>OX438776.1:4391982-4991982 GCA_949316455.1 Acleris holmiana | reverse complement strand
CTCTTATCTAATCGGGAAGTTCTGTCAAAATTTCAAACGGTTTTCTCAACTCGATCCGAAGTTCCTATCGATGAAAAAATGACTGAAGACAAGTATTCGCACTTTGAATTTTCTTTTAAAAATAGGTTTTCTCAAGAGATTTTTTTTTATTTGAACCTTTTGAACGCCTTACGTTATTATCGTTATTATACATTGGCGTCACTCGAAAGGGGAAAATCTCACACAAATTGATCTAGTCCCAAACTAAGCTCTAGTCTTGTACTATGGGTTAGACAACGATAAACTTTTATAGAGAAATAAATACTTAAATAAACATATAAAATTATCCAAGACTCAGGAGTGAATATTCGCGCTCATCGCAAAAATATCTACCCTTGGGATTTGCACCCAGGACCGCTGGCTTCGGAAGCAGGGTAACTCCCACCTATACCAACGTGTCGTGTTTGATGTTTTTCTTCAAAGTTCGTTCCTTAACATGTATTCATATTTATGCAAAATTTAATTTAAACTATACGAAATAACGTCTCTTTTAAACTGTACCTGTGACCTATATACACCGTGTTTTTTTTGATTTACGATAACTTCGGCATATTGTTAGGTACACGTATAGAAACTACGTGGTACATTAGATTTTAAAATATTGCAAAAAAAAAAAAAAAAATTTTTTTAGAACAAAGTAATTAAATGTTGTGTCTTCAATCATTCTAAAAGGGTCTTTAGAGTTAACTCATAAGTTAGTGTCAAATACGTCAAGTCAGCGTGACATACACACACACAAGTAAAGATAACACTTGACAGGTGCACGACCTAACAATTGAAAACTCTTTACTCATAATAGGTAATTAAAAGAAAATTGTTAGGTATCAATTAAGAGCCTTTTACATTAGTTTAACGTGATTAACTGATTAATTTTAATAATTGAATATCTTTATAACCGTACGAGTTATCATATGTCTGTCTTCGGGAAATTAGCTTAATTTGACTTGAAGAACGTGCCCTTAAAGTTATCGTAAATCAAAAAAAACACGGTGTATATAATGGTCGGTGGCGTTGTAGGAACGGCAGCTCATGACCACTTTAGGGGTCATTGGCGTTCAAAGGGTAGGGTAGGTGTTTCATTTGGGTAGGAATTTAACTAAATGGCAACAATCACCATGTGATATAGTTCGTCAGCCATTAGAGGCAAAACATTGATAAGTTTTGATTGAATGCTTATCAGCAGTATTCGGGGAAAACAAACGGTGTATACACCGTTTTCCCCAATCACTGCTATTAGAGCCACGTGTTTTGTTTTTTTTTTACATAGATTTAATTAGATGAAGTAGCTACAGGGCCTCTATTCAGGTGCGATAAAACGATATCGTGTTTGACACGTTTAAGAATCGTTTATGTCACAGTCGCCATTATTGTAAATGAAATAAGAGTTATCAAAACGTTAACAATACGGAAACAGGTCAAAAACGATATCGTTATAACGCAGTTGAATAGAGGCCCAGATCATGCAAGAAAATTCAATTATTTACTAAATCAGTCAATCATCTTCAATGTTGTTGCTTAAATATACGAATTCTTTCCATCAAAGTCGTATATAAAATACCAAGAAAACTTTCCGTTGTTTTATCCATAATAAAACCTTTAACCTCAAATCATCGTTACAAACGAACCAACCTTACCTTTGACTCCTTAGTGTAGGTTGATCTCGATATTATCAAAGTCCTTTGCGAGAAAATTAACCGGTCCCTTCTTAAAGAGGCTACAACAGAATATCGCCAGTTCAATAGACAGAGTTTTGGATATAAATATTCGTCAATTCACTGACGTCGGCGCTTCCCTTTGTGAGAAGGTTCTGGAAAGAATCGACGTGCAAACGTAGAGCGGAAGCGTTTCAAATATTACGTAAACAAGAGTTTAAGCGGATTATTTCCATGTTCTTTAATATTTTACAGCAGCACTCTTCCCGATTAAAGTACGTTGAAGTATTTATTGGATGTAAAACGTTTAAACCTATGATATGTTAGAAAAACTCCTAGCTACTATTGATAATTTAGTAAATAAACAAGGTCAAAGCGATAGTTTTTAAGGGTTCCATAGTCAAACTAGGAACCCTTATAGTTTCGCCATGTCCGTCCGTCCGTCCGTCCGCAGCTTAGCTCTGAGACTCTAAGTACTAAAAAGCTGCAATTTGGCATGAAAATACATATTAGTCACGAAAAAAAAAGTGGTAAAATAAAATCATGAAAACCATTTTTTTTAATGAACCTTACCTACACGTAACGTAGGGGTGTATTTTTTTCTCGTCTACCCCATAGTGTGGGGTGTTGTTGGATAGGTGTTTCAAAAATATGAATTATTGGTTTTGTGAAAACAGTTTTTCGATTAAGAGATACGTTTATAAAATATTAAGCTTTAAAGTGCGAACTTTTCTTAGAGTCTCCCCCGCCCCTACATCTAACAATAAAAACACTAAAAACCTGAAAAAACTTAAATGAAAGCGCATATAACGAACGAATTGAAAAGGAAAACTATCAAGACCAAGTCAACATCACTGATTCTTGAGATACAGACGATTTAAGTGTTTATACCTAAGTAGGTATAAACACTTCACACTAAAGTCATCTAAGACGGCACCAAATTAATTTAAATAGAAAATAAGTTATTACTTGTTGATTTTTATGTTTGTTGTATGTACTTAATGGCTTCGAAACCCTACACTGAGCATGGTCCGATGTGCTTTTGCCCGTTTTTTTATGTTCTACGACGCAGAATATTAGGTTAATTTTAGGCCATTGTGAGGTGTCAATATTGGACGTCGTCCGGCTGACAATGATGAAGATGATGAATATTGAGACATGTCATGTATTTATACGACTACAATCTCGAGACCACAATCCCAAGACTGCGGAAGCGTTGCCAACCCTGTTGTCTAAGATGGAATGCCTCTATGCAAGCAGTACATTAAAAAGGGGCCATTACTTCTATTTAGTAAACAAGAGATACATCGTATAAGACTTCCAAATCAAATAAGCAGTTCAGGAGAGGTTTCCGCCTAAACCAAACAGAACAAACTTTTACGTTTGGAACTATTTGCCCAATGCTTTTACTCCCTAATAAAATCGGTGAAGATTCACAGCGTAATGACGTCTGTGAAGTTGTGGAAACTTCAACATTAAGTGTCCATGAACTTTTATTGGTGGCTAAAATAACAAGTTTTAAATATACTCGTACGTAATTAGTTGTTTGTCGTGTTATAGACTAGCTTGTATTGTATATCGCTATTCCCTCGGGACCTAGGGCGCTATTATTTCTATTACGAGATATGAGCTAGACAGTAAATTTAATGGCGGCTGAGTTAAAAGAATACTATAATATACATACATACATGACAGCACGGTTTCATTCCCAGAGTGGGTTAGGCAGAGCTACAGAAATACCAACAACTCTAAAAAGACTTGTTGATAATTCTGTAACTACATTTTGCACATCAGGCTAAGATATTTACCAGTGTATTTGTTGGCCTTTATTTCCTTAGTCGCCGACAATTCAACGGGAAGATATGGAATGGCACTACATATCCTAAACCGGCAACCACACAATAACCAGATACGATAATATGTCAAAAGAAATATTGATTTACATAGTAGAATGAAACCATGTAGTTTTTTCTGGGAAAAAAAGTAGTCTTTATCTGTTTTTGGGTTATTTACTAGCTGTACCTGTATTAATTTCACCTCTATCGGTTAAGCCTTTAGTCCATGAAACCGAAACAAACGAACACACTTTCGCATTTTTATGTTAGTAAAGAGTAAAAATCAGGGAATATCTGCCCACGTGATGGTAAGTGGACACTACGACCCATGGAAATTAAGACCTAAGACTGGAAATGCGTTGCCAAACTTGAGAACAAAGTTGGAATGCCTTCACACTAGAGATTGGACTCTGTTATCCCCACAGCGGTTGTGTACATTGCACACAGTGGTAGTGATCCGGATGGGCCCTGCAGAAGGTCCTAAACTGCAGAACTTACCATCGCGAGTTTAATATTCATTAACACAGGCACTAGTTTTTGCATGGTCGCTAATTCGCATAGAATTCGTAGCCATTATCTCAGGAGCTATACAAATTTCTGGGATGAAAAGTATCATCGGGGGTTCATTCCGCCAAGCACAACGTGTTCGCATCGTTGTGTTTCAATGCGGGGATAAGATAATCGGTAAAATTACTAGCATAGAGGCATTTCATCTTAGTCCTCAGGGTTGGCTGGTCAAATTTGAGGTCTTTGGATTATAGTCTTGAGAATTCAGATCTAGATTATGGGTCTCAGATTCCACTTACCATCAGGTGGCCTGAGTGCTCGTGTGCGTTTTCCTGACCATAAAAAAGGGGCGACCTCCGTAAAAATCAAATTACATCAAAATCGGTTTAAAAGTGTAACCGTAAAAGTGTTACGTGTAACATTGTGTCTACCTTTGGCATGTACACCGCAAATGTTTTCGCGAGCTCTCCATACAAAACTTTACGAAATCCAGCCATTATTTAAAAACCAGTTCTCCACATTTATGGCTCAATATATGCATAAAAGCAAAAAAATACCAGTGAAGCGGAACGAACCCACTTTTGCATTTATAATTAGTTTTGCTATACTAGTCCCCCTCTTGTGGCTTGTCCCCCTCCAGCCTTCCCCCCGCGACATTTGCCCACAATGCCTGCTTCGGGAAATATTTTATCTTTCTTCATAAAGAAAGCCAACAATAGCTGTGATGTATTTAGGAAATAAATGTCAACCCATCATTCAATGTTCACCGTGGAGTATATTTTGGACCTCCTTTTATTAGGAAAAATTTAAGAATAATGATGGGGCCTCAGGTCGGCCCAGTGAGGCGGGGCCAGATAATATCTGTTTATTTACTTGAGTTCATGGAAGAAACGTCTGACACTACTCTAACAAAAATTAAAACTTAAAAGTTTAATTTCTCACAAATGGATCCCTTAATCGAAACAGTTGCTATTGCAAACCCGCAATTTTTTTAAAAGACCTATTCAATGACCCCCCACAACATTGGGTGGACAAGAAAAAAACCCCTACTAAAAAAAGAAAGCACGAATTTATTTTACCACTTTGTCGGCGTGACTAATACGTATATTTATGCCAGATAACAGCTTTCTAGTGCTATTAGTGTCTGAGCTACGCTGCGGACTGACGCACGGACGGACGTGGCGGAACTGGTAACTCGACGTTTAAGCAAATCATCATTTTACAAACTTTCATTTCGCAAAAACGTGTTTGTATTAAAACCATTACATTTTAAGAAGGTTACATAGTCTTATTATTTAATAAGACTATGTGACTATGTTAATATTTATGTGAGGTTGTGCTAGACTTTTGACCACAAAAAACATAAAACAATGCGGCGGAAAGTATCTCTTTGCGAAATGAAAGTTTGTAAAATGATATACTTTGTCAAATGATGATTTGGCAAAACATTATTGAACCTTATTTTGATGTTTTTTATGTCTGGTCGTTAAATTGATATGTTAGTTGATCGATTGATATACTTGATACACTGACCAATTCGCAGAGGATTTAAGGAAGAGGTGTCACAGATAACTCGAGCCGTGTTTCTATTGTGTCTTTTTAGGGTTCCGCAGAATCACTAGGAACCCTTATAGTTTCTTCTGGTCAGTGTAGCAAGTATATCAATCAATCAACTAACATAACTTATCAATTTAATGACCTGACATAAAAAGCATCATAATAAATTACAAAGTAACAGGGCCTCTATTCTACTGCGTTGATAATAATATCTTGTTTGATGTGTTTTAGCATCGTTTTTAACTCGGACGCCATTATTATCAATGACATAAAAGAGTAACCAAAACGTTGAAAATACGGACGGAAACACGGCAAAGACGATATCGTTATTACCGTGTAGAATCCCAGCCCTCTGCCCTTGATTCTCTTAACACAGAGCTGCGTCGAACGCAGAGGTGGACATTTATCCGGCAAGTTTATGTAGTCCCGTCGGAGCGTACAAACATTTTAACGCGTGCCTTCTCAATTAGGCAGCAGAGCTCGGTCGCCCAGTGGAGCTTTACGTCCATCTTTGCGTTCGACGCAGCGCTGTGTTAAGAGAATCACCCATCTGCTGCCTAATTGAGAAGGCGCTAAAATGTGTTTGTTCGCTCCGACGGGACTATTTATGCAGCCAAGCGCTGTTTTAAGAGAACCAGTCCCTGAATATTAACTATAGATATATTTTCACAGCTCGCGACTAGCCCTAAAAGCATTGGTGACAATGTTATGCCAGAGGTGTCAAAACGTGTTTTGTTCACAAGCGGCCAGCAATCAGACAATATTCCCCCCATTGTCCTAGCAGACAAAGCGGGTGCCGTTTCTGATTTAAATATCCCAAAATTGAACAATTAGAACCTTTTGTGATTTAATTGTTTGTTTGCTGTTTGTTATGCAGTGCCACAGAGTATTACTTTAAAACAGCTCACGAACATTGTTTACATTTTTTAATCAAGACAGTAAACAGCTGACAGCTGAAGGAGAAAATCATATTTTGATTGATACAGGGTGTTAAAAACTTGAAACAAAAACTATATCTACAAAATAGCCCTTTATTTAAATAAGAGTCCCAAAACAAGATGTATTCTTTGAACGTTATCAGGGCCTCCATTCTACGGGGTTAAAACGATATTGCCTTTGACGTTTTGCCGTATTGTCAACGTTTTGATAAATCTAATTTACTTGACAGTCATGCCGAGTCGGCCGAGTTAGAACAATACCAAAATACGTTGAAGACAATATCGTTTTATAACCAAGTAGTATACAGAATTGAAATAAGGTGCCGGATGGTCGCATCGAGCGGGTTATGTAATTTCCATACATTTTGTCAGTCTTTGAAAATCGTTTACGCTGGCATTATGATAAATAAATAAATAAATAAATAATAAATATCACGGGACAATCTCACACAAATTGACATAGTCACAAACTAAGCCCTAGGCTTGCTAGGGTATTAGACAACGATAAACATACTTATATAGAGAAATACATACTTAAATACATACAAAACATCCAAGACTCAGGAACTAATATTCGCGCTCATCACACAAATTTGAATGGAAAGAAAATTGAAAGCATTGATAATGATCATCTCCCTTATTTTTTATAATTTCTTGCGATGAGTATTTCCAAAATTTCAGAGTATTTTTGCAACTAGGTACTAAATTGCTACACCATATACTGTTTCATCACTTCCTACTGTTACATATAATGGTTACTGCGTCATTTTGCGAGCAGAATGTCAAAAAGCTTTCCTTGGTTGCGGGCCGTAAATTAATTCTTGATAACAATATCCTAACTTCGAGCAATTTAAGCAGAAAACAAGGCAAAAGTCGCATTTTTGATAAATTGGAAGAAGATGTTAATACTGTTAAGCTATATATGTGATTATTTCGTTTAGAAGTCTTAGCTTGGTAAATAAATGTGCCAAATAATAATTAAAACAAAATACGAAAGCTATCTGTCATGCTCAATCAATTAGTTTTATGAGTATGAGTCAGCATCTTGAACGTCTTGATTATAGGCTCCAAATTTAAGACTATTTTTAACGTTCTGCGCCCTATTTCACCATACTGACAATGACAGGTGCCAGGTGACATGTTAGTGTACATGCAGTTTAGACGCAACCCAGTGATGTATCAGCGTGTTAACTTTGCAATGTATAGCGAATTGTCACCTGTCACGTGTCATCAATTCATTGGTGAAACTGCAATACTATGTAACTAACAACCTCGATTAGTTGCAAAATGTACCTTACTGACTTACAAGTTAAGGTGTCTTTTGCAACTTTTTAGGGTTCCGTAGTCAAACTAGGAACCCTTATAGTTTCGCCATGTCCGTCCGCAGCCTATTTCAGAGACTCTTAGTACTAGAAAGCTGTAATTTGGCATGGATATACATGTCATATTAGTCACGTCAACAAAGTGGGAAAAAAAAAAATCTTAAAAAAGAAAACTAGGGTACTTTCCCTACACGTAACGTGGGAAGGTTATTTTTTCTCGTCTACTCCATAGTGTGAAGTGTCGTTGGATAGGTCTTTCAAAAACATTACGTTTATGAAATATTAAGCTTTGAAACGCTAATTTTTGTTACAGTCAAGTGTCCCCCCCCCCACCTCCCTACAGCCAAAACTACAAATACTTAACATCTGAAAAAAACTTAAATGAAAGAACATATAACGAATTGTATATAAAATCTATCACGACTAAGTAGACATCATTTGATCATTTTTTATGTTTGTAGTAAGTACTTAACGGCTTCGGAACCCTACACTGAGCATGGTCCGACATGCTCTTGCCCGGTTTTTTACTTAGTTTGTTAACCTGTATTGCAGTAAAACCGACGAATTATTGGGCCGTCGAGACTTCAGTTCTCGTCTCGCCGGTGTAAAAGCACCTTTAATGTAAATATAGACGTAATTGGAAATAAATGATATTTTAACAAAAAGCAGTTCTTTAAAGGTTCATAATACAATAACCGCAGGCACCCAGAGCTTGCAGGACACAATTTTAATGAGGAAAACATGGGGAAAAGTTTAGTAATAAATTTATTTTACAGTCAAAGTTTGCGTTTGGAATTAACATAACAATTAACATAAGAATGTTTGTTTAACTTGGTACCCTATTCTTAAAAGCTACATTCAAATGACTTAAGCTTCTTGTTATTTCTGTATAGTTTCTTACTAACTGTTCAATAGTGTCCAATAAATAGGCGCGACATGTTAAACGTTAATTAACAGAATAAATTATTTCATTATTTTACAAAATATACAAATCATTAAGAACCTAAACATAAAACTCACTGGAAAAGTTAATATTGCATGTAACTCCAAAACTAAATTAACCGACTAAATATAAACAGCCTGCTACGATAAATTAAATGCTATATTGACAACGTAAGAATTTTAATATTTACAAACTGAAACTCAAAAACAACATTTACTTGACAAAAACAAACCGCAACACAACAATCATAATCATAACTCAACTACTAACACATCATTATCATTATCCTTCCCAAGGTGTGCCACAAGGATCTGTCCTGGGTCCTACGCCGCTTGCATCCATGGGTTTCCCGCAACCTTAGCCACGTCTTCGGACCACCTTGTTGGAAGTCGACCCACGCTGCCTCTTCAAATCACCATCGGTCATCTATTCCTTATTTTGCGCCTTGTTCTATACTATTAAAAGCTGATGTTAGTTTGATGATGACTGATATTTGTAAGATTAATGTGCAGACAAAATTAGTTCCTTATAAATCGTAAAAAACTGAATTCAAACTAAAACGTAAAGTAAAAAACAAAGAAGTATAGGGTAAAAATAAAAGAAATCATAACAGAAGGGTTAGCAATATGTTGTCTATAATGCCTTAACGGTATGCTGAGGCATCACATTTGCAAGCAATACCGTCTCAAAATTAAAAATATTTGTTCAGTAAATTGCCCACATGAGGGCTCTATTATTTTACACGTCGGTAATATGGAAGGAATGTACAAGCGCTTTGAACAAGACCATCATTGCGGATAAATTTGTCATCATCTTGATATTATGATTGCTTTATCTGTATTATTCTTTGCTTATCCTCATATATATTATACATTTATATTATATATGTAAGTATTATTATTTTTCGAGCGCAATATATGTATTTATATTATTAAAGTTTATTAATATGTAAGTGTATGTGTATTAGTTACACCTTATGTTGCACCGCCACTACAATCTCTGCTTTGCCCAAAGGTCAACTGGTAGAGAATGCCTAACGGCATTAAGTTCGAATGTTCTTCGTGTATTCTTTTGTGCAATAATAAAATAAATAAATGAATTAAATAATAAAATAAGTTAATAAATAAAAAGCGCCGCAATTAACTCCAGCAGAAGGTTACCATTACTACGCGGTATAAAACTAAGTCGCTTCCCGCTGTCTGTCTGTCCCTACGTATGCATAGATCTTTACTACTACTACTAGCACAAAATAAAGCCATAAAGTAAAGTAACGTTAGTAAGTATTAAAGTTTAATCAGTTAAATATTGATTGTTGACCTATTTATTTTTGTACTCTTTCCTCTTGTTTTGTATTCATCTGGGGCCTGTAACACAGGGCATCCTAGCTCAGTCCCCAGAGCAGCTGCTTCACCTTGTAGTTTTATTTTAATGTACTTAATAAACATTTTTTAATAAAAAAAAATATTTACATTACAAATGTAACATCAATAACATTGCATTAAAAATAATGACTAGGAGAACAACACGACAAGGTCTAAGATCTCTGATAACTAAAACAACTAACTGGAAAACCTCCTTGCAAGCGTGAACACAGAAAGTACCTGTTCACGAGTATGACGCGTATTTCACACTGAGTTCAGGAAGGTAGTCTTTGTATCAAGAAGAAAGAAGCCATACAATATTATTAAGTAGTAAAATACTTATATAATGTTCGTGACATCATAAGAAAAATAAGAAATGAAGATCATAATTCAAAGAAGATCAAACAATATAGGCAAAAATAATTTAAAAACCAACAGGTGGCGTATTATGCAACAGTACTACATACTCGTACATACTCGTTATACAATCGCTACAATATGGATATTTTATTTTAATGAGCACGGCACTCCACCCTAGCGCGCATTAAACACGTGCTAAATAAGCCATCACCGTGATTTATCAACCTCCGACACGCTCCGCACTCGCGTAAGACCCATAATCCGGATATATAATATTACCACCACAACTGGGTTAATTACTTGTTTTAAATCCGCGTATTTCGCAAATAAGTTCAGAATGCTAAATTGGCATACCTCACTAACTGGAGCGCAGTCGGAGAGTGGGACTAGTGTTGCTGGAAAAGACTTTAAGTGAATTGTGAAGTTGATTTTTTTTCTATTAAATGCGATAACGTTTCTCACCTGTAGTCTGATTTTTTCGAATTTTGATATGTTGTAGATATTATAAATGTGAAGAAAATATTTTTTTGGAAAGAAACAAATAAAAAATCGAAAACGTACATATAGACTTACATACATACATAAATCACGCCTGTTTCCCAGAGGGGTAGGCAGAGACCACTTCTTTCCACCTGCTACGATCCTGACAAAGCTCTTTCGCTTCTTTCTTTCTTTCGCATATAGACTTAGTTTTTTAAAAATCTGTAGCAAGTGACAGGTTGCCTGACTCACGAGTCCTTTCATCAGATACTTAAACGTTTAACCATCGATAAAATTTATTTAAAAATAATTACTTAAAATGAACAATGACCGTCGATGACAAAAAAATTATTAAACCGGATTAACGAAAAACCGTATCAAAATCCCCGAGGGCGAAGAGTTAAAATACCTACGTAACTTATTTTAACTTTGATGACAGTACAATAATATGGAATGATGACCTGGTCTTATGATGGAGTGGGAAGGTGGCAACCGGATCTCCAGTATCACCTAGGCCCACCGAATTCGGTCTCATTAGGTTGATAAAAAAGACAAAAGTTATTTATACAGTAAGTAGGCCTCACGGGCACTTTTACACGACAAAATTCTACCAGCGCTTCCCAAGAGAAGACCACTGCTGAGAAGAAGCGCCACAAGAAACTCAACAGTCAGTATTTTTTTTAATATTGCTTATGACAATTAAAGAACTTAACCTAGCATTATATAAACAAATTAATAAAACTTAAAAATATATATATATCATGCGTAGTTAAGTTGGTGTAGGTAGATAAATAGTAAATTATTAAGCCAAAAAAAAGTACAGGAGGCAACAAAAAATTGTCCCGAAAAGGTTTTTTTACAGAAACTTTTTTAATACCCATTCCAGTGGTTTCGTATCGGCTTGTTAGTATATTTTTGAAGCTGAGAGCTTTTTTAATTGTACCCAATTAACTTTTCTGCCCTTGGTGTTCGGGATGCCAATTACATAAGCCGGCTTCAGAAAAAAGTTGTAACGTAGGCAACCGAGTACTTTATAAATCCGTGGGAGAAATCAAAATGCTCAGAATTATACACGATTCGACATCAAAGAGTAAAAAACCTGCGATCTTTGAACTTTGAATTGACAATATTTCATAAAAAAATCACAATTCTGAGTTCAGCGGTTTTAAGATGAATGTGATTGCCATTTGAATGGAATTTTATACAACGTTTTTACAATGTATCTATAAATGAAGAAAAATGTACGACAGCCTTTTTTATTTGTCATCTTAATTTGTATCTGACCTCAAATGTAGTGTTAAAAAATGTAAGCTATTCTTGTTAGGTGTAAAAAAAAAGTTTTTTTTTTTACACTCAAGTATTAAAATCTAAATGGAATTATAGATAGGCTTGTAGCCATCAAAGTTGATCTCGACTGGGTTTTTAAAATAAATACCTTAGTCTAAGACATCGTTGGAAAACTGTGCAAACAAGCATAATATATCCATACCCCGAAGAAGTCTTTACCACGTTATCAGTTGCAGATTAAATCAAACTTATTTGTCCTTGGTCGTACTATAAACTGTTCTCGACAATAATTTCAGGCAGTGAAACCAGTTCATCCTTTTTTCTGCTTGGAACTTGCCAGGAATCGGGAGTTTAATAATAACGGCCTTAGATTATGGTTTTGAACCTAGTCGAGGACTTTAATTGTTGTGCCACTATGGAACCCTGTCGTAATGACAGCGTCAAACCACAACAAAAAAGCTAAAATTAATGATTAACGCTGTCATTATGACAGGGTTCCGTAGTGGCATAACAATTAACGTCCTTGACTGTACAAGAAAGCGCTCGTGGAGTTCGTTATGAGTAGTTTATCGTAAAATACAGTGAGGTACAGTCTATAATACTTACTATAAAGGTATTTTTTAATACAATATTTTTGTTGTCAAAGGGGAGTAAAGGGGAGGTTCTGAGTTTTTAATCGGTAGTTAACTGAACTAACATGGTTAAAAATCGTAACCATTTGTAAATTCTGAACCAATAGTGTCAATAAAATAATAATAAAAACAACAGTACATTTTTTAACTTAAGACTAGCTTAAGCCTAGTCAAAAAGCCCCCCTCGAGTCGCCCGTGGCGCAAAGGTACCCATCACACTGGCCGCGTTACTACGTTGATTCGCGATGGACAACTGTATGACAAATGTATGGGATGACAATCGACCACGTGGTTTATTGAAATGCACGAGAATGTCATTCCATACATTTTGAGCGATACAAAAGAAAAACGTTGGGAGCGTTTGCATCTTGGCTGGGGCCCCTTTGCACCAGGTACAAACCCGCGCGGGCGTCACCCCCTCTCCTAGTCTCACATTTTCGATTCGATTATTTAGTTTCGAAAACGATTCGCAAGTGTGACACTTTCGATTCAGATTTTCTTAACTGAATCAAAGTCTTAACTAATCAAAGCGATTAAAGTCTTAATTATTAAAAAAACTTAAGACTAATCGTTCGGAATCCACGCATTAATGCCTCTTCAGTCATAATAATTACAAAATAGTCCAAAATATAGCTGGAATGTACAAAGGCAAACTTGTCCCTTTAAGTTATCTCTTGGTGATATTGTAAAAAAGCTTTAAAAGTAGCCCTAAAAAATCCATTTAAGTCATACACATAGCGCAATGCTCTCGTCAAGCGTTGTATAACGGAATAACAGCTCGAATGTAAACCAAGCCGGCCACAGCTTTACGATACGGCGTTCCTTTGTGGATCGTATATGTCACGCCGTTTGCATTTAATTTTAGACAGCGCTGAAGCCCGTTGCTGGTTATATTTTCATAAAGAACCTGCTTGTAACACTAAAAAATAAAAAATCCATACGAACCTGTACAAAAACTTGTATGTGTGGTTTCTTTTCTATGGCATGCGAAGGCACACGAGCACAAGGGTCCCCTGATGGTGTTATGAGTAGACCCCGCTATCGGAGGTGCAAATTGGTAGCTGTCAAGTTCTTAGGGATGAGTAATGAGTGTGTCTAGATGAGACCCATAGTGTAAGCGCCTCGTGGGTGATTCTCTGAACACAGCGCTGCGTCGATCTTAATGGTGAAGTTTTATCTGGCAAATTTAAGAAGTCCCGTCGGAGCGTAGGTACAAAACACATTTTAGCGCGTGCCTTCTCAATTAGGCAGCAGGCAGTCATGGGTCGAGTTCAGTATCGTATAAAGCTGCCTAATTGAGAAGGTACGCACTAAAATGTGTTTTGTACGCTCCGACGGGACTTCTTAAATTTGCCAGATAAAACTTCACCTTTAAGATCGACGCAGCGCTGTGTTGAGAGAATCACCCCTTGGTATACTGTACACGTGTACGACGACGCGTTATACAAGAACGTTCAAAAATAGAACCGATATAATAAAATTGGGGAATAATTATGTATTTAAAGTTAAAGGTGAACTCTCGTGTCAATAATTAATAATGTTAATTAATTAGCTATAAGTACCGTTTAACTAATTTTGTACCGGAACATTAATTATTCGTTTTTTATCCACATTTTGTTGGTATTATTTATTTGGTATCTCAGAATAGAATAAGTGCTAATTTGATGAAATAACTAAATTTACAGGCAAATGACCAAACAATGATACATTCAATTAAATGAACGGACTGAGAAACAGTCAACCAAAAATATGAAAAGTTAAGAAATAGTAAAATTTAAACGCTCTAAGAAGAAAATAACCATTAAAATTAAGTCAAAATCATCAATTTACTACTTAACACTATTTAGGTACAGAACATAAAAGCTCATCGCGAGATTTACCTGCCGCACACTTTAGTGCTCTGTCACTTTAACGTCAAGTTTGAACTGCTACAGCTGTGCACTAATCTGTCCAAGGCGTTAATGCGATAACGTACTAAAGTCTGCAACTACTGATGAAGCCGGCACTTATATGTCACTTGATCTTGACACACACAAGAAAATAATATATTTCATAAAATAAATTACACTGCTAATCGAAAGGTTTTTATATTATTATCATAAAAATTAAGTTGTATGATACGAGTATAATCAATTGGATTTAAGTGAAAGTCTACGTTCATCTTTTCGAAGCATTTAAATATGAGCTTAATAAAAAGCCTACAATTTTTCAAATTTGAGTTTAAAAGTAAATCCGAATGCGTCTCGGCAAGGTAACTTTCTGTTCTTATCTATTATTAAACGCGGAACGTTACAATTAAGATAAACCCCATTTAAAACAATAAAACCCTTTAGAACATTAAAATTAATCTGAGTTATAAATACCCAAATCCAACCTACGTACAGGCCATCTAACAATCTGTCACTCCCCATGCCCGCTTAAAGTTCCCACACATGATTAAAAAGGTAAAGCTGGGTACGAATCTGAGCGGCTCAGCCTGAGGAATACTCGCCATGCGCTCGCGAGCTGCTCGCGAGCCAAATTGTTTTACATAAACATGCGCGGGTGAAGCAGTGTGCTTCACGCGAGCCGTCATTTAAAAATGGCGTCGGACACGAAGACAGCCGCGGCTGCGTTTATCATAATTCACCGAATTATTAACAAAAAGAAAAAGAAATTGCCTCGGCGGTGGAACGGCTCAGCAACTTTATCAAAATTGTACGCGCCTCGCCCACATACAAGTTAGAACTTGTCGTTCTGCCCGCGGCACGCTCGGATAATTATGTCCAAATTACGCGAGGCACGCACACCGAGGTGCCTTTGAGCACGGTCAAAAGACTGACTCTCAACGGCTCGCCGCGCGCCGCTCGCCCGCTGCTCGCGGACACGGGCACGTGAGCGCGTATGAATTTCTGCAAAATAGGTGAGCCGTGCGTGCCTCAACCCTATGCTGCTCTAATTCGTACCCACCTTAAGATGCGTCACAATAGTACAGTTAGGGACCAGGTGAAAAACTTACGTAAAGGACCTATTGTAGGTATGTAGTTGTTTACAAAAGTAATATGGAAAAAAAATCAAATTTCAAATAATGGATAAGATAAGATACATTTATTGAACAAAAATACATACAAACATGCAAACAACAAAAAAATATATTACGACACGGCCAATAACTACCGGGTCACACAACGAGTAGTACGAGCAATTTGTTATTAAAAGTGGTGATTAAAGAACATTGATTGATTGTTTTCATTACCACTTGCTCGTAAATAAAGTCGGCTGAAAAACCTAAATTAATGACCACGGGCTTTTTGATCTTATTACCCCCTATCGTGCGTAATGTCTATAACGTCGCCTCTTATAGCAACATTTACAAACGCAAAGAGTCAATTACACGAAAAATTAATCTCGTTAAAACTACATTAAGATTGACAGCTACATTTTGACACGGCTAACATGCGCAGTGACACAGGATGCAATAAATTGAATATGAATATGAATATAAATCCAGATGTAACAGTACTCGGCTATCTATCGCTTTCACGCACTCTCAGGCATAAAAAATACACTGAGATATGCCAGATAGAGTGAGACAGCGATTCACAGCTAAGTACAGTCAAAGACTTTAATTGTGATTAACGCAGTCATTATTACAGGGTTCCATAATGGCATAACAAATTAAGTCCTTGACTGTAGTAACTCATACTCTGATTTTACTGTATTTAAGACTAAATCTAGTTTTTAGGGTTCCGTAGCCGAAATAGGAAATACGGAACCCTTAGTTTCGTTATGTCCGTCCGTCCGTATGTCACAGGTGTTTTACTCGAGAAAAACGATACGTATTTTTATAAAATTTTGAGTTTACGTGGCTCAGTACAAGCCGCTACTTAATTCAATAGTAAAAAAAAAACTAGAGGGTCCCTCCATACATGTGAAAGAAGCTTTATTTTTCATCATCCATCAACGTATAGCACATATTTTGACAGTTTTCTTAAAAACATTTAGAGGTTACAAAGCATTATTTTTGATTAAGTCAATGTTTACGAAAATAAACGCTCCGAAAGTTGCATCGCACCCCCTTATTCTTTGAAATCATATATTTATGTTAAAAAGTACGATATTTTGTTACAAAAATAACGCTTTATAAATACTTTCAACGAAAATTATTTTTATCATTTTTTATTTTTATTTTTCTTTATAAAAGTACATATTTTTTTTATAAAAAAAATTATCTGCTAAACTGCAGTGCAGTGATCGGATAATTCAGTTTTTGAGTAATTATTGCCAAAAAACTGCACTTCAACAAAAGGTTGTAAGTTTCATGAGGATACGCTCTTTTGCTGGTTTATTTTTTTGTGTGTGCAGAAACGGCTCCGGAATCTTACACTGAGCATGGTCTGACATGCTCTTGCCCAGGGCCGAGTTTCTACACGGTAAAAACGATATTGCCATTGAAGTATTTCCGTATTGTCAACGTTTTGATAACTCTTATGTCTTATGATAATAATGGCGGTGTCATAAACGACTCTAAACCTCAAACGCGATATCGTTACAACGCAGTAGAATAGACGCCCAGTTTTTTTGTTGTTGCTAGTGGCCTTAGCTGTCATACGTCATGTCACAATGAGATGGAATTCATCGAACATTCAAATTAAATCGGTTTTACTACCTTAAAAAGGCGCCAATACGATCCACGTATCGCGTGAACCTTATAAACATCCCAAAGGGCATCCGTCGTGTGGTCGTGCCATGAATTAATTAATTTTGGGTTACATTGACGCGTATGTGTGAGTTATGGGACGGATAACGACTGATTATAAAATAGATGGTCCCACGTGAAATATAGAGGGTTTAAGGTGTAAGTGTGAATTACATTCTGCGGTTAATATGGTTCAAATGACTTTGTATATTATTATGGTCCTATATTCTGTATAGTATACAGGGTTTGGGAGAAAATAGGTCAGTAGGGAAAATTCCGAAAGTGGATAAGATTTATTCTTAAAAACCGGCAAAGAGTATGTCAGGCCATGCTAGCATGCGTGCAGGTCGTGTCGTGTCCGAAGCCATTACTATTAATTTAAAAAACTATGTCAAAAAACCATAAGTATGTACTAATTTTCTATTTAAGGCCTGCGCAAACCGGCGAACGGCAGGGGAGAGCATCGAAGAGGATTTTCTCCGCCGCAGCGCACATTGATGAGTGTACCCCGGATTTTTGCGGCAATAACGTCACAATATGGTAGTTTGGGGAGTAAATGGAACGATGTTAATTAATACAATTTATAACTGAATATTTTTAATAACTAGGCGTTCACGACAGCAACGCATTAATTAATTCTGCACGAAAGAGGACCTAATATATATGAAAAGATGAGATTTGTATTGAAAAAAAAATACGGAGTTGCCTCGTTGCGTAACATTAACAATCTTAATGCAGGTCAAAAAATACAAATGTATCCAAGCAACCGTAACAATTCCCGCTTTGATAACCGCAAGCTTTTCAAATATGCAACAATAAAATCTGTCGAAGTGGAAAGAAACTTTTTCCTTTTGAAGTGGATATATTCTGCTACAAAACGTAGCCTAACCGCAAGTCCTTTAAACAAGGACCAATGATGGACACTTGATTCTTCAAAAAATAAGGATTATTCATTTGTTTTGAAAAAAAAACAATTTAGGACCGTATGATCTTTTAATTAAGAGTTAAGTGTCCATCATTCGTGCCTGTCAGCTAAAAGTGTCTAACACTGGGTGCCATCACCTTAACCGTTGCATCATGATCGTCATTATTTTACTCAAATACTTACAGGATGTTCAGGAATTAACACTACGCCATGCATCTAACGTTGAGGCGATGTGATGATGAGTTCAAGATTCGACTGGATTGGTACCTAGTTTTAATCGACAAGTAATCATCTCCTTTTCGAAGTTAACGTAACGTGTTCAACGTCGGTGGGTTTACATTGTGTTTATTATACAATATAATGACACTTTTTTGAACACCATTTAAGAAATAAATAGAAGAAAGACAAAAACATGGAATCCTTATACGGTAGACAAATACGCGGTTTCATAAATACGAGTAGGTAAAGTTAAATAAATGGTAATATATTATGCATTATGACTATGAACAACGGTTCACTTTATTAAACGCCCCGTTTGTTCCAAACCCTGATAATGCATGTGTCTGTTAGAATTTCCCGCGATAAATATCCCCAAAATTCCCGCGTTCCTCAGATCAGATTCGCCCTATTTTGCCCTTATACGCACGTGATATGAATAATACGGGAATAAATCTTTTTTCTTTGATGCCACAAATTATTTTCAGCTCGGGAATCCGCCTCTGTGTTTTACTCACTAAACTAATATTAGGTGTGAAGTCAAGGCTTTTGGTGGATCTGAAAGAATTCCAGAATAATATTTTACGGTGAATATTATATTTAGACAATTTGTTTTTTTACAATTGATAGGATGCTTTATTTTTCAATTACATTTATTGTTCATATTTTTAGAGTAATCGTTTTTTTTTATTTAACTCCTTAACTTAAGTTGGGTAAATATATTTACAAATGCTAATTTTGACGACACGCTAGCCTCGTTGGTAGTGACCCTGCCTTCGAAGCTAGAGGTCCTGGATTCAAATCACGGTAAGGGCAGATATTTGTGTGATGAGCATGAGTATTTGTTCCTGAGTCTTGAATGTTTTATACGTATTTAAGTATGTATTTCTCTATATAAGTATGTTTATCGTTGTCTAGTACCCATAGTACAAGCCAAGAGCTTAGTTTGGGACTAGGTCAATTTGTGTGACATTGTCCCGTGATATTATTATTATGATATTACAAAAAATAACCCACAACAAGCTTCGTAAGGATGTAACGAGGCTGTTACAACCTCCTTTTTGCGTTTCTGGCCACTTTTACATTTCGTTTAACTTCTATCCAAATTCAAAATTGATCATGATCTATTCGGTGCGATCGATAAATTCATTCTCTACAAAATTTGGATAAGCATCAGACACGGTTCCTGTGTTTTGGTGTTTATTTTTATTTTATTTTATTATTTATTTAGGTATCGTTCTCTAAATCTTTTTATTACCAAAAGTATTAAACACATAATATTTAAAGAAAGCAATTGTATGGATGCATCAGTGACATGCTTCGTCAAGAGTTAACGGTGTCCCCTTGTTTTACAGACAGAAAAATTACAGAATTTTGTTTCACAGAAAATGTTTCATATACTATTTGGTCCTTGTATTTTTGCTTCGAATATATATTTTTTTAAACTATTTACTTGAAAGAAACAAATTCCACAGAAAATCAATTCAATGAATTTTGTAATTTTATTTTTTCATTACACAAACTTATCAAACAATATAATTATTTTTTAACGAATATTGTTTGGTTAATGTTTTCAGATTATCTTAAGCATGAGTTACGAAGGTTAGGTTAGGTTAGACCTAAAGACCATCAAAAAAATAATCTGAAAACAGTAAGATTACAGCAGAAATTAGCTTTCTAAGAAATGAAAATTCTGCGAAGTGATACATTCTATAAAACTTCTGTCTGTAAAATAACGTACAACCCATATTATCTTGTAGTATAAGGGTTATATGCCAAAGCAAAACCTAACCAAGTTGGTCTACTAAAAAGACCTGATGGTTCCTTCACTAAGAATGAAACGGAAACGTTAGAATTACTGGCAAACACTCACTTTCCGGGAGCCGGGGACCCGAACGTAGCAGGTGGAGGAGAAGTTACGTTTAGACCCCATCCTGAGGACTGGAGACAAGCAGCCTTAGTCGTAAGACCGGGAATGGTGAGATGGGCCATCAATTCATTTAAACCGTACAAAACTAGTGGATTAGACGATGTAAGCCCAGTTCTGATACAACGTGGTGCAGACGTCCTGATCCCCTATTTGGTTAAGATCTTCAGAGCAAGTTATGCCTGGGGACACATCCCGGAACAGTGGAACAAGGTTAGGGTCTTATTTATACCTAAGACTGGGAAAAAGGACTATGCTCTGGCAAAGTCCTTCAGACCCATCAGCCTATCCTCGTTTCTACTCAAAACCATGGAGAAGGTAATTGACAAATATATTCGTGAGAACTGTCTCAGGGACAAACCTATCCATGACAGTCAGCATGCCTATCGTAGTGGCAGATCCACAGAGACGGCCCTACTAAACCTAGTTGATAGGATCGAAAGAGCGCTGGAAGATAAGGAAATTGCTCTCACAGCTTTCCTGGATATAGAGGGTGCCTTTGACAATACTCCCATCAGGACACTGGTCAGTGGGCTGGCTGTAAAAGGCGTAGACACTACCACTGTCCGATGGGTGCAAGGGATGCTCTCAGGTAGAGTGGTCAGGCTAGAACTACTCAGCACTACACTAGAGGTGACCACGGTAAGAGGCTGCCCGCAGGGAGGTGTACTATCCCCTCTGCTCTGGACTCTTGCTGTGGATGGGCTCCTGCATAAGATGGCAGAGCTTCGCATTGACACACAGGGATACGCTGACGACCTTGTAGTTACGGTGCGTGGCAGCTGCCAAAGTACTTTATCGTACCTAATGCAAAGGGCTCTAAACACAATAAACTCATGGTGTAAAGATAATGAACTATCCATAAATGCGGATAAAACCATTATCGTCCCATTCACAAAAAAGCGGAAGCTAGTGGGACTTAAACCGCCAAGCATGAATGGGAAAACAATACCGTTCTCCTCAGAGGCCAAGTATCTGGGAGTCACACTAGACCAGAAACTTACATGGAATCTGCACGTGAACGGCACCCTACAAAAGGCTAAATCAGCCTTGGCAATCTGTTGTCGGCTAGCAGGAAGCAGATGGGGACTAAAACCCAGAATTGCACTCTGGCTCTACACATCCATAGTGAGGCCGATGGTGTCTTACGCCTCTGTGGTATGGTGTAGAAAAGCGGCACAAAAAACTGTAATATCAAAACTTGGCAGCCTCCAAAGAACTGCCTGTATCATCGCTACTGGAGCCATGTCAACCTCTCCGACACTAGCTCTGGAAGCATTACTGAACCTGCCGCCCCTTCACCTGTTCTTGGAAAAGGAGGCGAAGGCAAGTATGCACAGAATCTCGAGCTTGAAGAGAGGCAATTGGCTATCACAAAATATGAGATCTCTCGAGAACTCTGTAAGCGATATTCCTGTAATGGGGATGTTCTCAGACACCATGCCCCCTAAACACTGTCCACAGAAAAATTTCTCTGTGGAATTCCCGTCTAGGGATGACTGGTCACACAGTCGCTTAACATGGAAACCAGGCAGCCTAAAGTGGTACACTGATGGCTCCAAATCCGGTTCTGAAGTAGGCTGCGGAATATACGGGGAGGTGCCTAAAAAGGCGTTAAGCCTGAATTTAGGAAAGTACTCGTCTATATTCCAGGCGGAGGTGTACGCCATAATTGAATGTGCGGCAGCCAATCTGCAAAGCAACTACTTCAACAGTACCATCTATATCCATTCGGATAGTCAGGCGGCTCTCTTGGCCCTAACCTCTGACGTCATGAACTCAAGGCTGGTCGAGAACTGCAGGACACTTTTAAATACTCTGGGTGCAAAAAACAGGGTAATTTTACGTTGGGTCCCAGGGCACGCGGGCATCGTGGGCAATGAGAAAGCTGACGAACTCGCACGGATAGGAGCTAGGGGCACACAGTTTGGTCCGGAACCATTCTGCGGCATCCCTAGAAGCCTAACAAAACTCACCTTGTGGACATATTGCTATTATGCAGCCACTCAACTCTGGAAGACAACTCCAGGATTGAACCATTCCAAGGCTCTCATAAGAGCATTTAGCAGAGAGGCGTCGAAGGAGGCCTTAGCGCTGAGTAGGAACAAAATTCGCACTCTTGCCAGGGCGCTCACAGGGCACTGTTGCCTGAACAAGCACATGCAGACGATTGGGAAATGTGACACAAGGCTGTGCAGACTCTGCCATCTGGAGGAGGAAACGCCCATGCACTTTCTCACCGTCTGCCCGGCTTTAATGCGACACCGTAACTCCTCACTGGGAAAGCACTTAATGTGCCCAGAGGAGATCAAGTATCTCGGCGCCAATAAAGTCCTGAAATTCTTCGCAATAACAGGACTCAGCGGAGAACTGTAGGCTGTGGCGATCACAATAGATCAATCCTGGTCGCAGTGATACTAGGCTTTGGAGCCTTGAATAGCCACTCCCTGAATAATAATAATAATAAGGGTTATATGATAAATACTATATTATGATATAAATATGAGCGAGCGGGCGAAGCGAGCGACCAAGACCTCTCTGGGCAGAACCGACTTGAATAGGTTAGGTTAGAAGGCTATGGCGGGAGCGAAGCGAAGCAAGCTCCCGCCTTAGCCTTCGAGGTTATTTTTTTTATATCCCTTGAATAAGCTATGCGATACAATTTTATTGTAAATTAAAATTGTTATATGCGTTTATATTATACGTAAGATGAACTTGCTGTCTGTAAAATAAGGGTACACCAATAAAATTGCTACAGTGCATTTGAGAATAACAAGACAGTTTTCCTCTTTGGCTACAATTTACCCGCATTGTTTCTGTGAATGCGGTGTTTTAATTTTATAGGAGGGTATACCTTTTTTCAAACATTTCATTTCACACACCTTCACAAACTGCACCCAATTCTATAAGTTGATTTTATTGTTATTAAGTTATATTTTAAATAAATAATATGAGAACAAAGAATATTTAATTTGCTATTCTATGATATGACAAAAGAAACATTGATTTTTATTTGAAATAAAAAACGATGATTTAAATGTCTTCAAAGTTATTATTCTACATATTGATTATTCTATGAAATGATAATACGAGATTTTTTTTATATGAAATGAAATTCTAAACAGCTTCTGTCTGTAAAATAACGTACAACCAGAGTTAACACTATAATTATTCCTCGTCTAGGGGAGCACCTGGCTCAAAGGTTTCAAATATAATAAGAGTATTGGCACGTTGTATAGCAAACGAAATTTGTTGAACCAGATACGAGCCGGGCCAAGAATCATAGCTCTGCTGTCCCTCAATCGCTGTCCCAAAGCCTTAATAGAAGTCTTTGCCTCCACACACCAAGTACCAAGGTCTCCACCGCTACCGGAACAAACCTCGCAGTATACGAATTGAGCTCCGAATATTTCTGCCCTGTTAACACAAATGGCAATATCTCTGACAAAACTCCTGTTGCAAATGCAACCTTATTACCATTACATAGGATTTAATCTGCTTTGACCATTGAATTTGAGATACTGCTCTTGCAGGACCTTCAGCGGTGGCACCTGAGGTGCGAGAGAGCAAAAGTGCTGTCGTACGTTGCATCCGACAAGAGGCTACGTTCCATAGCATAGGTTCCCCCAAGCAAAAGCGAACTCAGCGGACAGGCGTTCGCTGCTCGCCCGAACTTCTTGTAGAGCCAGTGGGTTGGGGGCCCACATTGCACGGCTTTACCGCTCTGGGGAGATGGTCGTGGGCTGTTCACAGCCGTCTCCTCCTTTGGCGGAGACACGGGGGGGGCTCTTCGGAGCCAGCCGGGAGGCACGTCAGTGAGCAATGCTTTTTAGCGGTACCGCGGTGCCTCACAACCGGCCAGAGGGTTAAACGCCGGAGAGGTTTTAGACGGTAGTTCTTTGAGAGTCCGTCATACCTCCCATTGCACAGCCATCCCCAGGCTGGGAGGATGCGTAAATGCATTTCCACCTCGTCAAAAAAAAAAAAAAACAGGTTGTGAACCAGCGTTAAGCCGTCTTGTCTCTTACCATCCGAGCGATTTAGACCCCGTCGTTCTAACACACAAGGTACATTGGCCGCGCTTTTGATTATGTCGTGTCGTTGAGCGAATTAGTAGGAAGTATTCTATTTTCAGACCTCCCAAAACTTTCATTGTTGAATTCGCTAACGAATTTTCCATTTCAACTTTTTAGTGTTAATTCCTTATTTTAATAGGATTTACTAAGGAGATTTATTATTAAAATCTCTCTCGTTTTATCTTTGTATAAAATCATGCGTAAACAATATTTCATTTGCCAAAATAAATAGAGCTACATCATAAAGTACGTATTTATTTACAGCCGTAATACCAGCATCAAAACTGCCTCCCAGAGGCGAGGCGTACACAAAGCAAACCGGAATGAAATAATCCTCTTTCCACCGCTCTGGCGAACTGAATGAAAAACACAAATTGACGCGTTTATTGACATAAAAATAGAGGTGAAAATCACCCTTTCTTCCTTCGGCTGTTTATCCCTCCCTCGATAGAAAAAGGGTAGAACCAGACAACCGTCCATACATCAAAAGGCTAAGAACAAAGGGCGGAATCGATTTATAGTAATTGCATCACTTTTCACAGCGACCATTAACGTAACCTTTTTAATCCGGTTTTTTCCGGTTAACTCCGGATATTGGCGAAGAAGTTACGGGCAACTTACCCGGATCTATCGAACGGCCCCGGACACTTAGTAGTACTTTCCCAACTCGGTAACCGGTTTAAAAGGTTTTAATAGATTGGGTTGGCCGATATATGGGAGCAATTTATTTACCGTTCTTCGCAGTAATAGGGGTGTAGCAGACGTGATTCTTTTCGTAGTTAATTGGAGTTTCGATTGAGTCGATGCGGCGTAATTGGCTTTTACTTTTGGACACGATTTATGGATACAATTAACGGTTTATTAATTATGTTCTTGTCAATGTCAGACGACAAGTGTCGCTTGGTTGGTTTTTGTTTGCTTTATCCTTATTTGGAATTATTGGTGTTAGTTCCTGAGCAATAAAATGATTTTTGTGTTTATGTATATATTTATCTACATGTTTCATATACTTTTATATATTGTACTAGCCTATAGGTTGGACTCAATATTTTTTTGTAAGAAATTACGAGTATTTAGGACTTCTCGAACATACACACACGTAAAATAAAAGCCTTTAGGTTAGGAATTTAAAAATAACTATGCTTCTCTTTTTTTTTGCTCGTATATGAGTATTAAATACATTACTTATTCCCATTGTTAACAATTGGCTGTTAATATTCGCAAGATCGTAAAGGCTTGTCAGAAAAAAAAATTAGGTGCCACTAAAGTTTTAAAATGTAACACCACAGTTAACAAAATCATAATCATTATTTAAGCGGTCTAATAAAACAATAACACCAAAACTGCTATTGAAAATCAATGTTAACTAATCTTCGCGGATGCGGTGCTTAGCTTATCTACTAATTTTAAAGTCAAATTCTTAATCCGCTGAAGTATTCAGCCCACGTCTACGGACAAGCCTATTTTGCGTTGCAAATGGCGGCCGCTCCACCAGTGTTAAGATTTTGTTTAATATACAATTACCCTTAACAGTGCCAAATCCAAGGTGTCGACTGAGGGATGCTAACCCCCTTATTCATAAACACACAATTAACATATTTTTTTAATTAATGTCCGTCACTCCTTTTTTTACCGACTTCAAAAAATTCCAAAGTTCACTTCAAAAAGTTCCATTGTGTTTTTTTTTTATGTATGTTCACCGATTACTCCGTCAATTGTGGACCGATTTTGAATTTTTTTTGGTTCGAGAGTGTGTTCTTCCGAGGTGGTCCCATTGTCACCAAATCTGAATCTGAAGAGGGGATCAGTGAGGAATTGAGGGAACTCCTCAAATATTGTAGGCAAACGTATAGCGATTTTAGTATTTTTAGTAACAAATCTAGTATTTGCATTCAGAAAGTATCACTTGGGGAAGTGGAACTGATGATGAAGACCACAGATGGCCATCGGTACTCCTCAACGGTACCTATTTCAAGGGTGACTTTAACATATCTCGATTAAGATAGTTGTGCGACTACAACGAAGAATATTTACTACAACTTTCCGGCGGCGTTGCTTGCGGCGCGCTTGAAACTTAAAGTTTCATATCAACTAATAAGTGGGACTACGGAACAGCGTATTTATGATCACTAAAAAGTTTAAAATAAAATAAATGTTAAAAAAAAACAAAAAACCGCCTTCAAAAACGCAAGAAATAACTTCTTTTAAAATTGTAGGCAACTATCTAATAGGTTAGTCGAACTGAAGTCGGCGACCACAATATTTTCACCAAAAAAGCCGACTTCAGTTCGATTAACCTATTAGATAGGTGCCTATAATTTTAAAAGAAGTTATTTCTAGCGTTTTTGACGGCGGTTTTTTGTTTCTTTAAATTTTTTTTTGTTTTTAATACATTTATTTTTCTCTAATATGTCCGTGCGAGCGCCTATAAATCACTTGATATTGGTGAAATACACCTAAAAAGGAGTGCAAAAAGTTAATTAAAATTAGAATTAAGAATCAGAAGCACACTTTAGCTAATGTACGAGTAACTTGTTTTGCAAAACCAAGAAAAAGTTGTAGGAAAGAGAAATAAAGCCGGTTTTATCTTAACTTCACACTTGGCTAAGTAAGAGTTGTAGAAAATGAACTTGTAACAGAGTGGCCGGGCATCCATTTTGTTTGACTGTACTACATACCCAGTTTTTATCTGACTATTATGGTAAAGCCAAAAGAAAGGGATGATTTTAACAGTCTATACAGGGTGTAATCATTAAGTGTAGCCAGGCGATTATTCCGTAAATGTAACTGATATCAGAAAACTTAAAACTGATAATTATCGAAAGTTTTATGTTATCTGCTATATTAACGGAATAATCGCCTTTCCATTACACCCAGTATTGTTTAAGTAAGTTCCACTGTAAAGCCTAAACTACTCATCCGGTTATGGTGAATGAGATACCAATCGATTCGTTATTATGCTCTGAGCCCCTAGCCAAGATGCATTCGCTAACTAGCGATTCGATTCGTTTGGTTTTAAACCAATCGCATCACTGGTAGATCACGTGACTTTTCGAATGACGTAATCTACCAGGGACCCGATTGGTTTAAAAACAAAACGAATCGAATCGCTAGTTAGCAAACGCATCTTGGCTAGGGCCTCTGTTTAAACTGTTGCTTCTTTATTCGTTTTATTATTTAATTTGTTTAGCATGTTTGACTTATTTTCATGTTATTTGGTTTGGTATTTTATTGTTTTTGTTTACTTCATTTTTTATTTTAGGAGCCTTGTTTTTTAGATAAATAAAGTTTTTATCTATCTATGGTCCGGCCGACTTAGGTTGGAGTTTATACAAAAAAAACAAAATAGCAGACTTTTGAATCCAATAACATGAATATTGATTTATATAGACAATCATATTAAAACATGCAGTCGAAATGTTAGTATGCTTTTGTTATTATTGCTTGAAGAAAGCCAGAAGCACTCAATCCACCCTTCCCCCCCTAAACTACCCTATTCAAAGGTGACAATTCGATATACATTGTAAAGTTACCAAGGTTTGACATCACTGGGATTAATATAAGCTGCGAATATACTAAAAGTTTAATTAATGGCTTTCTTTAGAGATATAAGTCCATGAATAATCACACACGAGGACAATATTGTTCGGTAAAAGAGTATTTCGTCACTACATTGAAAAAACCGCGTATCTCATATTTCGTGATGTACCATTTTAAACTTAATCACGAAGAGAAATAAGTTTAAAATCGTACATCACGAAATATGAGACGAGGTTTTTCAAAGTAATGACGATTTTCTCTTGTGACCAATACCGAAGCACAGTGGGGTACCTTCTTAGTTCCATTCGCTTCTGTCAAGTCCAAAGCGTTTACTGAAATTTCATCTGTCACCTGTCACCTACTTTGTCATACAAACTTGACATAACTGTTTTGTCATATTTCACCAGTTCGATTCCCGGTTAAGACAGGCGAATTAAAAAAAAAAACATAAGTGCAGTATTTATTGTTTTCATAAATAAGAGAAGTCTCTAATGCGTACAATTAGCTATTTCTTATATGTAAGGTAGTTGCAGTCCAAGTGGCGTTCGTTTTTTCTACACTGCGAGATAGCGCTGACATTTTCTCTAGAGTCTGCAATGTGCGGAAAGAGAAGAGTCGTAGGATTTGAGGACGTGCTAGTGCTATTTTATTGTTTTTGCTATACTGACAATGCTAGTTCCCGTTTCTGCCATGACGTTTCTCTTTCCGCACAGATTCTAAGCGTAAACTAAACTACATAGCTGTATCAATTAAAGAATTTCTAAATAAGCATTAAAATGAAATTAACGAACTGACCATACGATATATGTACGAGTATATTAACATTCTAAAATTCTAAATATTAATCAAGAAAATGTACTTCGTAGTAATGTGTAGTAGTTTAAAATGTGTCATTATTCAATGAATAGGAATGTAATTAAATTAGTTTTGGAACAAGTTTTTGCATGCCAATTGCGGTTAGGTATGTGTTTCGAGAAATGTTACTTTAAAATCTACCATACCATGTCTATAGCAAATAAATAATTTCATTCATTCATTCGTAATAACCCCTTAGATCCTTTACAATGTTTTACTACTCAAAATGTAGGAAGCGCTAAAGTCGTACAAGTACGAGTGAGAGGTACGCGATAATAACGTTTTCGCAGTAAGATTTTTCATCGGAACCATTTGTGGTAAATCCGACATCCGAGTTTATTTGTAAAAGTGGGCGGATGGGGTAAAAGGACTAAGTAAGTAGTTGGAGATGTCAAGTGGAGAAGGTTTTTAGGGTTCCGTACCCAAAGGGATAAACGGAACCTTTTTACCGTCAGCCCTATAAGGGTTGGGCAGGTCACCCGCGCATCATGCCACCTACGCCCCGTCTCGCTCTAGACCTCTCACTCTCACTTTTAAATAGTTTACTCGTTCGTTTATAATATATTTGTGTGTATACTGTTAGCTTTAAGTAATCAGTCTTTGTAAATAAAGATTACTGAACTCCCTGCAATTACCAACACTTCTACATTGGTGACCCCACTCAACAACAAGCAGCCAACAACCAGAAGAAGATGTCAGCTCCGGAGACCAACCACACCGCTCCGCCCACATAGCCTGCGCCACCGGCAGCAACCGCACACGCGCAGTTTCCCCAAGCATGCGACGAAGTCACCTCAAACTCGCTCCCACTCCGACTCCCACCATTTTGGCGCGACCAGCCACGGTTGTGGTTCGTAAATTTTGAAGCAGTTACAGCCGAACTGAAGAGGAGCCAGAACCAACTCGCACAAATGGTTATTGCACGAATGGAGGAGCAAGACATCCAGGAAAAGACGGACATCAAGGTGATCAAGATGCTCTTGTCGGAGATGGAGCTTGGAGACAAAAATCCAGTCAGTTGCTGCGCCAAATGCGTGATTTAGCACGAGACAAATTCAACGACGACTTATTTAAAATTATGTGGATGAACCAACCACCTTCCCGCTCACATCCGATCGGTGCTCATCGTCAGCGAAAATTTTAACAACAAGGCGTCACTGGACGAATTAGCAGCGCTCGCTGACAAGATGCTAGAAGAATGCCCACAAATCGCCACAGTTGCAACGCAATTCACAGCACCACATACCTTTATTGCCGCCGTTTCTACACAACACTTATTAATTAAATAAGAAGATTATCACTGGAGGTAGCCGAACTGCGTGCAAAACCACAGCAAAAGAAACTGGAACTACAATCGTTCGTCGAATCCACGCTATCGTTTCCGTTCCCGAAACTCGTCCCAAAACCGCAGCTGCAAGAACTCTCCCGCGCCGACCACGCCGTACGGCGCCGTTTCTGCATGGATGTCAAGAAATGCGCATCGCATCATCAAGACTATTGACCCGGAAAACCAAAAGTACCGCATGCTGAAACGGGATCCGGCGTTACAAACCACTCGCACCGCTTATTCGTCACAGACAAGAACAGTAAACACGGGTGCTAACATCTCCGCCCTACCTAAAAAGAAAGGCGCTTTTGCTAACCACTCCCATTTGAACTGTATGCAGCAATCACTTGTAAATAGTTTACTCGTTCGTTTATAATATCTTTGTGTGTATACTGTTAGCTTTAAGTAATCATTTTTTGTAAATAAAGATTCATTCATTTTCTTCTGCGACAACTACAAGAATTATTTTACTGAACTCCTGGCAATTACCAACACTTCTACAGAACCCTTATAGTGACATGCACGACTCAACATGACCTTTTTTTGAAGACTTAAGGCGAGCAGACACTAAATCACGTCATCTCCCAAGGTGTTCGCTTTCTGTAAATATCATTCTATTGGTGATAAAATTTGACCTTTTTAAAAGTAAAACAACAAAATTTTGAAATTTACAAATCTATACCAGAGCTTTCAGATACCGATCGCGTCATGACAATTATTACATGGAGCTTGCTTCATACGCGTAGAACTCATAACATAACCTTTGTTTTTAACTTTAAAAGGATGCCCACGGGACCTTAATACTAGTAACTTTTATCTATAATAAGGAGAAGGCACACGAGCACTCAGGCCACCTGATGGTAAGCGGAATCAGAGACCCATAGACATTTGAATCCTAAGACCTCAAATGCGTTGCCAACCCTGAGGACTAACATGGAATGTCTCTATGCTAGTAATTTCACCGGTTACGTTATCCTCACACCGGAATAATAATAAATAATAACTATAATCTATCCGTCTATCTGTCAGCGGGCTGTATCTCATGAACAGTAATACGTAGACTGTTGAAATTAACAAAGACTGTTATATCCCCGTGTAGTTGCTGGGTAAGAATAGTGCCACACCATGATTGTCTTTCCGAGGAGCTTGGGCTTGCAACCTGTCACTAATACACTGGTATCTTAGCCAGTTTGTGCAAAATGTGGTTACAGAATTATCAAGATTTTTTTTTAGCTCTGCTTACTCCACTCTGGGAATAAAGGCGTGATGTGTATGTTTGTATATATGATTTATTTTATTCCTGTTATAACAATAATTAATAAAAAATATTGTAGTTTGTCTAGCCGCCACATTGAAACACCATACTGATTAGTGCTACCGTGCGTGGTAAAGGGGCCCCTGAAAATCAGCGCCCTGGCATGCCTTGGCATCGTGCTGAACTGCTGAGTGGGTCCCTTATTGACGCAATAGCACAGAAAGTTAAGTCTTAACTCTTTGTTTGTTGTAAACCGTGTCGTTTTTGTGTTAGTAAATGTATTTTCTTTCTTTTCTTCTTTTGGCGTGTTTAAAAGGGTTAGATGGTGGTAGTGATCTGGACGGGTCCTGGACAAGGTACTATCTTTGTTTTTAATTCCAGATACACTTTAAATCTGTAGGTCTTTAAGTGCGATTATAAGAGCATCGGTGACCAAAAAAATCGAACTCGCACAACTATTGGACCTAGTTTCAACATTAGTCCAATTGATCCTTAAAATATGATAGCTTACTGCTATTATTACTGGGTATACTCCTACTCGTATATATTATAATCAAATTATTGCCGAACTCTGGATATAGCTATAAAAGTATCATATGTTTGGAAAAATGTATTGAGGAAAATTGGACCATTGTTCTGCAACAAGTACCGTAAAACTATGGTCCTATTGCAGGAGACAGTAGGTACCAATTTTTCACAGATGGCCAGTATCATTTTAATATTCATACTGGAGGCAGCGGTAGGTATAAGTTTTTCAGAGATGGCAAGTATAATTTTATATCCATACTGGAAACTTAGATTACTTTACTCCTGTGTATAAGTATATTCTGAATACTTTAGGAAAAAAATGATTTTGATTTTTATATTATTATACAATATGTTATCTTATCTTAAAGTTGGTTATGTGTTTTTTTGAATGTATATATTTTTTTATGTATTTCGACTGAAGGACTAGTATCCAAGGTCAAGAATAAATTAAAAAAAAAAATACTGGAGAGAGCTGAGCAGTAGGTACGAATTTTTCACAAATGGCAAGTATAATTTTATATTCATACTGGAGAGAACAGTAGGTACCAAATGTTCACACATAGCAAGTATCATTTTATATTCATACTGGAGAGAGCAATAGGTACCAAATATTCATAGATGGCAAGTATAATTTTCATATTCATACTGGAGACAGCAGTAGTTACCAAATATTCACAGATGGCAAGTATGATTTTCATATTCATACGAGAGAGAGCAGTAGTTACTAAATTTAAATAGATGTCAAGTATCTTATAATTTGTCTTAACCTCAAACTTTTGACCTAATCTTGTAATCCCTTTACCTAGAGCAAAAAAATCGAGTGAAAATCGTAAAACATTAACTCAACCGAACAAGACAACACCGGAAGTCCTTTATTTCAGTTATTTCCTAAACAAACCAGTCCTCTTGATTAGTATGCCCAAGAAATAAAAATCTCCCATGGGAGCAAATAACTGTCGCCGGGCAAACTATTTACCATTACCCGGGGAAGAAATAAATGATAATTAAATTAATGGTGGCTCATTGGTATGCGAGGCGCGGGCGGGAATTAGGTACCTACTTCTTATTTGCCCCTTGTCTCAGCTTAACCGTTAATCTGAGTAAGCCAGAGGACTCCTGGATCTATAAAGGTGTTGGGAAAGCCGGTGGGTGTTCTGACTGTAAAGGGAATTATGAATGGGATACTGGTCATTCGGGCGCAAAATAAGCAGGTTTATGTGAATTTTGGAGGTTGTTGCGTGGTGAAGTAGTATATTTTTTTTTATTTTTGATAATATTACCGTTTAATCATTTTGTTCACTAATGTTTTACCAAATAACGTTTCACAATCTGATTTTTTTCCGAAACTATAAATATTTTAGATTTTTTTTAAACTCTCCTTACCTTCCCTATAAGGGTCTACACTATGGTCCTGAAATATTTAGTTTCGGACTAAAAGCGGTTTGTCAAATTATAATTTGTGAAAGTAACGTTCATTGGTGAAATGACCGGATGCCGGATAATCATCAGTGTCATTGCCTAATTTTTCCTCCGGAGACGCAGGGCTCGTTGCTTTTTTTGCAGTTCAAACCTCAAAGAAAGTGTCTTTGGAAGTAATGTAAACATGACACTTGAGTCTAACAAAAGTTAGCGCTTTCAAGCTTAATATTTCATAAACGGATTACTTAATCGAAAAACTGTTTTTACAAACCCGTAATATTTTTGAAGGACCTGTCCAACGACACCCCACACTATAGTAAACTACAAACTATGTGTAGGGGAGGAACACAAAAAAATAAATAGAATATATTATACCACTTGGTTGGCGTGACTAATATGCATATTCATGCCAAAACTCAGCTTTCTAGTACAAAGAGTCTCTGCGCTAGGCTGCGGACGGACGGACGGACGGACATGGCGAAACTATAAGGGTTCCTAGTTTGACTATGGAAGTACTAGTATTTTTAAATACCCGAAAAATTGAGAACCTCGTCCTTTTTTGAAGTCGGTTAACAATAGAACAATAGAAACTGAAAGAAGCAAGTCTAAAAAACAAGATGTAACAATTCAATATGCCTCCTCCTTCCTTTCCCATAAATTTAGTAAGCAAGTTAAGAATTGTACGACAAAGAATATATATTTTCTTGAGCGAAGAGTTTCATAAAAAGTTAGGCCACGCGACGCAACAAGTCCGCACAGGGACAAAATGGTGTGCAAATAATAACTTGAGAGTCGATAAGGGTGTATACACTTGAGCAAAGTGTGTTATGTGACAATAAATGTGTTACGTCGTTTCCTCGTGCCGATGCTTGTGGTGGGTGTTTATAGAATGTGCCAGTTTTTTTCCCTATTATTTACGAATGTAAATAATGTGGGCGTTTTCCATGTCTTATATTTCGCTGGCGGTTTTGCTCTAGGGTTTCAAAATGACATCCCCGCAATGATGAATGAAAGAGCCTTAATGTGGTCAGTTTACTGAATAAATATTTTGTATTTTCAATTTTGATAAGGCGCGTCATGTATCATGTCACGTACAACTTTTGGTAAACGAAAACACACCCGACTTCATGACAAAAATATTTTTCTTTCACAAAGGAATACACTGAATAAAGGCGAACTTAATGCCACAAGGCATTCTGTACCAGTTGACCTTTGTAGTGGGGTGCAACACTAACTAAACATATACACTTACATATCGATATCGATAAACTATATTAATATTCATACACAAATCAGTTGTATTTATAGGTATGATAGGAATTTCATAAAAATTCAGCCTTTACTTGTCGGAATCCACTGGGGATTACTACATTTTATAAAAATCCGAACGTGATCGTAAGACTGATGTTCCACTGTGTTGCTTCTGAACTAAAAAGCCGTTATCTATTAAGCCGATTTTAACAAATGGGATACTATAGTTTGTGTAATAAAAAAGTATCAGTGGATATATTATTGTATAACAATTAAAAAGAACCTTCTTACTAGTCGAGAGTCGTGTTATACATACATCACGCCTTCATTCCCAGAGTGGGGTAGGCAGTGCTACAGAAATACCAACAACTCTTAAAAGATTTGTTGATAATTCTGTAACCACGTTTTGCACAAGTAGGCTAATAAGATGTTTACCAGTGTTTTAGTGTTTAGCTTTATTTGTTCAAACGCGTCTAATCATTATAACGCCATTGTATGGGATGTGTCAAACAAAGGTAAAAGTGATCAGATATGAAAGTGATTTCATAAGCCTTGACCGATTCCAATTAATTTCTTACTATTATTTATACCAAAGACATTGCTTAGTAGTATATACTTACCTATAATATTAAGTACCAATTGCACAATATGATTTTAAATGTTAATCGACTGTTAGTTCATACATTTTGACAACTGTTAACGATTTGTTCCTGATTCGTCATATTCCAAATTGGTCATCTTCCAAACTCGACAACTTCCTGACTGGTCATATTCCTAACTCGTCATATTCCAGATTCGTCATCTTCCAAACTCGTCGTACCTTGTACAACCTGCACAAATTTATTATAGAAATCCTGTGTGATAAATGTGCTGTAAGTACAATGAAGAGTTTGGAATATGACGAATTTGGCAAATGACCAGTTAGGAAATTGACGAGTTTGGAAGATGACCAATTTGGGTTATGACGAATCAGGAACAAATCCTGCTAACACTCTAATTTGTTTGTTAATTGGTTGGTGAAATCCGATATAAATCTCTTTGTTGACAAACTAATCGAAAATTTAATAACAAGGCTCGCAGTGCATCGGATCGGAAAGGATACGAACGGATGCGGTGACAGCCGATCGCGTGTATTAAAACTGTGGTTAATAAATATGTGGTGTTGAAACACTTACGTCGGTGTCGTCGGTGTCGTCGGTTACGGGTTGTAACCAAAGAAAAATCCATTCACTTTAGTTATGTACAGTTTTAATGCAAGCACACACACATATGACGATTATTGTCCAATTATTATGGAGCCGATACTTACTTTCGGGTAATCTCACGTGTCGCGGAAGACGCCCGCGGTCAAACTGCTGTGGGCGGCTTATAGACTTAAAATACTGCGTATTTTTTTTTTAGTTTATTTAGTAACAAAACAGTTTTAAATAACAAACATTTAGCTAAATAGCCTACAATAACTGAATTATAGACCTATAGTTTCCTATATTAAACGTATAAAGATTAACTCTTTTATGATGGCCAAAACTTTGCTTTGCTTATTTACATTCAGAAATGTATGTGTTTATATATATATACATATACTATATATATATTACGATAAGGAGAAGGCATATGGGCACTCAGGCCTAATGGTAAGTGGAATCCGAGACCCATAGACATTTGAATTCTCAAGACTCTTCTTTGAGATCTTAAGACTGCAACCCTAAGAGATCAAATGCGTTGCCAAACCTGAGGACTAAAATGGAAAGCCTCTATCTATGCTAGCAATTTCACCGGTTGTCTTATCCCCACTTTGGAACACAACAATGCGAACACTGTTGCTTGGCGTTTGGTTAACGGATAAGATGGTGGTCGCGATCCGGACGGACACTGCACTAGCTCCTACCATCAAAATATGATTTAATATCGTTAAAAAATTCTAAAATCCGATCCGATTCGATGTGATGCGAGCCGTTTGGTGGGAATCATCCTTTATAGCCTTAATTCATTGAGGTGCACTACTAGAGCACACGCAACATGCCCCATGGAACCACACGGTGTGGGAACCCACCTTTACCGCTCGTTTATAAATAATGTATCGAACATTAGTACAACAGCAGACACGACATCACTACTCACCCCGTATATATACATATAGGTGAGCCCGTCAAGCAGTGCGGTATGATTTGCAATTCGGAGCAGCCTCGGCATAGCTTTGAATATTTTGTGATTGGTGATTTGACTTTAAAATACTCGCCGCTTATCCTTCTGCTTGGTGGGGTTTTTCGCTTGTTTTGTATTGAATGACAACTAGGTTCGATTTTAGGTCGTAACCTAGATAGATATGCAGACCATCAAACTTCATAATTATGTATGTATGTAAACACTTTATTGTACAAAATAAAACAGAAACAATACAATGAAGATACAAGAAAATAATGTACAAAGGCGAACTTATCCCTTTAAGGGATGTCTTCCAAACAACCCTTGAGAGATTGATAAAAGTGAAAGGTTGTGGCATCGAGTAGGCAAGTTTATAAATTTCTTTAGGATTAGTGCATACAAATAAGTCCTAACTATATAAATAAAAATAAATACATTCAAATACGTACATAAATATACTAGACACAGAAATGTACATTTATAAATCAATATATATACTTAAACTTACATAAATTACATTTATGTAACGTGCAATTTCTATGTATTTGACGTATTTTAGTATTGTTTTTAACTCGGCCGCCGTCATTACCTAATGTCAATAACTTCATGATTCATGACCTAAAAGTCCTTGATAGAACGTGGAAATTTATGTTTTGTTGTAAATTTGGACAATTTAAATCACCATGTTACTTTACACGCACGCATAAATGCCATATAAATGCCAATCGATTTAGCCATAATAATACGACTTATAAATACACACACACACACACACACACACACACACACACACACACACACACACACACACAGATACACACGCACGCACGCACGCACACACAACATTTCGCCTTTATTCCCAGAGTGGGGTAGGCAGAGCAGACAAACAACTAATAAATAAATAATGGCGTGACGTTATGTATGTATGTATGTAGTGTCGAATAAAGGTTCTTTATTCACACACCACATTTCCAAAGGAAACTTGTAAGTAGTATCTCGTGTACCGCTCTCTCGATTCTTTTCCGCGTTGTTTGGGCTGTTGCCTAATATTTTTCTTTTCACGAAGTAAAGTACAAACCCGAAGAATCCCTGCGAAGTTGTTGCTATTTACACAACGTAGGATGTTTATAGATACAATACATTCATATAAACACTTCATTTTGTACGGTTGTATTGGAAACCACTCCGAGAACTACATTCAAATTACATGAAATTTTAAAAGTGTATTAAAATACAATATTTTTTTGTTATTGATACTGTTAAAGGCAACCCGGAAACAAGTTAATATTATTTTTAATTGCTATTTAAAGCGTGAATTAGAAGTAGCAATCATGGCTGCCGGGTGCCGACTATTTGGCATAATATCGATTGTCCGATCGTTTTTGGCATCACATACTTGATATAATCGTTTTTCGACACCATTGCAGAAAGGGTATTTATCCGAATATTATGAACGGTCGAATTTTAAAATTGATAGGCCAAATTTCATAACGAATAACGTTACATACATACAAATAGAAATAGTTTATTCGTGACAAAACTGACAAACAAGTACAACAAATTTAAACATTAACGGTAACTAAAACGTAATTTGTCACGAAATGGTCACAACTCAGCGTGGTGCTGGCATGGCCAGCGCTGTTCTTCCGTTGTGACCAATTGGTGAAGACACGGCGCAATGACGCCACGATCGCACATGCAAAACACTTATAAAAAACAAACAATTAAAAAACAAAAACATCATACAGTAGGTATGCCACGCAACTATACAATTTCTTCGTGCAAACACCGCTTTACACAGTACCAAACAGTGTGTTGGAAATAAGAAACTAAACTAACTCAACGTCACGCCTTCATTCCCAGAGTGGGGTAGGCAGAGCTACAGAAAAACCAACAACTCTAAAAAAACTTGTTCTTCAACCATATTTTGCTCAATCAATCCTTATGTTGTTTAGCATAATTATCGTATTGCATTATGCTGTGTAGATAAGGACATAGGTTAGGTTAGCTACCCTTTTGTGTTAGATCTTTTTTTCTATTCTGAAAAAGTGCTGCTCGCTTGCTCACGTACATGTTTACTGCCACACACAGACCACTTAACCTATAAGCTTTTGAATAATACATTAATGCTTTAATAACATTCTGTTTAATAACTTTATCGACTCGTCAATGCTATGCATAAAGATTATTTGTCCAATTAGCTTTCTGGGATGGGAAACTAGACTATGCCAACAAACAATTATGCTTAAAGTACCTAATTGTGCAATGAATTATTATTACAAAAACGTCATGCGTAAAAAGCGGGAACCCACTACTAGCTGCTGCTGCTTCGTGTGGATAGTATAAATCGTTGTTGTTAGGTTTTTAGATTTTAGCCGGAGATTCTATGAAAACCTCAGGAGAAATCACCTTAGTCCTTAATTTGACAGTATGCACTATAGTGCTTAGTTTTTTTTTTAATTCATACTTTTATGCTGGTTTAAAATGAAAAAAGATTTTAATTTACGACATTATTAATTTTTGTCGCGTTTATCCGTTAATAAAATAAAATAATTTTGTTAACAACGATAAACGAATACACGGGTAAAAGCAAGTTCAAATAAAATACCTTTTACTTGTTTTAACCTCAGTCTTTATCTTTAACCAAAGCTTTGTTACAAAAAGGGCGGAAGTAAGCAGTTTCAACGCCAATGATTCCGTATTGAGGCTATTTTGTATAGAAATCAGAGAGTTGGGCTTGTGTTGCAAGGGAGTCAAATAACCCATGTTACGTAAGCTTACAACATTAGAAACACTTTTGTGCGCGGTTGTCGTGCCGTGCCCCGCGGGACGTACAGTTCGCAACAAAAGTGGGATGATTCATAAATCTCCGTTATTGTTCGGATCCGCTGGCTTACTGAATTAGGTCGTGTTCAAATTAGACAACTTTTATGATAGCCTGACAAGGGGTTATATTTCATTAAAAGTTTTTTTTCATGTGGAAATTTAAATTTAATCTGAATCGCCTGGGACTAAAGCCCAGTCGATTTCGTCGTAAGGGCGTCGATTCAAAAAACAACTCGCTCACGAATTTGATGAATTATTTTGTCGGGTTAAAGTTTTTTCGTCTAAGCGATTTAATAACATTGTCGCTATTGCATAGCTTTTAAAACGTTCTTCTGGTTTGTACTTCTCTCTCTCTCTCTCTCTCTCTCTTATACACTCTTATGTGAGTCTTGCCTTTGTCGGAACCTGATAGACTCTTTAAGTGCTCTTGCTCTGTAGGTGTCTCGTGTGGGATCTCCTTGAATCACCGACACTAACTTCATCCAATGCGTCGTTTTACCGAATTGCATTTCACATACAGCTAACTTATCGTTCTTAGGTTATCTTAAGCATGTTTTACATAGGTTAGGTTAGGTTAAACCTGTGACAGCCAAAATTTTGTAACTCCTGCACGTGGCCTACAAATGCCTGTCGACGAAATGAAAATTCAGTGAAATAAAACATACTATGAAATGTGTGTCGGTGATTCAAGGGTAAAAGTTTCGTGTCTTTCATCGTCGGAGCAGCCTGATCAAAGTCGATAGGTACCCAACTTCGACCTATGCTTATGAGTAGGCGGGACAACCTAAGTTGGTTGGTTAATAATTCAGGAGAAAACATAAATCTACCAATGTTAGATTATTTTCCCAAATATTATCTTTAACGCGAATTTTCTTTTTTTATCCAATCTTATTTTTCTCCAATCGCTTTTTTTCCGACCCCGATTTATGTTATACACATCTCAATCAGTAGGTACGTTAGGTTATGTTAGTTTTGCAGCAGGCCCGAAAGACCAAAACACCCAGAAATAGTGACCATCGACACTATCAATTAGATTTCTGAAATAGGATAAAATATGGCAGGAAAATCGCTTCATTGAAATAAGACTGAAAATTTAGCTTTGGAAATAGCGGCAGAGCGTACGGAAATTTTGCCAGTTATAAATAACGATTCTAGGAAATTGTTCTCACAAATCCACTGTATCCAGTAAACCTAGGCCGTACAGAGAATCGTGGAGGAGGGTGCAAATATTCCAGAAAGAGCCTTGAATCCAAGGGAATTCTGAAGCGATACTTAAACCGCGTAGCTGCCGATATTTTTTTTCATCAAAATTTTGCTACGGATGATAGTCTAATTTCTACGAAAGTGGCCACCTTTTTCCGTTAGGTTACTCACTCATAGGTCAACTATTATTAAATTGTGGCACGTGTATTCATTTGGACAGTAAAAACCACTCTTCGATTTCAAGACAAGTCTCTTTAGTCAATTAGAAAACACAATAAGGGTCATACACACTCTTAAAAAGCAAAAAAAGCAAAATCATCATGCTGAGCCAGTATCCGATTCACTGCCACGAAGACACACCTAACTACCACTTTGTCTTTTACTTTACTGTTTTAACTTTTTGTGTGTCTTGTTGTGTTTAGTGAATAAATGTATTTTTCTTTCTTTCTTTTAAAAACAAAAGTTGTCTTTCCTGTGGTCAACAGTTAAGAGCTGGTGTGCATATAAGTTATATTTTTATATGATAGGTCTAAAGCAGTCCTGACGGCATTTTTGCTGCGGGTATCGGCTTAGCCAGAAAATTAGACCTTAAAAACGTTAACTTTCGGTTTGTCCACAGGAAAGACGGTAACCTAAATCTGTGTATAACTCATAAATAATAATGAGAACGCCACTGGACGCTCGGTGCTATCTTAATTGTTTATGTGTTGTATTTATGTAGAAAGTTATATGATCAAGAAAGTATGAATCATTAAAACATGCTAGCATTATAACATCGATGGTTAAATTGGGTCGCCGAAACAATTAACCCTCTTTCCGGTTCAGGAAACCGGGTGTATCTTAACCGGCACCGTGCGGCCCGGGTCATTTCAAATTAAACTGTCAATCCGGGTTAGACAATCAATCCGCCGCAGACAACTTAATAGATACTTACGTCCTGCGGAAACGGAAAGATGATGGATCCGGTTTTTTCATAACAAAATTTATATTGTAATGAGAAGCGACGGGCTATTGATCGTGTTTCCTGGAAATTAATTAATTAAGTCGTTAAGATAAAGTAAACGGTATTATAACAAGTTAAAATCTTCTCTAATAGGGTACACAGGAGTATCGATTTATTATTTTATATGTACCAAATCCAACCCCCAAAGAAAATTTCAAGTTAAATTATTTTGGTCTTTAAAGATTTTAAAATTATCAGGACCGTTAAGAGTATAGAATTTTGACGATCACACTCATGCATGACATAATAATATGACGACGCGTTTAGCCTAGTTGGTAGTGGTTCGATTTCCGGTGAGCAAATATTTGTGTTTTTTTTTATATATATTTTTTTATGTTAAGTAGAAGGCTAGTAATTTCACCGGTTGTCTTATCCCCACTCCGGAACACAACAATGCGAACACTGTTGCTTGGCGGGTGGTTAATGGATAAGATGGTGGTAGCGATCCGTACGGACCCTGCACAGGGTCCTACCACCACTAAAAATGTGATGAGCGCGAGTATCTGTTCTGAATCTTGGGTGTTTACTATGTATTTAATTGTGTGTTTGTCTATATAAGTATCTGTATCGTTGTCTAGTAAGTAACCATAATTTTTTGTCCCTCAATACAATTTTACAATCCTATAAGTTTGTACGCCCCGGTATGATTTTGTGTAATTACCCTTTTAACATATTCACTAAGCGGAATGTGCACGGATCTCCACGATGTTTTTTCTAAACCACACAAATACCTATCATCTCTTTTCTTTTCATCGTCATTTCTAATATTTCTGAATTTAATTTGTTATAAATCCACCATAAAGTATGGTCTGTCTCTATTCAGACTACAAATACTTAAGTTGATTATTGTATTAAAATATTTCACTCTTCTAATTGCTGAAAATTAAATGAGATCGCATATCGACTAGGCTAAATTTTGATGAAATGGTATGCTGAAATAGCATTGAATGGCAGGTATTATGCATTTTGAAATAGTCACACAGTCGGGGCATTTGACACACGCTAAGCCCCCTCGTGCGGCCTTTGTGGGCGGCCTGCGTGAAAATGATTCGGCTTTGGGAAGCCATCGTAATGCCACGTAATAATTCCTGTAACACTGATTTTGAAACGAAAGGCATTAATTACTACTCTTTCACCATTCAAAACTTCTAAATATAATGTTTACTTACATTTTTAGAAACAAAACAATAACGATTCAAGTAACTTAACTGGGCTGGGATTCTACAAGGTAATAACGATATCGTTTTTGACCGGTTTTCGTATTGTCAACGTTTTGATAACTCTTATGTCATTTACAATAATAGCGACTGTGACATAAACAGAACTATTCTTAAACGTGTCAAACACGATTTCTTTTTAACGCACCTGTGGGGTTAGACAAGTTGCATTTGACAATCGTTAGCGATTATATTTCGATTGAAAAATATATGGAATTGACGTTAGTACCACGTGACTATCTCGGTGGCTTACGTCAATTCCATACATTTGTCTATCGAAACATAATCACTAACGATTGTCGAATGCAACTTGTCTCGCCCTACTGAATAGAGGCCCTGTAATGTAAATACAAAAAATACCAAATAAAATCTAAGCAAAATACGACATAGCTGCCTATAAACATGTGACTACACATAACATTATTAAGATCTTGACCAAAAGATTTTTCAGAAATAAACATATTTTTCTTGTTAAATCAGAAACGTTGACGACACATTACCTAGTTGGGAGTGACCCTGCTTCCGAAGCCGGCTGTGTCGGGTCCAAATCCCGGTGCAGATATTTGTGTGATGAGTACGAGTATTTGTTCCTGAGTCTTGGTTTTCTATGTATTTAAGTATTTATTTCTAGGGAATAGGTCAATTTGTGTGACATTGTCAAGTGATATTTATTTATTTACATGCTGAGCCGGGATCATTTTGCATCTAATGCCAGTTACTTTGTGATCAGCTTGATAATTTATTTTTATAATATTGTTAAAAATAGGTATGTCCGATGTATGATGGCGTATGGTCTGATGGCCGATGGGGCCAGAAAGTTCTCGAATGGCGTCCACGGACCGGGAGACGAGCTGTTGGTAGGCCTCCAACAAGATGGAGCGACGACCTCGTAAGGATCGCGGGATCGCGATAAATGCGGAAGGCACAAGACCGGTCTAAGTGGAGAGCCTTGGGGGAGGCCTATGTCCAGCAGTGGACGTCTTTCGGCTGATATGATGATGATGATAGGTATGTATTTTTTCTTACTTTCTTAAAGCCTTGTTTTTTCATTACTAGCGAACTACAAACTGTTATTACACTTATTATCTTATAACGAGAACATAGTTGGGGTTTTTACTCAAGTCGCAAGATTAACAAACACTCGTCTTAAGAGAAATGTCTATTTCAAGACACGTTAAAGGCCTTAATAACACGGTTTCGTATAAAATCGTATGACATAAAATCTTGCAAATTAAGACAAAAAGCTTTTTACAAATCAAAGCAACGAAATACACAAATTTATGAACACGTGCACATATATCGTTTATTGAATACAAAACGGCCACATTTCAAAATCAGTTAGTGTTGAATTTTTTTTTTTCATATTTATTAGGATTTTGGCGTGTTATTGCTTTAAATTATTTGACTTTGACTTGATTTTAAAATTATATGCTGGTGGTATAAGACTTTCGTCGATTGCGTGTCCGATTTGCGTTCAATGAGCGATATCTTCATGTCTGTCTCCCAATGGGGTAGGCAGAGACTGTGGAACGCCAGGTGCACCGGTCTAAACATGCAACTTTCGCTTTCTCTACATTCATCAATCTCTTCATGCACGTACGTTAGTGTTGGGTGTTTTTGATTTGGCCCTTTTTTAGAAGGCATTTCGCAAATCTGATCAATGTATGTGCGACTAAGGCGTCCGACATTTCTACTTAATGAAGGATGAGGTCGCAGGATCTTCTCATATTAATCACAACAACTTTTAATTAGACTTTTATTAGTTGTAACAGTAACACTACATTATTGCCATCCATATTGATGCAGACGAGACGAGACTCGAGAGAAGACACAGATAAGAACATATCATGTGCATATGACACAAAATTATAATCATGAGATGATTGAAGATAGCCAACATAACACTACTTACTCTCGCTCGCCATATCTCTATCGTAACTCTTCTTTCATCCATCAAATGATCAAACCATCTTAGCATAGCCTTTTCGATTTTTGTCATACATCTTCTTTCAATCCACATTGTTCTCGAATCTCGCTATTACTCCACACATACTTTTCGGAACTCTTATTCCAACTGCATTAATATTGCTTTCATTATTTTCCTGCCATAGTACTCATAATTAACTACCACTACACCAATCATCCCCCCCCCCCCCGTTCCCCCGTGTGGATGCCGGGTTAGAATAGTGCCACTCTATGTCTTCCCGTGGATGTTGTAAGAGGCGACTAAGGGAATAAGGGCTTGTAGTACTGTTAGGCGATGGGCTTACGACCTGTCACTAATACACTAGTAAACTTCTTGGCCTGATTGTGCAAAATGTGGATATAGAATTATATACAAGTCTTTTTAGATTTGTTGGTATTTCCGTAGCTCTGCCTACCCCACTCTGGGAATGAAGGCGTGATATTATGTATGTTTGTACACCAATATTATGTATGTTTGCTATAAAATCCTACAAATTAAGTCTAAAATTTGCATATAAATTATAGCAACAAAATATTATGCAACGTAGCTTTACGCAATTAGTTAAAATCAAGTAACATTCTCCTTTCGCTTGCAATCGAGTAACAAGACATCGAGAAAGGCAGTTATCCCGTGATTTGGGCGATCGGAAAGAATATTATGCAAACGGCAACAGATGCTCGATCAATAAACCCAGCCTTCAAAAAATATTTACATGGAACTTGGTCACTGGAAATGCTGAAAATAAACATTATTTTCTTCGCACACCGCTCCTTAACCTCGCACAGCTCTGGTGGGTAGAGGCCTAAGAGCAGCCTAGGAGACACCTCATTGTTGCCGATTTCAGTGAGTTAAAAAATGATTACTATCAATTATTATGTCAACCTTGACATAATGTCAAGAAATTACCAAAGAAATTATGTATGTGAAAATGCGGGCTTCCATAAAATTAACAGGTCATGTTAAATTTTAAATGAATTAACCATTTATCGGTAGGTACACAGTTATGCAATAAATCTATTCTATTCTATTCATCCGTTTAGAGTCTACGAGGGAACTAAGAAATAAATATACATAATATTTACATACAATAAATGTTAGAAGGGCATCTTCGGCGTCGTTGTATGGATTTGACGGCAAAGCCGTCAAAAAATTACATACAGCGCCCCACGCCCCGCATTACCTCTCTCTCGCCTGACGCAAAATTAGGGTTGTTACTAGTATAAAATACTAACTGAGCCCGCAACAAACGAACGAACGAGCAAGATCCTGAAGGCGAATCGCATTTTTTTACTGTAGTGTTTTAAAACTAGTATTGTTATGTAAACAAAAAGTGCACAGGTAAATAATGTATTTTTTGAATAATTTAATTCTTACGCCCTTCAAATTCTAAAAAATAAATTAAAAAAATTTAAAATTCAGTATACATTGCAAAATTAACTCGCTTATATAGTTTGAGAAATATAAATTGGAAACTTCTTATCTAGTTTGCGATCTTTTGTTCGGCGTAAACACTTACCGGACAATGAGAAGTCGAGCACCCGTATCTATTGTTCATAACAGCACTAATCCTCACTTGGGAGCCGGAGCGACTAAAGTGCATTTTTTTACACGCGATTATACTACTTATTGTCAACGACGTATAGCCTTGATTAGTGAAAACAAACGCTTAATTATGAGTCGCTTCGACACTCAGGGTGCAGAAATGGCTACTACTCATGGATTGAAAAGTATTGATACTATTTGTTTTTTCTTCTTCACTTGGGTGCAGATAGTAATCTAAATAAAATAATTTTGCTTTTGGGGGTGTATTATAAAACATTAAAGTTTTTTTTCTGTGATATTACGTGGGTAGTTTAGCATCTATCGAGTCAATTTTGATTAGTAATGCAGAGAATATGTGCTGAGAGTGATTGATGTAAATTGAAAAAATGTTTCGTCCGTGGGAAACAATAGAAGACAAGTGGGCAGAGCCACGAATTCACCCACGCTTAATAATCGAAGTTGGGCAAAATGATGATGGTTCCACAAGTTCAAGTACTAGTGACTCGGATGAATGAAATAATGTAAAAGTATCCTATACATTTTTACTAATAAAAAAATATCATAACCTATTGGACATTTTATTTTTTACTTTTCTTTTTCAAATAAAATTGTGATACAAAATCGTGCCGCAAATATCAAGACTTTTCGGTCCGCTGTGTTGTTTGAAGAAAGGGGGCACTTTTACAACTAGCTTTTGTTTGATATTTACAAAAAGATTTAAGTGGAAAAAGTAAATGTTCAATTCATATTTCCTAGACTATACATCAGAGGGTATCATAGAAGCTGCGCCATGTACACTGAAATGTCAACTGTCACCTGTCTCTGTCAAGATGGTAAATAGGGGGCTGGCCGCCATTACTGTCAAGTAAATAAGAGCTTTCATAAAGTTGAACAGACGAAAACATATTTAAAAAAATATAGTTCAATCTTTCCTATTTTTTCGACAGTCGGGTAAAAAAGGATTCCACGAGTTCAGTTTCATTGTTCAGTCCCTTCCTAAATTACCTTATTCATTTAACGGCAACACCCCGTACCAGATGCGAATTTATTTGATTTTTTCAAGCGAACCTCCCTAATTCCCTGATCCCGTGAGACTTAAAATTTCACAAACATAAAACTGGGTTTGTTACTTAATTGTGACTGTTATTTTTAGCGATCAAAGGGAGTATGTTTTTTACAGTCAACCAATTTCATTCTTAGGCCACTAAGCACTATGTCAAAGTGACGTTGCCATTTAATTTTGGTTTACAACGTCACGTTAACATAGTCTATACTATAGTGGCCCACTTTTTCCTTCTTGTACCGTCATCGAGAAAATGTGTAGGTACATCGATTGGAATAAATTAATCATAACGTATTTTTGACAACCCTCAAAAGAGGAGGAGGTTATCAATTTGACTGATTTTTTGCTACGTTGACTTTGAAAAATTTTTCTTTTTTAATTAGTGTTTTCCTGAGGTAGTCCCATTGCCACCAAGTTGGCCTTATCATTCTAGGTTAGAATGAGTGCAGCGAGGGTTTCGAAGACACGAGATTTCTTTGTCTCGTTTTGCACATACAATTGTTCACCTCAGCAGCGAGAAAATATTACCTCGGGCCGCACCACTACCCCCTTTGTATTGTGACCAAAATTTAAAAAAGTTACCTGGTCTCAATCTCGCAGCAAAAAGGAATTTTGCTCACTGTCTTTAAACAGCAAAACCACCCTTTTGAGGTGCTGAGGTGAAATAGTTATTCGTACAACAAGAGAGCAAAGTTGGTTTTTGATGCGAGTGTTGATTTTGAATTCAGAGGACGTGAAGGTTTCTAGAATAGAATCACGAGCGTAGCGACTCCTAATCCTGAGTGCTGCAGCGAGGGGTTCAAAATCAACACTCGTAGCAAAAACCAACTTTGCTCTCTTGTTGCACTAATAACTATTTCATTATTTCTTAATGTTAGTGCTACGGGTACTGAACTAAAGGTGATAACAGTTGATATCCTGTTTAAAAATAAAACCTCGTATTTAACATCATTGTGATTAAAACGCGTAATGTGTTTGCATACTGATATCACTAGTGCAGCAGTGTTGGAGACTTAAGAGACTGGCACTAATAATGAACATTTAAATTTAAATTATAAAGGTTATAGCAATTGGTTTTAGTAACTTAAATTTCGAACATTTCAAACACGTTCCTCATCCATAGGGACCGTCACGTTATGTGCGTTTTTAAAGCATGCAAGCTTTTAATAAAACAATTTATGCGGCATCTTAGGAAAGACCGTAGGGTGAGCGTAAAGGGCAGAGCTATAACCGCCATAGCTCTGTCCTTTAGGCTCATCGTAAAATGAACTGCATAGCTAGGTCATAATAACCCCCCTGGACAAAGGGATAGCAAAGAATGCGTTAATGCAAATGAATGTGTTGACGACGCAGTGGTCTAGTTGGAAGTGACTCAGCCTAAGTAGCAAGCGGACCCGATTTTGATTCCCAGTATGGGCAAAGATTCAGAATCAGAATCAGAATAATCTTTATTCAAGTAGGTTTACAAATAATAAACTCTTTTGAAACGTCATAGTAGCGACTTAGCCTAAATTGACTGCAGGTTCAAATCGCGTCCGATCAGAGAAGAACCTGTAAAAACTCTGTCGGATGTCTTTTTTTTTCCACTTTTGCAACCTTTTGTCATAAGGACTAAACATTTTATCACAAGCAATTCAGTCCCAAGCATTGTTATCATTAATATAGTCTTTAATACTATAATATGCTTTAGAAATTAGTTTACGCTTAACGTAACTCTTAAATTTATTTACTGATAGTTCAGTAACATTACTTGGGAGCTTATTATAGAACCTAATACAACTACCCACAAAAGAGTTTTTTTATTTTATGGAGCCGCGTGAAGGGCACTGCGAGCTTATATTTATTTCTGGTATTAACATTATGTATGTCACAGTTCTTTCTAAATTTGTGTGATGAGTGCGAGTATTTGAACTTCAGTACCTAGTCACTATAAGTACTAAAGAGATTTTGTAACATAAATACATTACACGTTCTTACGACGCATTTGCACTTTCAAGTTATTGCTGTAAGTTTTGAGACGCAACTATGGGTAAGAGTTGTTTCTAAACTTACAGCTATTAAGCAAGTAAAGGAAACATCATGAGAAAACTTGCACTTTCATAACAACAGCAATAAGATCTTAAAGTATACAAGTTGAGTGTCAAATGTCATAAGTGTCATAACAGAGTATAAAAGCATTCAACTGTCTATCGATTTCATACTCTTTCTAGCATAAATCATATATGATAGAGAGGTGACAGTTATAGAGGGCGAGTACTACTAACACTGTGCTTTTGCTGTATAGTCGAGTACAAATATATGTATACACTTTTGCACCTTATTTAAATGGGATAAAGGAATACATACATTCATCTATCTATCTCAAATCTTTTTATCTCGATAAATAGCTATACTTACCTATTGACCGTGGATACCCTTCAGCTCCTTTGTACTTTTATTTTAATCTGATATTTAGATACTTTCGACATCTCCATATAAATAATTGACATTATACATTAATTTTTAAATACAATACAATACAATACAAAACACTTTATTGTCCACCAAACAAAAACATTACACAGAATTTTCACAATTTAGAAGACCCAGGTAAACAACAGGCGGTCTTATCGCTGATTAGCGATCTTTTCCAGACAACCTTAGAAGGGATAAGGTGCAAGTTAAAACAATTTACACGGTAGGTGGTGCAGACCAATTTTAAACAATTACAAGGAACTATGCTAGCTATAAAATACAATATACCTATAAATACACGCTTACCAAACTAATAAATAGATAATCAAATATATATTAATACAAACTAATACATTATAATGACTTACATGAATAAATAGATAGTAATAAATAAATACATACATAAATGTCAATACATCCACATCAGGGAAAAAAAAAACAGCCACATGACAGAAATGCATAGTGAGAGAAATGTGCTGAGACAATACAATTAAGACTGCGACAAAAAGTGCTCAAGGAGAAGTTTCTTAAATACAGGTAAAGATTTAGCCTGCCGCAGCTCCACAGTTCCACAGACGGACAGCCTGAAAAGTAAAGGAATTGTTGTAGAATTTAGATGATGAGGAGGGTACAGTTAAAATACAATTTTGGGAGCAACGAATCGACGTAAAAAAGTTAAAACGCTCCTTGAGGTAACGCGGGGTTGCAGGGAAGAACAGAACACAGTAGAGGAGATTAAGGATATGAAAGTACCGGCGAAAACGGATAGGAAGCCACTTGAGTTGCGAACGAAAATTAGAGACGTGGTCATATTTGCGTAAACCAAATATGAACCGAATGCACATATTTTGAATTCGCTCAAGCTTATTAAGCTGCTCTACAGTAAGATCTAAAAAGCACACATCAGCATAGTCCAAAATAGGAAGAAGCAATGACTGAGCTAGCGCAATTCTAGTCGCAAATGGGAGAAAGTTACGAAGCCGCCTAAGAGACCACACTGACGCAAACCTCCTCCTGCTAATCTCGTTCACTTGAGGAACCCACGATAAGGTACAGTCCATAATGATACCCAGGTTTTTGACTTGCTGCGAAAAAGGAATAAGGACGCCATCAAAATAAACAGGCGAGAGACTCTCAAAGTCGACTCTGGATAATAATTTAGGACTGCCGATAACAATAGTTTGAGTCTTAGCAGGATTGACTCTCAACCCGAAACTATTACTCCATTGCAAGATACGAGCTAAATCGTTGTTAGTGGAATTTACTACAGTGTCGACTCAGTACAGTGTCGGTGTCAGTGTAAATTTTAATTTATGATTTACTTTTGATCCTAGTGACTTTATACGTATCTAAGACTTAAGTTAAGCAGGAACCTGTGCACACCCCTGTGACATTTCAACAATATTATGTGTTTTTTGTAATTGTTCGGGAGACCTTATGCATCTCCCTTGCTATGTATATTTTCTTTTTATAACTTGACTCAGACATGTGAAAGTGCCTACAGTGCCTACTTATAGAATGAAGATCTTCGTTTTCATTTTCATTTTGGGAACGAGTGTATGAGAATACACCCTTGTGTCTATAGCAGGGATCGTTACCGGTATTCTGACTACCGGTTTTAAATGAGGTATAACCGGTTATAATTGCATTTCGCTATTTATACCGCTAAAGCTCTGATTACCGGTATAAATAATACTGGTATTCAAGTATGTTATCGGTTTAGCCAATTGAGAACAATACCTCTTTTTGATACTTTACCTCTAAAAACCATTAGCAGTAATACCTGTCAGTGTCAATATTCTCGTTTATTCGTATATGTAAATGTTTTCGGTGCTCTTACAAAAAACTTAGACTCGCCTTAGACAAGTCTGAAATTGCAGTTAATTACAGTCTAATTCACATCACACTTATCAGGTACAATCAATAGCGGTATTGAATACGGGTTTTTAATACTGTGAATAGTGTATACATAGCGATAAAAACAAAAGTGGAATGACAACAATACCTCTAATTTGAATATAGGTATTATTTTTTAGCGGTAATAATTTGACAATGTAAATACAGGTATTGAATAAAACCGGTTTTACGTCCCTGTCTATAGGCCGCCAGTGCGGTTGGTGCGGACGCGTGTTGGCGCTGTTGTCGAGGCTATCAGTAAAGCCGATTACCTCGTAATTTATGGTCCTACTGACCCCTCTTACCCTATTTATCTCATGAACCTATCGATATTATTTATGGAAGCTATTTTTGTACACAAAGTCGTTTTCATTGTAAGGGCTAAACTTGCACCGTTGAAAAGGTCCGGTTTGACAGCTGTCTACGCAGTACGAAATATAACCTCAAACATGCCGTTTTTAGGGCTCCGTAGTCAAACTAGGAACCCTTATAGTTTTGCCATGTCCGTCCGTACGCAGCGTAGCGCAGAGATTCTTAGTACTAGAGAGCTGTAATTTGGCATGAATATACATATTAGTCACGCCAACAAAGTGGTACATTAAAATGTAAAAAAAAAATGTGTACCTACACGTAACGTGGGGATGTATTTTTATTTCTCGTCTACCCCATAGTGTGGGGTGTCATTGTATAGGTCTTACGAAAACATTGTGAGTTTGTGAAAACAATTTTTCGATCAAGGGATCCGTTTATGAAATATTAAGCTTTAATAAAATATTAAGCTTTTAAGCGCTTATTCTTGTTAGAGTCCAGTCTGAAATCTGAAAAAATGAAAGAGCATAATATAGCGAATTTAAAAGGAAAACTATCACTACTAAGTAGACATAATTGGTTCTTGAGATACAGGCGATTAAAGTGTTTATACCTACTAAAATCATCTAAACCACCAAATGACTTTATATAGAAAATTAGTTTTAACTTGATGATTTTTAACCCCCGACGCAAAAATACATATACAATAAATGTTTGTTGTACTTAACGGTTTTGGAACCCTACACTGAGCATAGTCCGACATGCTCTTGCCCGGTTTTAGTTAATGGCTTGACTCATATTTAGATGTACGAGTATTTTGCCAATTTCAAGTCATTTATAGACACTCCTATTGGACTTATTAGAGAAATAAAAACTTCGGTAAAAGAGTACTTTCTCTTGTGCACTAAACTGAAGCACTTGGGATTAGCTTCATGCGCTTCTGCTGAGTCCAAACATACCTCAAACATTTTGATCTGAGTTGACAGTTAGCCGGGTGCGTAACGATCGATATAAAAATATTTTCTATAATATCAGTCGATATAACGCTCATTTGATATAAGTATTGAATCATATAACAACATTTAATATATTTAAATATGATATAATTATCATTTTATATAACGATCATTTGTTCTAAAAATATTTTATATAACATGCATTAAGTATAATGCATATTTACTATAATCAACTTATGATATAAAGTTAATTTCATATAAAGTACAGTTGGTATAAAAAAATACTGTCTATACTAACTCGTGTCCAACCACAAGGGTCGGTTTGTTAGTTACCTATTGTGACCCTACAGAGCGGTAACTCCTAGGTCTCAACTAATATATAGGTTAGGTTAGGTTAGAATTGTGTCAAGGCGCGAAGCGCCATAACTACGCGGAATAGGAGCTCCGCAAGGCGGAGCTCCGTCGACTTTGCCTCACGATCAGCGTTGTACCAAAAAAATCTAAAAGTCTTTGCTACGTAAATAATCATAGGCGTTAAAATTATAAAAAATAATATACCACATGATAGTTATACAATATGATTTTTATACAAAATGATGATTATACCAAATGATGTTTATAATAAATAAATGATATACCAAATGATAATTATAGTAAATAAAAATAGATATTTTGATAATATACCAATCGTTTATTATATAAAATGAGTGATTATATCCTTAAAAATTATATCAAATGTTATTATATCAAATGAAATTATATGAATTATGTTTATACCGATCATTACACACCCCAGTTAGCCGCTATAAAAATTCAGTCAGGTAAAAAGCACAAGCTATGAAATCATTAATTTTAAAAACCTTACTTTAAATTATGTTCTTCGTGTATGTTTTTTTTTTTGTATCTGTATAATTATTGCCTTGTGAATGAGGGTATTAATACGGTAATATCATAAACATGAGGGTAGTTACGAGCATTAAGACAAGTGACGGTATTGTGACAGTAGTCAATTAAATAAGACTTTACTATACTATATTTCAAGTTTCATTTTGACGTTAACCACGGTAACTTTTTGATTTAATGCAGGGCTGCCGATATTTCAATCATTTATAAATTATTGTCTATTAGCGTGAATCTTTAAGTTGTAGTATCCTTACTAATATTATAAATGTTAAAGCGTGGATGTTTGTTACGCTGTCCCGTGAATGTCGTAAGAGGCGACTAAGGGAATAAGGGCTTGTAGTGCTGTTAGGCGATGGGCTTGCAACCTGTCACTAATACACTGGTAAACATCTTAGCCTACTTCTGCAAAATGTGGTTACAGAATTATCAACAAGTCTTTTTAGATTTGTTGGTATTTCTGTAGCTCTGCCTACCCCACTCCGGGAATTAAGGCGTAATGTTATGTATGTATGTATTTATATTAAAAAAAAATACAAAATAAAAAAACATGTCAAGAAAAAAAATTGCAGCGTGCAAAGCCGCTGGCGGGTCGCTACTCGCACCACATGCTACATGCTACATGCATGGGAGTGCATGGGCTTCTTAATCACAGGCCAACGTAAAAAGAGCTCCGCTTTGTAGACATTTTATATAGAATCTGGAGCTCTTCTTATGTTAGTTTTATCGTTAGTAAAGGGCGATATGTCTCAATGAGAGTGTGGAGCTGGTATAACAAATAATAGTGAGAGATCCGGTATGAGAATATATACATCCATCGGTTATTTATAAGTGATAACATATTTAGTGGTGGTAGGACCTTGTGCAGGGTGAGTCCGGATCGCTACCACCATTTTATCCATTAACCAACCGCCAAGCAGCAGTGTTCGCATTACTGTGTTCCGGTGTGGGGATAAGACAACCGGTAAAATTACAAGCAAAGAGGCAATTCATCTTAGTCCTCAGGGTTGGCAACGCATTTGAGGTCTTAGGATTGCAGTCTTAAGATTATAAGTCTTCAGAATTCAAATGTCTATGAGTCTCAGATTCCACTTACCATCAGGTGACCTGAGTGCTCGTATGCCTTCTCTTTACCATAAAAAAATAGATAATATTCACCTCAACACATTGCAAATAATAAAATTTTATTCGTTGATTCTACTTCCCTCATGGTTATTTAAAAAAATCGTACACTAGTTAAGAAAACATACCAAACAGAATTGAAAAAGTAAAGGTTGCCTGCTTTATCCCCTGCGCAACTGCGGAGTTGCCAGGCATGAACAGGTGAGTAAATATTATATACATGCCCTCATCAGTTTGTATTTTGGGTAAATTCTTTATTTCTTAATGTATGGAATGCTCAGAGGGAGGCGTTATTCGATATCCGTGTTGTAGACACTGATGCTTCCTCTTATTTTTCTCGTTCTGTCACGTCCGAACTAAAATCTGCTGAAAATTAAAAACAAAAAAAATATTCTAATGCTGTTGAAATGCGACATGCAACTCTTACTCTCCTCTTTTTTCAATAGACGGAGTCTTCGCACCACAATTGTCTGCATTTGTCAAACACCTCGGAGAAGCTATTGCTGATCGATGGCACAGATCTTTAAGCTTAGTAATGGAATGGTTAAGATCACGCATTATACTATATCAATAATCCGTGCCACGAGCATGGGCATTCGCGGAACACAATTTAAATTCAGAAAAAGAAATTATTAGGCCTACGATGGTGCGCCCTTGCCACGCTGTTGATACTTAGTTTGTAATTTTGGAAATTATTTTGATGTTCTTGTATCTTTTATAATAAATAAACTTTATGAATAATCTTCATTTAGTATACGATCTTTGCCCGTGTGGTTTCCGGGTTAGAATAGTACCACTTCATGTCTTCCCGTGGATGTTGTAAGAAGCGACTAAGGGAAGGCTTGGAGTATTATTAGGCGATGGGCTTGCAACCTGTCACTAGTAAACATCTCAGCCTACTTGTGCAAAATGTGGTTACAGAATTATTAACATGTCTTTAGAGTTGTTGATATTTCTGTAGCTCTGCCTACCCCACTCTGGGAATACAGGCGTGATGTTATGAATGTATGTATAAAAATACCATTCCATTGACATGGCGGGTAGCACATTCCATACATTTCTGCCCATTGTCCTTTAATTATTAAATATCATCCGCGCGCAATTTAATGAGCCAACATATTTGCAATGTGTGTGAATATTATCTATCATTTATTTCCCATCACTAATCACTAATAAATAACAGATGAGGGTATACATTTCTTATGTCGGATCTTAGACTATAAAGTCTTGATAAAACGGCAGTTATCGATGAACAAAGACATTTTTATAATGACAAATGTGTTGGCAGATACTCGCTAGAGGATATAAGTCAGATAATTAAGTACCATCATCAGTTCCAGACAAGAAACATGCTTCAACAGACGTTATTTTTTGTACTAGGTAAGTAATTCCCTATAATTTTGTTTTTAATTCATGTATTGCCTACACCTATTATTATTATATCGGTGGTGAAGACCCAAAACCAATAAAATGTAAATGTTTTATACTTTCAACATATATACATACATCACGCCTTCATTCCCAGAGTGGGATAGGCAGAGCTACAGAAATACCAACAATTTAATACTATAGAGACCTAACTCGAAATTTAAAATTTCTCAATTAGGTCACTGTTGGTCTAAAGGTGCGAATTGGTGATACTAATATGCTGAGTCATTCTTACTGTATTTATAACAACCGGGCAAAAGCATGTAGCACCTAATGTGTGCTAAGTGTAGCGAAGTGTTCCGAAGCCGTTAACTACAACAAACATAATTAAAAATCAACAAGTTATAACAAATTTTCTATTTCAGTCATTTGGTGCCGTCTTAGATGATTTTAGTAGGTATAAACACTTAAATCGCCTGTACCTCAAGAACCAATTACTTATGCCTACTTAGTTGCGATAGTTTTCCTTTTAAATTCTATATATTATGCGCTTTCATATAAGTTTTTTTTCGGATTTTTTGTATTTGTAGTTTTGGCTGTAGTGGGGGGGACACTTACTTTAACTAAAATTATTTAAAGCTTAATATTTCATAAACGGATGCCTTAATCGAAAATTTGTCGTCACAAACTCGTATTTTATTTAAGAGCTATCCAACGACACCCTACGCTATTAAATACACCTGAAAAAAATACATCCCCACGTTACGTGTAGGGGTGGGTGTATACCTCCCCTACACGTAACGTAAGATAAAAAAAACACAAGATTTTATTCTACCACTTTGTTGTAAGTTTTCCTTTTATAATAAAACAATTACAGACGATTAAAAGACAACATCCACGTTTAATGTGTGTACGGCAGGCATCCTTTTGTCAGCGTCTCTGAGTTTAACCATAGATGAGTGGTTGGACGGACAGACGGACATGGCGAAATTATAAGGTTCAACTACGTCCATAGTGACCATTGGATTTAAGTAAATCTATTTGTTTTTAACAGGGCTTTCCTTTGTGATCTCACGACCCGACCCGGTCTATAGAAAGGATTACACCTACGTGGACCAGTTCGACGCGTTCTACAAGCTTCATTTGGACTTAAACGTCCGCTCCTGGAGCTCAGCATTCTTGGCTTGTGATGATGAAGAAGCCTCGTTATTCTACCCGAAGATGAAGGATGAATGGACGGTGGTCAAGAACTTGAAGTTACCGATGGAAGTAACACCTAATGTGTCCAATGTATTCGTGGGCATCCACGACGAATTTGGCTTAGGCGAGCTAATAACAGTTGACGGTACGAGTATAATGCATTTTTTTAATGATTAACTGCGTTGTAAGCGTTGTAAAATGTACTAACTTTTTTCTTAAATGCGATTCCTTTTGTGTTGCTAAGCGGTAAAAAAAGGAGGTTCCCTAATGTTTTACCAAATCGAAATTTGGCAAACTGTTATCATTTTACAAACTTTCATTTAGTAAAGTCTTTCCTAACTTAATCTAATATATTTAATAAGGCCATGTAGCCTATGTAATAATTATCATAATTATACACAAAAAATATAAAAAAGGCTAACTTTGCTAAATGAAAGTTTGTAAAATGATACATTAATTTCTCAAACGTACTTTTAGTCAAATATAAATATATAGTATTACTTATAGGATTAAAGTTGTTCACTTAGTACCTAAGAATACAACATGTTACAAAATAATCCGTAAAAAAGAAATTACGAAAGAAGTGTCAACCCTAGTATACTGTATGTATATACCTAAGATACTGAACTGACGTTATTTAATAAGGGTTGACACTACTTTTGTAATTTCTTTTTTACGGATTATTTTGTAACACGTTGTATAAATATAACAGTGATCATTTACCATCCGAAATAACTGTCCCCTATTTCACCACCCCGATAATGACACGTGAACTGAGTTACATTTTTAGTTTACATTGTGCTGCTTTTATGAATCCGATTGATACAGGAAGTACATTTTAAGCATGTGTTCCTCTTTACATAAGTATGTTTATCGGTCTATTACCTACCTATTACTCTGTACAACCCTACAGGGCCTCTATTCTACTGCGTTATAACGATATCGCGTTTAACGTGTTTTAGAATCATTCATTTCACACTACCTAATATTGTAAATGACATAAGAGTTATCAAAACGTTGACAATACGGAAACACTTCAAAGGCGATATCGTTTTTACTGTGTAGAATCTCAGCCCAGCTTAATTTAGGACTACGTCAATTTGTGTGACATTGTCCCCGGATATTTTTAATTCTAAATGAATTTATAAGAGATATCAAAAAGTTGACAATACGGTAACACGTTAATAACAAAAGGTTTTATTGTGTAAAATTTCGGCCCAGTAAGCTCGGTTGCTGTTTGGCGGCAGGTTTTAAAGGATAAGATAGAATTACTGTTTGGAATGGACCCTGGGCCTCTATTCAACTGCGTTATAACGATATCGTTTTTGACCTGTTTCCGTATTGTCAACGTTTTGATAACTCTTATGTCATTTACAATAATGGCGACTGTGACATAGACGATTCTTAAACGTGTCAAACACGATATCGTTTTAACGCACCTGAATAGAGGCCCTGCACATGTTTTGTGGTGGTAAGACCCCGTGCAGGGCCTATCCGGATCGGTTCTCTGCCTTTTCGCCGACAAATCTTTAACAAATGCATCGTTCCGCAACCTATTCATTTTCCAACCCGCTTTGTTTCTGTAACTAAAAATATCAGGGTTCTACACGATAGTCGTGAAATAAATACAGAATTAATTACAGTTTCGGAAAAAAGCGCGGGTAGTCAAATGATATGTTTGTAAATCGTTGGTTATGAAATGACAGGATCCCGTATGGATCACTACCACCATCTTATCCATTAACTTACCGCCAAGCAGCATTCGCATTGTTGTGTTCCAGTGTGGGGATCAGACCACCGGTCAAATAGCATACAGGAACTCCATCTTAGTCCCTCAGGGTTGGCAACGCATTTGAGGTCTTAAGGTGGCCGTCTTGAGAATTCAAATGTCTATGGGTCTCAGATTCTTTATACCTTCTGTGGGCCGAGCACGCTGCCACGGGACAACTCTTGACATAGGGTCGGGACTTTAATACGTCTATTCCATATTCCAACGTAACTATAAAGAACTAAGATTTTAAATAAAAGTGTGTTTTGATTCCCGGGTGGCTATCATTTTAATAATTTCATAATAATATTTGACACTAGTTCCCGTTTGACGTCATTTGACACTAAGTCCCGTGGCAGCGTGCTCGGCCCCAGGTGGCCTGAATTCTCGTGTACCTTCTCCTTGCCATAAAAAGTATCCTACCATCACTTGTAAAAATTACAATTGTTTCATTTTCAGGGCTACCCACTCGTACTCCTATACTGGACAGGGATGAGCATCTTTTGGAAGATCGGAGCGCTTGCGTGATTATGGACGTAGAGAACGGATCATACACACTCGGCGCCTGCGACGGAGAAAACGTGATGCCGTTTGTGTGCAAAAAGAAAGTGGTTGAGCCCTGCCCCACCGTCGATACCGGTAACCTTATTTGCTTAACCTTATAAAAGAAAGAAAGAAAGACATTTATTGACACAAAAAGGACACCGTTTACAACAAACAAAGAATTAAAACATAACTTTCTGTGCCGTTGCCGGACCCACTCAGCACGATGCCGAGGCAAGCCACGGCGCTGATTTTCAGTGGGGCCCTTTACCACGGACGTTAGTGCAGCTGACAAAGAACAACTAAACAATAACAAGTAGGTGTATAGGTATATAAAATAAAATCATAGCATTTAATAAAAAACGTATAACAAAAACACTGACGGTAACATTCAACACACACAGTTTAACAACTAATCCCATTATGCAGGTCGGAATCGTGGAGGAATCGGGCACGATCGCTTAATCCTACCCCCGGTGCAGTCGTCGTCATACCGTCATTTTTCGCAGGAACTAAATAATAAAAAAAAATAGGTTTAGAAAATAGAATAGGTTTTTTTATAAGGTATATTGTCACCCATAATTATCTTTAGTCATAATCTGTTTAAGTCATAATTATCGCAATTAATAATAATAAGAATTTTGTGAATCAAACCTAACGTAACATAACGTTAAGATATTTAAGAAATGCGATATAAAAATATTTTTTCTACTAATGATTATGCCAATTAAGTAATAATGACCAAAAATAATAGTGGGAAACAAAGGGGTTCGTTTTTAGGATTCCGTACCAAAAAAGTAAAAGCGGGACCTTATTACTAAGACTTTACTGTCTGTCTGTCTGTCCCCAGGCTGTATCTCATGAACCGTGATAGCTAGACAGTTGAAATTTTCACAGATGTATTTCTGTTGCCGCTCTAACAACCCATCACATACAACAAACGTGATTTTTTGCCGTTTTTTGCTCGATATTTATAACGGCAACAGGTAGACTAATAAATAGTGTCTAATGTTGTATAGATATTGGTACGGAACCCTTCGTGCACGAGTTCGTATTGCACTTGGCGGCTTTTAACTTCCGCTGTCAACATTTTTTTTTATGTTAAGGAGAAGGCACACGAGCACTCAGGCCACCTGATGGTAAGTGGAATCTGAGACCCATAGATATTTGAATTCTCAAGACTATAATCCTAAGACCTCAAATGCGTCGCCAACCCTGAGGACTAAGATGGAATGCCTGTATGCTAGGGTAAACGTTATGGGTTTCACGAGTAGGTACCTACCTATGATTTTATTAGAATCAGAATCAAATTATTTAGTTGTTAAACGTAGGTACATTTAGGGGTAGGTGATTTGTTTTACAGTTTGCGTTCGCTATGTCTTCTAGCAAGGGGCCGATGCATACATTTTCTAAATGCATGCAGCGTCCAAAGTACTATAAACAGTAAACAAACAATAAATTCTATCTCATGTCAAATAAACTGTAATTATGTGACAATTTAATCTAATTTAAATACTCTGCAATGGAATAATAACGTCTGTTAATAGTCAATTTCTCGGTAAACTTATCGAAAACCTTTTAACGAACATATCGTTACAAGTATCAGAATAGGTAACAGTTCCAGAGTAGTTTTAACATTATTATAGGGACGTAAAACTAAAACTTAAAAAAATATTAGTCTTATATAAAAAGTTCATGTGTGTACAAGACGCTGTTTTAAATGAGAACTCACAGTGATGTTTCTCGCCAGACAGCTGTTTCACACGATGTTACTTCTATGTTGTCCGGCAGCGTGAGCAAGTCATGCTCGCTCAAAGGTCTTTGGTTCCGGCGCGGTGTCGTTGATCGGGTCGCCACTTTTCCGAACACAATAAATGAGAGGCGAGGTGGCTGAGACACGCGTCATACTCGTGAACGGGTGCTGTTTGTGGGGTCCGGTCTGTTCACGTTTGCAAGGACTGGTTCTTCAGTTTATTATTTTAGTTATATATTTACTGACGTAGAGACCTCGTCGTGTAGTTCTCCTATATTTTTTTTTTAGTTTAATGTTATTAACCTTCTATCGTTCATTCATTATCATTTCATCTTCTTTCATTTTATCCTTTGTATAACGAAGATTAACAATACGATCTTATGACTAATCTTCTTTACTTAAAGGAAAAATAATTTGTTTTAATTAAACTTTGACATCAATGAGGTCCTTAACTTTGGACAATATTTTTTGCAATTCACCCTTTAAGTAATATTGTGCTTTATGATTAAAAAAATTACCTTCTGCTGGAGTTTATTGTGGCGCTTCTTCTCCGCAACGATAGTCTTGGGGGCGATTCTCTTAACACAGCGCTGCGTCGAACGCAAAGGTGAACGTTTGTCCTGCAAGTTTAAGCAGTCCCGTCGGAGCGTACTAAACACATTTTAGCGCGTGCTTTCTCAGTTAGGCAGCAGAGCTCGGTCGCGCAGCGGAGCTTTAAGAGAATCACACCCTTGACCGAAGCGCTAGTAGATTCACTTCCTATTACCGACGTGTCAAAGAGCTCTCTTGTGGCCTATTTACAGAATAAATCTTGTGAATGTTATCTTTACGACTTTTTTAATACATTTCAGGATATGTTTACGAAGCGCAAGTAAAGAAATGCTACAAGATCAATCAGAGGAAGAAAACTTGGTTAGACGCCATGAAGACCTGTTTCCTGGAGGGTGGCATATTGACAGTGATCGGTAACTCAGCCGAGGCAAACATTATACGTGATAAAACAAAAAATTACAATGATTACTTTGTGGGATTTCAAAGACTTATTGCCAATGGCGATTTCTTTACAGTTAAAGGTAAACACCTCTTTACGCTCCATCTAAAACACACTTTTTATACCACGATGACGACACGTTAGCCTAGTTGGTAGTGACCCTGCCTACAAAGCTAATGGTCCCGGGTTCGATTCCCAGTATGGGAAAATATTTGTGTGTTGAGCACCAGTATTTGTTACTAAGTCTTAGATGTTTTCTATGTAGTTCAATATTTATTTCTCTGTATAAGTATGTTTATCGTTGTCTAGTACCCATAGTACGAGTACAAGCATAGAGCTTAGTTTGGGACCAGGTCAATTGGTGTGAGATTGTTTCCTGATGGTTTCTTTATTATTTTATAAAGTAATTTCTGGAATTCTGCAAACTAATGAATAAAAAAATAACTTATCCTATAAGTATGTAATTTTACCGTGATCTATAAATAGTTAAATTTGGCTTCCACCCGGGACTTATTTCAGGTTAATAGTATATTTTTCAACGCAAGTCTAACCTATGTGTTAATTTTGGGTATAAGCTATCGTTGTTGCAAATTTCATCCAAATCGGTCGCACCGGGATCCTGTCATTTCATAACCAACATTTCACAATGTGATTCATTTCACAAACATATCATTTGACAACCCGTGTTTTTTTCCGAAACTGCAAATAATTCTGGATTTATTTTAGGACCATGGAGTAGAACCCTATAAGGTTAGGTTAGGTTAGTTTTATAAAAAATCGGAAATATTTGTATTTACAAAAAAAAAGCGGGTTGGCAAATGAATAGGTTGCGAAACGATACATTTATCAAAGATTTGTCGGCGAAAAGGCAGAGAACCCAAGATGCATTCGGCAAAATTTATCGTTTTCGAAAATGTCCGTCGGGCCGATCACTAGTGATCAGTAAGCATGCACACTCGTCAAACGGAGGGTGAACTAGCGGCAGAGTATGCACATTGAGCTAACAACTGCGACGCGGCTTGTCCTCACTCTAGTATTCTATGCTCTGAGACTCTCACACACATACACAAACATACTTTCGCTCTTTTTGCGTTTACTTTTTTAATAATTGCAGGTCATAAATTCGACGATACATATTATGTCAACTGGCGCAATCGGTATGAAGATGAGACGCAGAGTGACTGCGGCGTTGTCAGGTCCACTGATAATACGCTGTACACCGGAACAAGGAATTGCGTCCAAACTGCTCCCTTCGTGTGCGAAATGACTCCAAATATCCAGTTATGAGTTGTGTTCCAGTTATCCAGTTGTGTTTATGTCCAGTTTCTGGACCTTGAAGAGTAAAGGATCAACCAGACCGAAGCTTTAAATAAGCTGACGTAAACATTACGCATCGATGCGTCCACATGCGTCACGTTACATAGCGTTCTTGTGGATACCATAACGTGTTTGTTACGTTATTATAACAGCAATTATTTTACAATGACCTGATTATGTAAAAGAATTGCAATATATAACGTGTATTTTACGCCGATCGGTGTGGTGACGTCACAAGAACGCTACAAAACTGCGTGATTTTGTCGCTGTTCAATTTATGCAACTTCAGTGTACCTATTCTTATTTTAAGTTTTGGAATGGTCAATTCTCATTAGCTTTTATTCGATTGGCCGTAATTTCTTTTAGGTGATATAACGGAACGTCTAGTTAATTGCGTAAGGGTTCAATCCTACCTTGGGGCACCCACCATACTACAAACAGGGAGATTTTTGTAAGTGGGAATTTGGACCTTATTGCTAGGATGAAATAAAGTTCAATTACCATTGCTCTGAAATGCCGTTTTCAACTTTGAAACAAATAAAAATGAACTTTATTTTCACTGGTATAAAGTTTAAACTAAATTGCCTTGATTGTGTACCCCTTGTAGCATACTGGGTCTCGCGAGGTTAATGGTTCATCCACTGAAGTCCGTAATTAAACTAAGTAAGTGATGTTTGCAATGTTTTAACCTCAGACGCTAAAGAGGGGTGTTATAATTTTCTCGCCTATTGTCTGTCTGTAATATCGTAGTTTTGCAACAGATGGATCGATTTACATGCACGGTTTGAAATAGAAAACTAGTTCAACTGAGGTGATTCTTATGTTGGTTTCATAGGGAGGCGGAAAAGCGAACAGCTGAGTTAAGTACTGCTAATGTGTGAGCGCACCGACGAAACAGAACAGTGATGCTAGACAAGTTGCATTCGACAATTGTTAGCGATTATGTTTCGATTGAAAAATACTTATATGGAATTGACGTAAGTGTCACGTTACTATCTCGGTGGCTTACGTCAATTCCATACATTTATCAATCTTGTCTAGCACCACAGAGGGGTTATTATGACCTAGCTTTGCATTTCACTTTACGCTGAGCGCAAAGGACAAAGCTATGATAGTTATATTATAGCTTAGGGGGTTATTATGATATAACTATGCAGTTCTGTTTAAGCTCAAAGAAAAGGTCTTCATTCACAGAGTAGGCAGAGCTATAAAAATACCAACAACTCTAAAAAGAATTGTTTATAATTCTGTAACCACATTTTGCACAATCTTGCCAACAAGTTTACTAGTGTATTAGAGACAGGTTGCAAGCCTATTGCCTAATAGTACTACGCCAATTACGACATCCACGGGAAGACATGGAGTAGCACTATTCTAATCTGGCAACCACACAGAATTTATGCCATAATAACCCCCCAGTACTTTATTGTGCGTCCACACAGTAGCAGCACTCTGCTGTCCACTGCTGGGCCTCCGTGTGAAACCAGCATAAGATAGCTTTGAGGAAAATTGGTTGAATTTTTTAAACTTAAGTGGCTACTCAAAATCAAAACTAAAAAAAATCGAATCTATTTCTTCAGTAAATAAATCTAATCTAATCAATCAAAAAGACTCCCAATTTGCATTTTTTTTTATTTTCTCTTACTCGTAAATGTCTAACTCTTTACTTTTGCAAAAATATACAAACAATCCTGTAAGCTATCCTCTATAAAACGGACGGACTGACGGATCGACGAATTTTTTCCAAGTGTTCAGTGAGATATTAAGGATAATGACATAAAATCGCGTGTCAAGACTGTAGGCCCAGGGTAGCCCCTTAACAGCTTTGAAAGAAGGGGGTTTCTATCCATTTAATCGTCAATTGTAATCTTTTTGTAAGTGAGCAAATAAAAATAAAGTATCATGTTATGATTCGGGTGTTCTATCATTTATCTTTACTTTTACAGCTACCACAAGAGTTTTGTTTTGTTTTCTCCGCCACAATTGGTTGATTACAAGTGGCGTAGCGATACAATGGGGCTAGACAAGTTGCATTCGACAATCGTTAGCGATTATGTTTCGATAGACAAATGTATGAAATTGACCTATGCCACCGAGTTAGTTATTTCTGTATTTCTGCCTACCCCACTCTGGGAGTGAAGACGTGATGTTATGTATGTGTGAATTTCTACGATGTTTTGTTATAAGAATAAATCTGGTGAGTTAATTACAGACATACATAACATCACGCTTTTATTCCCAGAGTAGGATAGGCAAAGTCGCAGAACTACAGAAATACCAACAACTCTAAAAAGACTTGGTTATAATTCTGTAACCACATTTTGCACAATCAGACCAAGAAGTTTACTAGTGTATTAGTGGCAGGTTGCAAGCCTATCGCCTAACCTAAAAGCCTTTATTCCCTTAGTCGCCTCTTATGACATCCACGTGAAGACATAAAGTGGCTTTATTCTAACCCGGAAACCACACGGTAAAACGGCTATGAGTTAATAAAGATGAAAAATTAAAGATTATTTATTATAAAATACAGCGGAATATAAAACAGTTTCATGATTTATTCATTCAATGATAGAATGATATATTTTTTAGACTTGAAGTAATTCGTCTGGTGACACTAGTGTCAGATTATTTCCCAACTTGCTCCAAGTGTAGATCTTAGGTGGCAGTTCACACACGAAAGATTTTTTTCGAGGCAGTCTATGGTCTGTGTGTAGAGGATAATACCTTTTTTAAAGATGTTGCCACAGTCTTTGTTGTTATTATACCAATTCTTATGAAATGAGTCGTCAAATTCTTTACCTGAAATCAATAAATTGCGTACTTTTAACAACAATTTGCTGTTGAAATATTTCCCCCCTTACTAATAATCGTTGAATAACGGCGGTACAGCTATACAATGTCTTGTCCTTATCTGTCAAATTCAAATATCACAATGACAGATAAGGACAAAACATTGTATAGCTATACCACCGTTATTCAACGATTTTAGTAAGGGTATTTGTATTTTAGTAAATTTATTAATTTATTCATGGCTCTCACGGTACAGTTAAAAACGACAATATGGATTTGCAATATAAGTGCACAAAATTATTATTTTAAGGGTGAAGCGAGACGAGCGTGACTTTTTGAGTTGTGAGTCGCGTAATTTCTGTTATGTATGTACATTCGGTCTTATACAAAACTCCTGTTAAGTTCACAGAGCGACACAAAATGAGTTGGAATTTTGTATGAGGCTAAAATTACGCGACTAACAACTCAAAAAATTACGCTCCTCTGGCTTCATCCCAAGTGTCTGTAAATGTTTGATGGTTGGTGGTATTAGTTAGGTATCTTAAACGAAATTAGTCAAAAATATTTTGTTTGTTAAAATAGTAAGTATGATGTCAAAATTTAGGTCATTTTGGATACCAACCCTTACATTTTTCTCCGCAATTATGGTCTAATCTGAAGCGCTAGTAATTTCACTTTATATTATTTCACGCTATTTACTGAATAAACATTTTGATTTTGATTTTACATGTAACTTATGATTTCTGCTATAAGACGAGGAGGTGGAATGCAATAATACAATGGTACCTACCCTTAATTCTAACATCATCTTACTTTAAAAAACATAACTATAATATTGTGTTTTACGTTATTCAATGGTACCAAGATATTTTGCAAACAGTTGACCACATTATGTTGAGAACTTGAGTTCCTTGTTCATAAATAATTTCAATCTGAACGTCGGTAGTATGGATCAGAATCGTTAACATTAAAATGACAAGGTACATAGTATGTTTACGCTTTTATTGGCCGTCTGTATAAATATAAAAAGCTCGATCGTTTCAACTTTGAGTTTTTATTCTTACATACATACATAACATCAAGCCTTCATTCCCAGAGTGGGGTAGGCAGAGCTACAGAAATACCAACAACTCTAAAAAGACTTTTTGATAATTCTGTAACCACATTTTGCACAAGTAGGCCAAGTTGTTTACCAGTGTATTAGTGACAGGTTGCAAGCCCATCGCCTAGCAGTGCTACAAGCCCTTATTCCCTTATTCCTTTTTTATTCTTGTTTGTAAAAATACTTGTTCTATGTAAGACAGGGATATACCTAAGCGATCGCTATGGTGATTAGCGAAAATTGCGAATCGATTAATTCTTTGAACTGAACAATTAATCGGTATGCAAATTTCGTCGATAATTCTAGGAAAACCTGAAGTAGGTATAGTCGATGACATAGAGATGTATCCACTTTTTTATCTTATTGCATTGTAATAAGGTTCTTAAAACTATATCTCTAACACCACCTTTAGATTAGCATGCACGTACACATAACGTTAATGCTTTCCATCATTCTTACCTTTAACTGTGTAGTATTCTCCGTTTGGATAGAATTTCCGAAATCCTACGAAGTAATCATAATTCTCGACATTTAACTTATTCCTCACAATTTCTGCCTCGATAGAGTTCTTGATCAGCAGAAGTGAACCTCCTTCCAGGAAACACGTAACCATAGCGTTAGTCCAATCTTTCTTCCTCTCGCTGATTTTATAACATTTCCTCATGTCTTTATTATAAACGTAAGCTGCAAACATTTCAGTGCTTAAATTGTTGTTTATACCTTTATTAGTCAGAGCGCTTGTACTATACTTATCTTTTAAATCTGCTGTTAGTTATACAGTGGCTCAACATTTACTAGAATTATCATCAGAAATAGATACTCAGATGTATCAGCTGCTTTAAAAATTAGAGTTAAGTGTTACTGGGAAACTCTGAAGTAGGTGACGTAAGCACTTATAACATAAAATCAGAAATTTAAAAAAACCCCGACTCAAAACACTCTGTAAAAAAATCTCTAAAAGGTAAAAAATAATAAGTAGTGGCCCTATAATTTTACTTATAAGTACCTAGGTATTAATATTTTGATCCAAGCATCGTCACGTATGAGTAAAGGCTGATTGTTTGATAAATATAGGTAGTTAATGGAACACTGACACTAACTAAACTGACACGTTGGGGACCGGCCAAGCAGCTGGGATACGAGTATTTTATATTATTTCATGTACCCAAACACACAAACAACATAGTATAGTTAAAATGGGCAACTTAAGCTCGTATCGTCCGTTATAATCTCAACCTCGTATATATCTAATAGATGAGTAGGAAAAGCACTCATGTTCCAATGAGAATAAAGACTACTTTTCTATCAAACTATTCGATCAGATAAGAGGGTGAGAAAGTAACGGGACGATATGTAGCAAATATATGTTTATTGGTTTAGATATTTATTGGCAGCAGGCACGGGCCACGGAAATTGAAAACCATTGAATAACATCGCTGATTTGAGAGGCCCGTAAAATATTACCGGGGCATGCCTTATACAGCAGGTCTCGGTAATAATAAGTACATACATACACACATACATACCTCACGCCTATCTCGGATCCCAATGGGGTGGCAGAGACTATGGAACGCCAGGGGCACCGGTCTAAACATACAACTTTCGCTTCCTCTACATTCAATCAATCAATCAATCAATCTCTGCATGAACGTACGTCGATTTCGGGTGCTTTTGATTTGGCCCTTATTCAGTACATCGCGAATCTGATCACTATATATGCTAGGACGTCCCCTACCGACATCTCCATTCACTTTTGCTCGCCATACTTCTTTCGTAACTCTTTTTTCATCCATCCTTTCTGAATTACCAAACCATCTTAGCATACCCTTTTCGATCTTCGTCACTACATGTTAAATAAAAATAAATAAATATCCGGGGACAATGCAAATACACCAGGTCCCAAACTAAGCTCTAAGCTTGTACCTACTATGGGTACTAATATAGAGAAACACACGACACGTTGGCCTAGTTGGGAGTGACTCGGCCTCCGAAGCTAGCGGTCCTGGGTTCAAATCCCAGTAAGGCTAGATATTTGTGTGATGAGCGCAAATATTTGTTCCGGAGTCTTTCATGTTTTCTATATATGTTTAAGTATGTATTTCTCTATTTAAGTATGTTTATCGTTGTTTGGTACCCATATCCTAGAGCCTAGAGCTTAGAGCTTAAAACCCACCTATCGGTTAGATCTATATGAAGCAACATACATACATTCGTACATTCTGTCTTAAAAAGGCATAGTAAGCAACTAAGGGCATGCCACCATGTCCGAAAATGTTACTATGAATATTTACTACAATTACATTAATAATTCCGCATAATTTGCAATAATCTTGTTACACCTTATTTTTATAAAATAAAGTTAAATGACATTGAATTGAAATTAAAATCAAAAAGGAATGTTTGGGAAACTAGTTTTAGGACAGAGCATTACATAACTATTTTGCTGCATTTTAGCTTCCCTAGAGCTTAGTTTGGGACTAGGTCAATTTGCGTGAGATTGTCCCCTGATATTTATTTTATTTATTTATTTATTTACATAGAACACATCTAAAACTCAGGAACAAAAATACATGTGCTCATCACACAAATTTCTGCCCTTATCGCGATTTGAACCCGGACCCACTAACTACGTAGGCAGGGTCACTACCAACTAAGATAACGTGCCCTTTTCCAACTAAATTACAATAATAACTAATATCGAGTAGTACGAGGGTCAAACTGAAAGTTTAAGGAATAGAAAAAAATATGCAATTAAATTGAATAAAAGTATTTTTATTGTTTTTCAAAGTATACTCCTTTATATTTTATGCACTTTTCCATGCGATCAAACCAGTCATTAAAGCATTTATTGAAGTCTGAAGTAGGGGTCGACAAAATGGCCATTTTAAAAGCCTCCACTACTGCGGCGTCTGAAACCGCTGACCACGCAAATTATCCAATTTTGGGGAATGTGAAAAGTCATTGGGGCTTGAATCGGGGCTGTATGGAGGATGGTCCAGGTAATTCGACTTTTTCACCGTCCAGGTACTCAGTTGTTTTCCGACCGGTGTGAGGGCTGGCATTGTCGTGGTGAAGGATATGGCGGCGACTAGGGTTTTTTTTTCGGAGTTCAGCAAAGATACTCGGCAAACAAATAGTGGTGTACCAATCGGCATTGGCCGTTCTACGATCTTCAAGAGGAATAGTAGCCACGTGGCCCGATTTGGAGACAAACGTAGCCACCATCTTTTTGGCCATGCTGCGAAAACGAATATCTTTTGTCGGCTTGAGCTCATCTTCGTAGACCCATACTCGAGATTGGTTTTTATTTTCAGGCTCATATGCATATATCCAACATTCGTCACCGGATACAATGCTAAAAACTGCATTTGAGCTTCCTCCGTTGAATTTATTCAAAGTTCTGAGGCACCAATTGACACGAGTCGTTTTCTGCTCCTCAGACAATAAGTGAGGGATCCAACGGGAAAACAACTTTCGCACGCCTAATTGTTCCTGTAAAATGATTTGTATCTGACTCATTCCCATAAAGAGATTGGAAAGTGTAGGAGTGCGCGGTTTACCACTTCAACTTTTAAGTGACTACTTATCAAATAGAAAGCAGGTAGTAAAAGTAGATGAACATCTAAGCTCTGAAGAAAGCATCTATTTCGGAGTGCCGCAAGGTAGTGTGCTTGGCCCTACCCTTTTTTTAATATATCTAAATGAGCTTTGTCTCCTTACACCAAAGAATGCTCAAATTATAGCGTTTGCTGATGATACAGTTTTGCTTTTTCAGGACAGTACATGGACTGAGCTTAATAAGACGGCTCAAGAAGGGTTCAATATAGTGACTAAATGGTTGGACTATAATCTTCTTACGCTAAATACCGCAAAAACCAAGTACACTGCTTTTAGCATTCGTAATAGCACTCAACCATTACCTGAAATGATTTCTATAAAATGTCATTATTGTGGTAATGAAACTGACTGTGCATGTTTTCAAATCGATCGAACTAATAATATTAGATACCTGGGAGTTGAGCTAGAGAATAACCTCAACTGGAAAAGACATATCGAAAAAGTGACTAGTAAGGTGAGAAAGCTGGTATATATATTTAAAAACCTGAGACATGTCTGTGACAGTAAGTTGTTAATCTCTATATATTATGCACTCTGTCAATCTATTGCAACTTACTGCATCACTGCATGGGGAGGCGCTGCCAAAACCACAATGCTACCGCTAGAGCGTGCACAGCGTGCTGTTCTAAAAGTTATGCTATTTAAAGACTTCAGACACCCAACTGATGAACTATATAAATCTGCCGCAGTACTTACTATAAGACAGCTTTTTATAAAAAATCTCATCCTTGGTCAACATAAAAACCTTCCCGATCAAGCTGTAACACGACGCAGGGTTGATTTGGTTTATAATATACCTAAATGTAAAACGGCTTTTTCTTGAAGATTTCATAAACGCCTCGGACCCCTAACATATAATCGCATTAGTAAACATGTCAAATTGCGTAACCTCAGCTCTTATCAATGTAAGAAAGTGTTAGATAGTTTCCTAAATTCGCTTAGCTATGCAGATACAGAAAACCTCCTGAAGTGAATGGCATTACACACATAGACATACACACACGCACATACACGCGCACACATGCACACACACACACACACACACATATACACGAAAAATACACCTATACATCATAACATACAAACTTACATGCATACCTACTAGATTTAACATTCATACCTACGTATAGACATAGTTACCTGCATAAATATATTCAGATGTACTTAGACTAACAAGATAGACTTCAACAAATATTATAATTTTTATCCCTAGTGTGTAAATTTAAAAATTCATCTTTACTTTTTGCATATACTACTTGTTTACGTTTTACATGCAGTCTTACTAAGCAACCGGTGTAATTATTTGTTCTTCTTACCCTCAACTTGCTAGTTTTATATTATGTATTTTAGAGTTTATTAACAAATGATACAGCAACACAGGATCGCTAAGCATGTACCTACTTATGGGAAGTTTAAGTGAATCATTATTACATTTATAACAGTATAGGATGATGGATCTTACTCCACCGTGATACAGTTTATAACTAGTACGGGGAGTAAGGAACAATATCACACTCATGTTTTTAAGATAAACACAATTAATAAATGATTAATTATAAGCTAAAATGTTCCTGTATTCTGTTGTGTTTTTAATAAATAAATTATTATTATTATTATTCCAATGCCCAAACACTCTTGAATCTCCCGATATGACACATGTCGGTCTTCCTTTATCAGCTGACGCACAGCATCGACGTTTTCTTGCGTGACTGCCGATTTTGGTCGACCTTCACGCACGTCGTCCGTGAGGGATAGACGGCCAAGTTGAAATTCTGCATACCACCTGTATATTGTCGTCTTTGAAGGTGCTTCATTACTAAAAGCAACAATCATCCGGTCTCCGCCTTGTTTTTGTGATAATCCACTTTTAAAGTCGTAATAAATCATAGCTCTTAAATTTTTACGGGACAATTCCATTTTCAGCAGCGTCTCGACGACTTCAAAAAACAATTGAAACCGAACCATCGCTTTTTTTTTCTATTTGGCCAGTGTGATAAAATAATGAAACTTTACAGATTATAAAAAGGTATGATATGTGTCAAAAATATGTTTCTAAGTATTAGATTCCCGAAACTTTCAGTGCAGCCCTCGTATCAAGAGGTGCAGATTATAATCTAAATACATTAACTTCAGACTGAGTGGTTGTAGGAGGGCCTTTAGCAGGGTCCATCGGGATGGCTTTCACCATTGTAACCTTCAACCGCCACACACTTAGACAGGGCACAAAAAGATAATACAACGAGTATAAGAGAAACGTAAAAGAAAAAAGATAAACGGAAAGACGTATAAATAAAGAAAGCGTCTTAATTTTGACTCTCTGCACCCTGCGTATACGTTTGGAATATTAAGAGTGCGCCGAGGCAACGATACGTAATTACGAAAAAAATGCGTTTGTTTGATCGCCTGCTGCATTGTTTTTACTGAAGCTTTAGTTATGCAATTCATATGCAAGATATTTAAGGAATCACTCTATCGATCATACACTTTAGAAACACGATTACTTGTATTTCCCTCGATAGAAAAAACATCCAAAGATACCTCTACATAACAAAATAAACACTTAGTACGGCGTAATTACTTCAAGGAAGATCATCTGTTTTGGATTTACAACAAAACTACATGTCTTCTATAACGTCTACACTTTACATTTTTAAAATGTGTTTTTATTTTACTAATATGAAGGAAATACCTAAATTCGCACGCGTTTCGTCCATTTTAGCCAGAGCCGTCACGTTTCCCCCATGTCCGCATTAGTCAGGCTTCGGCCGTCTGAGGTGGAGGCTGTGTCGCAAGTTGTTTGGTTGCGTTTATCGCGATTTTTGTGATTATTCACTTTATTTTAAATGGGGAACAAACACAACCAAGAAAGGAAGAGAAGGGGTTGGCAAAAGCAGAATGCTAAACGCTTGCGTGAAGAAATGAAGTTAGTTAAAATCGTAAACCTACTGATAGTGGAGTAGTTCTAAGAAACCTGATTTGACAGTTGTCAAAATGCCACGCTAAGGGAGGAGAAAATAAATCGGTAGCAACATAAACTGATTTTCGAGATGTATCGATTTGTATTACTAAGACTTTGTAATCGTTTAGTTGTAGTCTTGATGTTTTGGGCCAAAATTGGTTTATTTACACAAGTAATTTTAAACAACATGCGAAGTTCTTTCAATTAGTAGGTATATAAAAAATGCACTTCTATGGTGAACCGAGATATAAAAATAGTTTAGCTAAAAAAACACATTTACAGGCAAAATAGGCTTCTTAGAACGACCCGAGGTTTTTTTTACTATAATTAATTATATAATATTGTTACTTCTTGGGATGGTTTCAATATTTCTAGAGCAAGACATCTCCAGAAATCTGAAGACAAAGAGAATACTCCGTAAGTATACTCAGTACCTAACAACTATATTTCAACAAATGAGTAAAATTGCAAAATTATTCATATTTTTTTATTTATAGGGTTAATGTTCCAGTTGTTGGCACTTCGCTACAAAACGAAGAGTTACCTAATGAACCGGTGAGGTATGCGTAAAAATAGTAAGAGATGTATAGGAAAACATTTTTATAAATTTAGTATGAATTTCCACATTATCTTTATATTTTTTCAATTTACAGAGTAAATGAATTGGTTGACATCGATTATAAAATTTACCACACAATGGAATTGTAAGTCCCAAATACGAATTATTTTTATAGAATGAGGATTACAAAATTTCATCCAAAAACCAATTCTGTTAATAAATAAATTATAGTTAAATCAAAACGTTCTGTTTTATTACAGGATGCCAATGGACCAAATTTCTTGTCTTTCAGTGGATGGAGAAATAGACAATGACATTGCTTACTCACACAGACAAAATAATGCCGTGAAGTAAAATCCGATATTGATTATTGTTGTTTCTTGTGTCGTAATATTTTTTTCTAATATTATTCATTACATTATAGACATACATACATTAAGTAGGAACTTCTAAATATGTGATTGATACAGCGGCTTTAAGTTTTTAGTTTTTTAAAACATCAATTTAATTTTATACTTTATAGTGATCAGAATCAGACATTGAAGTTTTTGCGGAAATAATCATGGATAAACATTCGTACATACGGGTCAAACTAAGACCCTTTTTTAAAGACGGTTAAAATACCAAAACCTTCTCCTATGTGAAACAAATACTTTTCTGAAAACCGCATTAAAATCGGTTCAGCCAAACGTGAGATAATCGCGGACAAACATACATACATACATACATACATACAGGTCAAACTGAGAACTTCCTTTTCTTTGAAGTCAGTTAAAAATAATAACTTGAAGAAAGGGTCGATGACTGGGATTTTTGCCCTACTTAGCCGTTCTATTACTTTACATTAGGTATTGAGTTCACTTTATTTTGTGCTTAGAATATTGTCAATAAAGGTAATTAGGTTTTATTTCATTTCAATATACAGTCACATTAAATCACGGGGTTGTTGAGCCACCATAGAACTCTGTCCTAATGACAGCGTCAAGTCACGCAAAAGAAATTATTTACGTCAAAATTTACCGTCAACTTTCTATGAAAGGGTTCTCCCGGTAACCTTCGGAGAGGGAAGATGGCCGATTGGAAGATGTACGGCTTTTACTTATGATTTATTCTCTTTAGCCGAACAATTGCCCAATAAATATTATAAATAACTTAACACTAGCTAAATACACCTTAGATGTACAAACGACATTAATTAAAAATTATCTATCTATCTGTGAGAGGGTTCTAGAGTGGCTCAACAATCTCGTGATGTGACTGTACCTCATAAAGGTAATTCAATCCTACCTTACCTACCGACAGTAAACAACAAATTTAAAAAAAATGTAGGCTGAAAAAAGTGAATATTTTAATAAAAGTATTCGGAATCGATTATGTTTTTTTATTTTGTAAACATTGGTAGCAACCTCCGCGCCTAGTGGATCGGCGCACGGCTCGTCAGGCGCGGCGCGCGGCCGGCGCATGGCTCCAGCTCGCTCCTTGCTGGTGTGCTATACGCACACATACACAGAGTGCATAAAATACCTAAAGTTAATGAGCGCAAAAAGCTCGGTGCCCCCTTAAACAAAAACGGCTTAGAAAAAACTTGTGCTAAGCAATGACGTGGATTGTTGCTTTTAACTATTTTATTGTGTCTTGTTTGCGTTTATATTTTCGTTAGTTTCGTAGACATACTGTGATGTGAACTGTGGTTCTGTAGGACTATTATCTATTCTGTGCTTTAGGCTTGTACTATTATGCAAAAGCCAAAGTGTTTGAAAAGATAAAAACAAAACCTTTCATCGGTAATAATTTCTCATGATAAACCGCCTTAATAAGGCAGCCACACACTGAAAGATGCTTTGTCTTCTCAAAGTGATATGTGATTTGGGTTATCTGTATTATAATCATCAAAAGTAAGATTTAGTGGTGGTAGGACTCTGTGCAGGGTCCGTCCGGATCGCACCACCATTTTATCCATTAACCAACCACCAAGCAGCAATGTTTGCATTGTTGTGTTCCCGTGTGGGGATAAGACAACCGGTAAAATTACTAGCATAGAGGCATTTCATCTTAGTCCTCAGGGTTGGCAACGCATTTGAGATCTTAGGATTGCAGTCTTAAGATTATAAGTCTTGAGAATTCAATTGTTTATAGGTCTCAGATTCCACTTACCATCAGGTGACCTGAGTACTCATGTGCCTTCTCCTTACCATAAAAAAATAATAATTAGATAATATTCTCCTCGAGACATTGCAAATAGGTTGCCTTATAATAATAATGATATGATGGATAATGTGAAATAATAAAATTTAATTCGTTGATTCTACTTCCCTCATGGTTATTTAAAAAAATCGTACACTAGTTAAGAAAACATACCAAACAGAATTGAAAAAGTAAAGGTTGCCTGCTTTATCCCCTGCGCAACTGCGGAGTTGCCAGGCATGAACAAGTAAGTAAATATTTTGTTTACTTCACTTTGTTAGTAAGTGCATAATTACTACCCTAATAAAAAGCGAGAAAGCCGATCATTAAACCTTCTCTAAAATCAGGATAGTAATATTGAATGGAATTTCATAACTGCCCTGTTATCAAGGCAGTAATATTGTATAAAAATCCATTAATACCCCGTTTTGTTTGTTTTTTAATTCTAGATGACGTTGTCAATCAACCTACTTTGACACGCACTCAAGTTGGACTCTGCAAATCGGGGCGTATTCACCTTCTTAATCGTCTTTCGGCACGAAAACTGTACGGAGCGTTAAAATTCACAATTAAAAAAAAACCTTCGAATTACGGGTTTCAAAGTAGAGCCCCTGTTTGATGGCGCGCTCGTTCTTCCTACAAAGAATTAATTTGTTATTTTTGTATTTTATTTATTTTTTACTGTATTATAAAGCAGTATATATATATCACTCGAGGGTAAGTACAGAATACTGAACTCGTGTGGTGCACACTCGATTAGTAATCCGTGCCTTACTCCCCTTGGTGAATAAACTACTATTATATGTATACCCTCATCAGTTTGTATTTTGGGTAAATTCTTTATTTCTTTATGTATATATATAAAATTTAGAAAAATAAATTATTTGGCCTACGATGGTGCGCCCTTGCCACACTGTTGATGCTAAGTTTGTGATTTTGGAAATTATTTTGATGTTCTTGTATTTTTTTATAATGAGTAAACTTTATGGATATTCTTAATTTCTGCCCTCCTAAGCTAAAACACAGTATGTCAGATTCAATTGCCAAAGTAGATTCAATCTTCTCTTGTTAGTAATAAGGTTTTGATTGCTACAGGAGACTTATTTGATATACTGCTATTTGGCTTAGCAGGGCAGATTTAGTGTACGATTTTTTTTTAATAACCAATGAGGGAAGCAGAATAAATTAATTAAATTAAATAGGACAATGCGCATTTTGGTACCCACTGAACAGCAATAATGGTAGTGTCGTTGAATAGGTCATACAAATAGGAACAACAAATGGAGATATGCGCCCTGGTTACTATTGGTCTACATAAAAATACCTTTCCATTGAAATGGCGGGTAGCACATTCCATACATTTCTGCCCATTGTCCTTTAATTATTAAATATCATCCGCGCGCAATTTAATTAGGCAACATATTTGCAATGGGTGTGAATATTATCTATCATTTATTTCCAATCACCAATCACTAATAAATAACAGATGAGGGTATACATTTCTTATGTCGGATCTTGGACTATAAAGTTTTGATAAAACGGCAGTTATCGATGAACAAACACATTTTTATAATGTCAATACTTGCTAGAGGGTATATCAGATAATTAAGTACCATCTTCAATTCAACACGAGAAACATGCTTCAACAGACGTTATTTTTTGTACTAGGTAAGTAATTCCTTATAATTGTATGTTGTTTATGCATGTACTGCCTAAACCTATTATTATCATATCGGTGGTGAATATATATGGTTGGTTGGAGTAAAGCAAAGGGGGTGCAGGACTTATTTTTTTTTTGATGTGGTTGTTATCATTATGACATCTTTTTTTATGATGTTATCGTATAGAAGACGCTATAATAAGCATGTTTTGTATCGGCAACTTTTCTCTAAACTTGATAATTACCGAGAAAATTTAAATGATAATTACTTTTTAGTGATTATAATACAGTGTGTAAATGGTATAAGGGCGTTCCTTTTAACTGTGGTTAGTATAACCCATACTGAGCACATTTAGACAGCTTTAGTTAAAATTAAATTAAAAAAAAATAACCATACAAAATAATTTAACACGAAATGTATAATGAAAAATGCAATGAATTTAAAAACGAAAATATCACCTGACGGATGGACTTCGATGTACACTGCGGGTCGATAGTATGTTCAAAAATTAATAACGGTGTAAACGTTAGCGTAATCAAAATAATTCTTTCTGTTAATGATTAGTAGAGTCTTAATCTATGTCCAGTTTTAATAAACGCCCGTATACCATTTACACACTGTATATCAGTAATTATTACTGTATTTATAACAACCGGGCAAGAGCATGTCGAACCATGCTTAGTGTAGGGTTCCGAAGACGATAAGTACTACAAACATGAAAATCAAAAGTAATAAAAAAAAACTATTTAAAATCATTTGGTCCTGTCTTAGATGATTATAGTAGGTACAAACACTTTAATCGCCTGTATCTCATGAACCAATGATCTACTAAATCGTTATAGTTTTCCTTTTAAATTCGTTATATGAGCTTTCATTTAAGTTTTTTTTCTGATTTTTAGTATTTATACTTTTGGTTGTAGTGCGGCGGGACACTTAACTCTAACAAAAATTAGCGCTTTAAAGCTTAATATTTCATACACGGATCCCTTAATCGAAAAATTGATTGACTAATATGTATATTCACGCCAAATTACAGTTTTCTAGTACTTAGAACCTCTGAGCTAGGCTGCGGACGGTTGGATATGGCGAAACTATAAGGGTTCCTAGTTTGCCTAAAAACGGGCCATGGAGCGTTTCAGGTCACGCGCAAAGCCAAGATTCAAACGCTCCTAACGTTTTTCTTTTCTATCGCTCAAAATATATGGGATGATAGTTGACCACATGGTTTATCGTAACGATACATATTAAGTGATAGAAAACAAAAACGTTAGGAGCGTTTGCATCTTGACTGGTGCCCAAGGGTTCTGTTTAAAGACGAGAATAAAGATAACTTGGTCGACTATTACTCGTTAACTTGTAAGACCTACAAAGCTGTTATAGTTTTCCTTTTTAACTTCCTTTTATAATACCTACATGCATCGTTTTGTCAGCGTGGTTAATGATTAATATTTATTCCCATGGTATAACCAGGCTAAATTACAGTTTTGTACGAAGAGCCTCTGATTTAAACTATAGATGAGTGGTCAGACGAACAGATGGACATCGCGAAACTATAAGGTTCAACTACGTCCATACTGACCATTGGATTTAAATTAATGTATTTGTTTTTAACAGGGCTTTCCTCTGTGGTCTCACGACCCGACCCGTTCTATCGAAAGGGTTACACCTACGTGGACCAGTTCGACGCGTTCTACAAGCTTCAAACGGAGTTGTACTTCTGGAGCTCGGCATTCTTGGCTTGTGAAGAAGAAGGGGCCACGTTATTCTACCCGAAGATGAACGACGAATGGACGGTGGTCAAGAAGTTGAAGTTACTGATGGAAGTAACGCCTAATGTGTCCAATATATTCGTGGGCATCCACGACGACCTTGGCTTAGGCGAGCTAATAACAGTTGATGGTATAGTGTTCTTTTTGAAATGGTTAACTGCTATGCGAATGGTGATAAATGTACCAACTAGTATCTCAAATGTTTCTTTGGTGTTGCGTAACGGTGAAAAAAGGTGGTTCCCTAATGTTTTACCAAACCATAATTTGGCAAACTGTTATCATTTTACAAACTTTCATTTAGCTAAGTAGTACTTCCCGCTGCATTTTTTTACAACTTATTGTGGCTAAATGTCTAATATAACCTAACATATTTAATAAGGCCATGTAGCATTTTTTGTGTATATTATCATAATTATACACAAAAAATTGTAAAATATGCGGTGGGAAGTACCACTTTGCTAAACATAAATAAAAGGTTTATCCTATACAGCATATTTTTTTATCAGTGCACAAATTTTAACATGTGATTTTGTATCGTTAATATAATATATTACGACAGTAAAACGAGTTCGAAATAAATATTTTTTGTTGCACTAACTTCTCGTGTGGACACAAAGTCACACTAGTAATGATGATATGGGTTGTCAAGCTGTAGGTATGCGATACACTGTATTGATATTCGAAATTTGAAATTTCATGTACAGCTCATACAACATGTAATATGCTCTTATAACATGTATCAGACAACAAGCCCTTCTACTGATATTCTAAATTTGAAAGAAATTTAACTTATATACTTACTTAACAACACTCCCCTCTTCTCGCACCCCTGCATTATTATTTATACATATATATAGGATAAACAATGTTTACTCAATAAGTATATAAATATGACGGTGATCATTTACCATCCGGAATAACTTTTTTAGTTTATATTGCGCGACTTATATAAATCCCATTGATGCAGGAACTTGTTAAATTTGCAATGTGTATCAAATTGTCACCTGTCACTTGTCATCGTCAGGATGGTAAAATAGGGGCCTAGTCAATTACCTTGCCTCCAAATCAAACCTAACAGGGCCTTTATTTAACTTAGTAAAATCATTTTGTCTTTTCTGTCGTATGGTATTGTTTTAACTCGGTTGCCATTACTGTCAAGTGCATTTTTAGCATGTGTTTCTCTATACATACATAAGTATGTTTATCGTTGTCTATACCCATAGTACAACCCAACAGCTTAGTTTAGGACTACGTCAATTTGTGTGACATTGTCCCCGGATATTCATTTACTTATTTTAAGAGCTATCAAAAAGTAGACAATACGAAAGCAAAGCAAAAGGTTTTATTGTGTACAATCTCGGCCCAGTAAGCTCGGTTGCTACTTGGCCCAAGCACTGGACCCAGCACAAGTTTAGTGGTGGTAGGACCCCGTGCAGGGTCCGTCCGGATCCCTACCACCATCTTATCCATTAACCTACCGCCAAGCAGCATTCGCATTGTTGTGTTTCAGTGTGGGGATCAGACAACCAGTGAAATTACTAGCATAGAGGCATTACATCTTGGCCTTCAGGGTTGGTAATGCATTTGCGGCCTTAGGGTTGCCGTCTTGAGAATTCAAATGTCTATGGGTCTCAGATTCCTTAAATCCTCAGGTGGCCTGAATGCTCGTGTGCCTTCTCCTTGCCATTTAAAATATACCACCTCTTGTAAAAAATACTATGTTTTTTTTTAGGGCTACCCACTCCTACGCCTATACTGGACAGGGATGAGCATCTTTTGGAAGATCAGAGCACTTGCGTGATTATGGACGTAGAGAACGGATCATACACACTCGGCACCTGCGCGAAATACTCGATGCCGATTGTGTGCAAAAAGAAAGTGGTTGAGCCCTGCCCCACCGTCGATACTGGTAACCTTAGTTGCTTAACATTATAAAAGAAAGAAAGAAAGAATAGTCGTTTATTCAACAAGGGGAGTAAGGCACCGATTACTAATCGAGTGTGCATTTGCGGCCCGACGCAGAGGGCTGTACACCACACGAGTTCAGTAATCTGTACTTACCCTAAATTGCCGATATAAACGATTGATTGAGTGATTGATTGAGTGATATATACTGCTTTATACTACACTTAAAATTAATAAAATACAAAAGTTACAAATGAATTGTTTCGAGGAAGAACGAGCTTGCCACCAAACAGGGGCTCTACTTTGAAATCCATAAAAACACTAAATATTTCAACAAAATCTTAAGCAGTACGAGCATTTTTCCTTACTTTGTTTTTGCTGTGTTGTAAGGATTTTATTTATTATTACCGTTTTATTCGGTTGGAGGTGCGAATGCAGTTCAAAAGTAAAATACACTTTATAACTCACTAGCGACACGCCCTCGCTTCGCTCTGGGTTTAAAGTATTTTACATATTATAAACCTTCGTCTTGAATCACTCTATCCATTAAAAAACCGCACCAAAATCCGTTACGTAGTTTTAAAGATCGATGCATACATAGGGACATGCAGACAACGGGAAGCGACTTTGTTTTATACTATGTACCTAGTGATTTAACACTATTTGCCTCAGGCGATGGTCAAATAAAACCTAGGTACCTATACAAAAACTCAAAATCAAAATGAGTCTTTCGCAATTGAAATACTTACCTACAACTTAACAGCATAAGCAATTTGCACATAGATATATGTAGATATTACTTACGCTGTGATCTTCATTCTCTTTATTTTTTATTTAAAATCTTTTCCAACATCAAAGATCCTCGTCCTGCCTTAAACTTAATATTGTTCCGCTTCATTTTGTAAGAAGTCACTAACTTCTCGCGTAACGTCCATCCCTGGTCGCAGCCGCAACGGTAAGACTCCGATCGCGGTGGCCGAACAAGTGCCCCCGAATATTACCTTCTGCTGGAGTTTGTTGCGGCACTTCTTTTCCGTAATGATGGTCTTGTCCAAAGCGCTAGTAGATTCACTTCATTTTGCCGACGTGTAAAAGAGCTCTCTTGTGGCCTATTTACAGAATAAATCTTTTGAATGTTATCTCTACAACTATTTAAATACATTTCAGGATATGTTTACGAAGCGCAAGTAAAGAAATGCTATAAGATCAATCAGAGGAAGAAAACTTGGTTAAGCGCCATGAAGACCTGTTTCCTGGAGGGTGGCATATTGACAGTGATCGGTAACTCGGGCGAGGCAAACATTATACGTGAAAAAACAAAAAATGACAGTGACTACTTTGTGGGATTTCGTAGATTTGATGGCCAATTCTTTTTTACAGTTACAGGTAAACAACTCTTTACATTCCGTCCAAAACACACTTTTTATACCTCGATGACGACACGTTAGCCTAGTTGGTAGTGACCCTGCCTACAAAGCTAACGGTCCCGGGTACGATTCCCAGTATGGGCAAATATTTGTGTGATGAGCGCCAGTATTTGTTTCTAAGTCTTGGATATTTTCTATGTATTTAAGTATTCATTTCTCTGTTTAGTATGTTTATCGTTGTCGAGTACCCATAGTAAAAGCATAGAGCCTAGTTTGGGACTAGTTCAATTGGTCTGAGATTGTTTCCTGATGGTTTTTTATAATTTATAGAGTCATTTCTGGAATTCTGCAAACTAATTAATAAAAAAATCACTTGTCCTATAACTATGTAGTTTTACCGTCATCTAAAAATAATTAAATCTACCTTCCACCCGGGTTAATAGTATATTTTTCAACGCAAGTCTAACCTATGTGTTAATTTTGGGTATAAGCTATCGTTGTTGCAAATTTCATCCAAATCGGTCGCACCGGGATCCTGTCATTTCATAACCAACATTTCACAAATGATTCATTTCACAAACATATCATTTGACGACCCGCGTTTTTTTGCGAAACTGCAAATATTATTCTGGATTTATTTCAGGACCATCGAGTAGAACCCTACAAGGTTAGGTTAGGTTAGTTTTATAAAAAATCGGTAATATTTGTAGTTACAGAAAAAAAAGCGGGTTGGCAAATGAATAGGTTACGAAACGATACATTTATCAAAGATTTGTCGGCGAAAAGGCAGAGAACCCAAGATGCATTCGACGAACGTTATCGTTTTCGAAAATGTAAAAGACTGACCTGAGCTGTTGGATGATCGCGTCAAACGCTTATGTCAGTTCCATACATTTTAACAGTTTTCTAAAATCGTAATCGAAAATTTTCGTAAGCTTTAAGCATTTTTCTAGAGGTGCGACCCGTTCTCTGCCTTTTCATCCGACCATCCAGCAGCTCACGTCAATCCTTTACATTTTCGAAAACGATAACGTTTGCCGAATGCATCTTGTGTTGTGCCACAGAAATTGCATAATACACGCGCATCATACCCATGTCATTTTGGAAAAAATCCTAATATTCTCTGTGATCAGTAGTGATCGGCACGGACGGAGCAAAACCTTAACAAAACTTACATTACAGCCATGAAAATATTAATTTCCTAATACCAAATCCGATACTCTGATACAGATTTAAATTGAACACTAATCTGCCAATAATATTCTTAATTTTCATGGTTGTAAGTCCTCCTTTACAAGTTCTGTTAAAGTTTTGCTCCGTCGGGCCGATCACTAGTGATCAGTAAGCGTGCGCACTCGTTAAACGGAGGGTGAACTAGCGGCAGAGTATGCACATTAAGCTAACAACTGCGACGCGGCTTGTCCTCACTCTAGTATTCTATGCTCTGAGACTCTCACACACACACACGAACATACTTTCGCTCTTTTTGCGTTAAATACTTTTTTAATATTTGCAGGACGTCAAATCGACGATAAATGTTATGTCAACTGGCGCAATGGGTATGAAGATGAGACGCAGACAGACTGCGGCGTTGTCAGGTCCTCTGATAATACGCTGTACACCGGAACAAGGAGTTGCTACCAAGCAGCTCCCTTCGTGTGCGAAATGACTCCGAATATTTAAGTCCAGTTTCTGGACCTTGAAGAGCAAAGGATCAACCAGAATAGTAGTTTATGCAACAGTTGTATAAGAGAGGTCAAAAAAGACGAGTGGTGTGGTTACGATGTGAGCCGCAGGCGATCATCGTAAAGCAAGACGCCGCGAGTATTTTTTGACTTAGTTATACACCGTTGCATACAATACTTTTTCTACGACTAGGTTTCAAATAAAATGCAAAATTAAATTAACGAAATTTTATTTATATACCTAGGTTAGAATACGAACGAACGAAGCACAGAACAACAAACGAGCGGGAAACATTCAAAAACGACAAAATATGTGTCTATGGTTAATTTTGTTTTTAAATTGAATTGATTTGCACTTGCCAGGTTTTATATTTGAAAAAAAAGTTGCACAATCGATTTAACTTGTGAAATAGGGACTAAAAAACACCTAATGATTTGAGAAATGAATTCTTTTACCTGATTGGTCGATTTTAATATAGCTGCATTCTGGTTGGTTGATACCATGTTTTTTATTAAAGAGTTAAATTAGTAAAAGAGTTTACATACCAAAAAGAACCTAACGTTCCGATTGACAGTCAATGTCTATTGTGATTGGTGGATTAATTTGGTGAAGTATTTTGATTGGTCAAATTAACCTAGGTGTAAGCTTTGGCAGCTAGGCATGTCGTTTTGGCTCAAAAAAGCACAAGTGCTGTTAAGGGGAATAGACTAGATAGACTTTTCTACGGAATGTTCTGCGGACATATTATCTATATTCTTATATAAGTGTTCGTGACATCGTGACTATATAAATGACGGATAAAAGTACAGGAGTAGGAAAAGAAGCTTTAAATAAGCTGACGCAAACATTACGCATCGATGCGTCTACATGCGTCACGTTACATAGCGTTCTTGTGGATACCATAACGTGTTTGTTACGTTATTATATAGCAACTATTTTACAATGACCTGAGATTATAAAAGAATTGCTATATATAAGAATTGAAATATGACAAAGAATCCGATTAAAAGTCCAAATATCTCGAAAACCGTGCGACTTTTACGAGACCTATTTTAGCTTTTTCATAACGTCCTAAGTGCCCTCTATCCGTAGTTCAAGGATTATCCACTCATTACCTAACACCCTGAACGTGTATTTTACGCCGATCGGTGTGGTGACGTCACAAGAACGCTACAAAACTGCGTGATTCTGTCGCTGTTCAATTTATGCAACTTCAGTGTATTCTTATTTTAAGCTTCGGAATGGTCAATTCTCATTAGCTTTTATTCGATTGGCCGTAATTTCTTTTAGGTTATATAACGGAACGTCTAGTTAATTGCGGAAGGGTTCAATCCTACCTCGGGGCACCCACCATACTACAAACAGGGAGATTTTTGTAAGTGGGAATTTGAACCTTATTGCTAGGATAATATAAAGTTCAATTACCAGTGCTCTTAAATACCGTTTTCAACTTAGAAACAAATAAAAATGAACTTAGTTTTCACTAGTATAAAGTTTAAACTAAATTGCCTTGATTGTATACCCCTTGTAGCATACTGGGTCTCACGAGGTTAATGGTTCATCCATTAAAGTCCGTAATTAAACTAAGTAAGTGATGTTTGCAATGTTTTAACCTCAGACGCAAAAGAGGGGTGTTATAGTTTTCTCGCCTATTGTAGTTTTGCAACAGATGGATCGATTTACACGCACGGTTTGAAATAGAAAACTAGTTCAACTGAGGTGACTCTTGTAATGGTTTCATAGGGAGGCGGAAAAGCGAAGAGTTCACTTTACGCTGAGCGTAAAGGACAATGCTATGGCAGTTATATAAGCTCAGGGGAGTTATTATGACCTAGCTTTGCAGTTCACTTTACGCTGAGCGTAAAGGACAAAGCTATGGCAGTTATATAAGCTCAGGGGGGGTAATATGACCTAGCTTTGCAGTTCACTTTACGCTGAGCGTAAAGGACAGAGCTATGGCAGTTATATAAGCTCAGGGGGGGTAATATGACCTAGCTTTGCAGTTCACTTTACGCTGAGCGTAAAGGACAGAGCTATGGCAGTTATATAAGCTCAGGGGGGGTAATATGACCTAGCTTTGCAGTTCACTTTACGCTGAGCGTAAAGGACAGAGCTATGGCAGTTATATAAGCTCAGGGGGTTATTATGACCTAGCTTTGCAGTTCACTTTACGCTGAGCGTAAAGGACAAAGCTATGGTAGTTATATAAGCTCAGGGGGGGGGGGGTAATATGACATAACTATGCAGTTATGTTTAAGCTCAGAGAAAAAGACAGAGCTATAACAGTTATAGAGCTCCGTCCTTTTCTCTGAGTAAAAAAAGAACGGTATAGACATGTCATAATAACCCTGTTGGGGGGTTATTATGACCTAACTATGCTGTTCATTTTAAGGTGAGCGTATAGGACAGAGCTATGACAGTTATATTTCTCTGTCCTTTTCTCTGAGCGTAAACTTTCGCCGCGTTTATTACTTAATTCACAAGAAAGTGTTAGTTTTAAATAAAATAATGAACTTAAATAGCCTGGACGTTACTGGGCGGGCGATTTGGTACCCATATTATAACTTAAGAGCTAGCAACAAGAAATATAAGTTAAACAATCAAACATGTGTGACATACGCGTGACAGGAGTCCATCAAGGCTGTACCTGGGATCCAGAGTAATGCATAGGTACATCGAATTACAACTGGTGTACTGAGCTGAGGTTTCTGAGCTGAGCCAGTCCCTTATGGGATTCTGAGCAGTCGCCTCCATCCACCCCTTACAGCGACCCCGATCCACGCACTGTGTAACTGAGCATCTGAGCTAACCACAATCTGAGATGGTGAAGCTGTCCCGCGGGACATGCCTTCACCCTGATGTCAACCACATGATGTAAACACGCCACCCGTATGCCACTACAACCGTATAACACAAATTCCAGATGAGAAGACAAAGAAATCAAAAGAACTTACCCAAATGAATATCTCCACACACAACTTACGGGCACGGTGTCTCGAACGCGTCTACCCTCCTCGTTAGAAAACACACGCCGGTATGGCCGTTTTCAATGGTTGTGACGTCAGTACTTTAAAGCCTGCACCTTAATGTGATATTGCGATGTTTCGCGACACTCCCGGCCCAAAAGAGAGAAGAAGAAAAAAAAAAAAAAAACTAACGAATTCAGGAATCAATGTGTTTATTAAATTTATCAAATTGAGAATTTTAAATGTGTAAATTGCTGAGAAGGTGGGCTGTCCACTCCCGAACCTTGTCTCTTGCTTTCTGAGCCGCTATTCGCGAAGGTCTGTTAAGCCTATTGCTTGACGACTGAGCTAATGAACCATTCGGCTGTTCACAGTGGATTTTTCGGAGCAAAGACTGAGCGGGTACTTGAGCTGGAGTCATGAAGCGGTTTGGTTCATTAAAAGTAACCTGTGTGTCTGTTTCTGAATGAATTTCGCTGCTAGGGTTCGATGATTGAGAGTTATCTTCTGGGATTTCAAGAGGGTATAAATGTGAAATTGATCTTGTTAAAGTTTCATTTGGAGCTAAACTCACTTTGGCCACGCGGATATTACCGTCATTGCTCTTGGATACTGAGGATATTCTGCCGACTTTCCATAGAGTTCGGTTACTACCTCCCTTGATCTGTAACAGTTGACCAACTTGGGGAGCACTCTGCACCGTAACGCGAGGCTGCTTGTGAAATGTCGCCCGATCTCTTAAACTCGCGAGGTACTGATTTGAAAACATTTCGATGTACTCCCTAAGAATTCGCTGCCCTCTTTTCCAGCCATCTACCAAATCAATTTTTGTCACAGTTGCAGACTCAAGAAATTCCTTCTCTGATCTGATTGGCAGCGAGAGTCCACCAGTGCACAGAAAGTCAGCTGGTGTAAGTATATGGTCTAAATCGCCACCTACTGCGGTGAGTGGTCGTGAGTTTACCACTGCCTCAACTTCTTTAATAACCGTAGAAAGCTGATGGTCATTTAATAAGTGCTTGTCAATAGTTCTTTTAAGACAATGCTTAACTAGTCCAACCAGTCGCTCGTAAAAACCGCCGAACCAAGGTGCCAGCTCCGGTATGAATTTCCATTTAGTCCCGTTAGTAATGCAGTAATCACTTGTCATAACTTCTGAGGTTAACTTAAATTGAGTCGCGTTATCAGACACGATCTGCTTTGGTACGCCTCTAGTAGATATAAACCGACGTATTGCCAATAAACACTCTTCTGCTGTCATGTCTCGCACTATCTCCATGTGGATTGCCCGCACAGCTAGGCACGTAAATAAGCAAACCCATCTCTTTTCCAAGGAATCATTGTTGCCGACTGTTATTGGGCCGAAATAATCTAGTCCGGTATAAGTGAATGGGCGACTATACGTGACTCTCTCCATAGGAAGCGGAGCCATTGGTGGTAACTTAAATGGGCCACCGGAGTATTTTCGGCAAGATTGGCATTGTCGAAGTACTTTTTGGACCTGTGCTCTTCCCTTTGGAATCCAATAATTCTTTCTAATAAGAGACAGTGTATGAGACACACCCACGTGATAATGTGTTTGGTGGGTAGTTTCTATTATTTTTGACGTAACCTCGTGGTCTCTTGGAAGAAGAATTGGATGTTTCTGATCATAACACCAATCTGTGTTGCTTAATCTTCCCCCACATCGAAGGAGACCGTCTTTATCTTTATAGACTCCCAAAGAACGTCCCAAGTTAGTATTAACTCCATTCATCTCCTCTTTGTAGCATTCCGTTTGAATTTTTCGTAATGTGCTTTGAGAGTCAACTACCTTGTCACTCCCAGTTCTTTCTGTGACTCCATCCCTCTCTTGACCAATAATTTCTTCGTCGATCTGTGTACTCGATGATTTTTGATGCTCGTCTACATCAATAGCTCCTTCCGTAGGACCCTGGCCACCGGATGAATTTGATGTTACGGCATGACAATCCGTGACTACAACTGGATGTATAGGCCACTCGGTAGAGTCATGTTTAAGAAAACCTGGGCCCCTTAGCCAACGCTTGAAGTCATTATTTGATGCGTTTGGTCTTGTACCAACATCAGCTGGGTTTAAGTGTGTAGGCACGTATTTAATATGAAGATTGTTAATGCGTTTGATTTCTTCCACTCTCTTTGCAACAAACGGTGTTAAAAGCTTCTCGGAACAACACCAACTGATGACGATTTGGCTATCCGTCCATAAACAGAGTTTGGTGATTGGCAATCTCGTATACTTGAGGACGGTTTGTATCAGTCTACTACCTATTAAGGCTCCTAATAACTCAAGTTTGGGTATATGTAGATCTGTTTGTTGTTCCTTTCCTACTAAACGTCCTTTGCCCATAACAATCCTACTTGTTGCTTTTATGCCACTTCCACGAGTAATACGTAAATATACTACAGCTGCATACGCTTGTATCGATGCATCACAGAAGGCATGAAGCTCATACGTTTCAAAATTCTCATAAACGCCCTTTATCATAACACACCTTGGTAAAGTAATGTCCTTGATTAGTTTTAGGTTATCTATTGCCAATTTGCATTCTTTGAGCATCTCTTCAGAGAATGGTGTATCCCAATCTACTTTTGCGTACCATAGCATCTGAAGAAATAATTTTGCGGGCAACACCAAAGGAACGGCGAACCCGCATGGATCAAAAATAGAAGCTATAAGACGCAGAATTTCTCTCTTTGTGGTTGTGCTTTCTTCGATTTTCTGTGTCAATTCAAACCGCAGGGTTAATAAATCATTACTCAAGTTCCAATTCAAGCCCAGGACTTTCATAGAATTGGATTCTTTGCTTTGATATTGTAAAGGGACTGAGCCTTTCACTTGAGCTGAATTCGAGTTCCATTCGCGCAGGTTCATTGAGAGATCACTAAATGCGGCCCTAGCTTTTTTGTACAAGTGTATGGCGTCTTCATCTGAATTAGAACCTGTTACCAGATTATCAACGTACAAGTCTTCGGCGATTTGATCATGAATTTTATCTCCAGATTTTTTCAAATGAAACCTGATTACTGCATTGAGTAGAAAAGGGCTTGATATGACGCCAAAAGGTACTCTTCTAAATCTGAGATGTAAAAGATTTTGAGATTCTGGTGATTGTTTTACGTTTTTAAGCCAAAGGAACCTAGTTACGTCACGATCCTCTTTATGCAGACCGATTTGCAAAAACGCCTTTTCTACATCTGCAACCACAGCAACATGATGTTCTCTAAAGCGGATCAAAAGCCCTGTCAAGTCCTTGAGTAAGAGTGGACCTCGATATAAACACTCGTTAAGACTTTTATTTCCCTTGGTTTTGGCCGAAGCATCATAGACCAACCGTAGTTTATCTCCACGAGCTATGCAGTGGTGTGGGAGGTAGTGAACCGGATGTTCAACGTCACTAATGTCCGAAATTGTTTCAATGATCCCTGTGTCCAATTGTTCTTTGAGAATTTTATCGTATGCTTCTATAGTATCATTGTCGAGTCGCTTTAATAAGCTCATCAATCTACCGTGTGCAAGTCCGAAGTTGGAAGGCAAAACCGGTGGAAATTCAATCCAAGGCCACTTTACGTGGTATCTACCATCGTAGTATTGCGTCGATGAATTAAACAGGCGAATTGCTTCGTCGTCGCGTGAGGCCGTTGGTGAGTCTAAAATACCAATTGACTCCAAGTCCCACAACATTCGCATGTCATCCCTTTTCAATGGCAAATCGGGTCCACAAAATCCATTTACCTCCATGGTAGATTGGAAGTATGTGAGGACAGATAGTTCATTGTCAGCCCTTTCGTCCGCTAAGAAATTTCCAGACCATACCCATCCAAAGACAGAGTTAACTAAATACAGGTTGTCGGATATTTTGTGTTTGTCACCAGTTATGAGGGAGAAATAATAATCGTTTCCAACTAAGATGTCTACCTGATCTCCCATAGAAGAATCGTCTGCTAGGATAATTTTGTCAGAAAGTATCCGTTTGAGTAGGTCCCCTTTTAAGTCATGTGGTATAGTGGGGACGCTATTTGTAATATGAGGAACAACATTTGCGTAAATAGAAATTCCAATGTTTGTTCTAGTTACGAGGTTAAGTTTGACTATCGGGCTCTCTATTTCGTTCGGACGATCAGCGCCAAAGGTAAAGACTGATAATATGTTAGTTTCCAATTTAGGTAAGTTTAGAAAGTCTGCAACTTTACTTGTAATATACGACCGCTGACTTCCACAGTCCAGAAGGACTCGGAAGGTCTGATGTCCTAACCGTTTATTGTCTTCACCAAGTTTAACGATAGCTGTTTGTAAAACCGTAAGACCTTTGTGACCGTCATTCGAGTTCTTAATATGCAGATTTGCAGTCTTGATCGGATCCTTTGACGGACATAAAGCTCTATTATGATCACCATATTTTCCGCAGTGGTAACACTTCTTGTTTGATCGACAGTCTAAAGATCGGTGCCCTTTAGCGAGGCAATTAAAGCATCGACCCTCAAGTTTCCGTTTCCGATCAATCACGGTCTTTACCTCGTTGCACTCATCATTAAAATGTCCATTTCCGCAAAATATACACGAAGGTTTTTGCCTCTTACATTCTATTTCTCGTCTATCCCTACTCAAGTACCTTTTCCGTGAATTGTCACTAAATTTTCTATCATTACGATATTTAATTTTCTCCCCGTTTCCACCGTGTTTTGTTCTTACGTCTTTAACGTGCGCGGAGAAGCTGCGTTTAGTGTGTTGGTAAGGACGCTTTTCGGATATTACTTGTAAGGCTTCCAAGCTGCACCTGTTTTCTTGACTGGAGGTATTTTGTCCTGAGGAGAATACTTCGCGTTTCATTCTATTTGAGGCTTCTCTAGCTGATATTATGCATTCGATGTGACTCCGAATGTCTTCAATTGAGTACGACTCCGAACCCATTTTCATCCGGAGTTCGTATATAAGATCCTCGGAATTTTTTTGCATAATCATGACGCGCAAATGGTTATGGTTTACATCCTCACCTAAAGATTTCAAAACACGCAAATGTCGTTCAATTTCATTGAATACTCTTCGGCAGTCCGAGACCGATTTATCGGCTGCCTTTACATTATATAAAGCGGCATAATGTGCATCAACTATTGCACTGGGTTTGCCATAGCGTTCCTTTAGCGTGGCTACTGCGATTTGATAATTTTTATTTGTGGTATCCAACCCTTCTAATGCACGCTTGGCTTCCCCTTCTAACACAGACTGTAGATATAATAATTTATCGACGTCACTAATGTTGCGGTTGTCTACATTAGATGCAAATTGATCCCAAAATTCGTGCCACTTAACCACGTTACCATTAAACCTAGCAAGTTCCATTTTTGGCAATTTACTTGCGACGTTGGGGATATAGGACTCGGAACACGTCCTACGTTGGTCGGCCTGGCGTTTCATGCCGATAGTCAGATTGAGCTCAACCACTAACTCTTCGGCTTGAATTTGAGTATCGGTATATTTCGACAATTCGTCTACTGCGGGAGTTTGAACTAATCTGTAATAGTTGTGCATTTCTGTGACAAAACGTTCGATTGCGGATTTGAGCTTGGCGGAATTCATTTGGGCTTCATTCAAATCAACTTCTTTTTCAGACACTCCTTTAAACCTTTGCAGTGTGTCCTGGCCATTTTTCATTAATAATTCAATGTTATCAACAAACAACTTTAATCGAGTTCTGAGAGCTTCATCCATTTCTGTACAAAATTTTAATATACACAAAACACAGGTTACTATAACTGAGACGCAAACGAACCAAACCGTAAGAATCAGTGGCGGCTGTAACAACGAACAGAATAGTCTGAGAAAACTGACGTTTTTTCTGATAGTAATAGCAGTAAATACATGGGTACACACAAGACGCATTTATTAAATATCTAAATGTAAGATCTTGGCAGCGGCACTTCTGTGCCCCTGGTTGCATCTGAGAGAATATAACTTATTTAGTTTTACAGTATTTATTATTTATGTTTAAAATATGAAACGGAAGAAATAATTGATTGCTCAATTTTGCCTGATATCCCTTATTACATTACGTAAAAACATTACTTTTAATCTGTGATTTAATTTTAATATTTACGTCTTATGTCTTTTCCCGTAACTCTCAAATCAATAGAATGCGACAACTCTTTACTAAACACTTACAAAAAACAAAATGCAGAACATTATAATTTTTAAATAAAATAGGATGTATGTAACAGAGGTGTTATTATTCTTGTTGTCGAACGAACGGTCGATCGGTCGATCGAAGTCACGCGAGCGAGCCTCCAAGCTACCTAATTGAGAATGCACGCTTCCAAATGCCGTTTCTACACTCCGACAGGACAACCTCAACCCGCCGGTTAACAATACGTCGAGTTGTAAAGTGAATTGATTAGGAGAATCACCTTCCAGGTAAGGTACACAACCTCAAATTATTCTAAATTGTACTTTGTGACAGCGTATTTAAGATCTATCATCGTATAAAGTGAAAACGGATCAGGTGATCAGTGGTTGGCGTCACGCTGGCGGGATCGGCACGCACTACTATTGTTTGACGATTCAGTAAAATAGTTCTTATTACAATTGAAACACGGTACGGGCAAATTCAATATTTTACTCCTATGCCACTGAGCGCGTTCACCACCCAGTTGACAGAGTGAAACAACTCATACCTACATGTGGCGATTATGAGTGTTGAATACGATAAATTAACTTTTCTTATAATAATAGGAGATGTAGGAACAATGTAAAAGTAAAAAATACAACAGTGGAACATATAACCTCCACTTTTTTTTGAAGTCAGTTAATAAAATGGACTTTACTTCACAGGGTATTCGTTTGGTTTATGCAAAAAGACATTATGACAACATTTTAACTCATTTTCCTTCACTTTGTTTTTTTTATGTTATGGGTTTAGAATAAATCCCAGCATCTCCACCATTTTGCCGCGTTTATTACTTAATTCACAAGAAAGTGTTAGTTTTAAATAAAATAATGAACTTAAATAGCCTGGACGTTACTGGGCGGGCGATTTGGTACCCATATTATAACTTAAGAGCTAGCAACAAGAAATATAAGTTAAACAATCAAACATGTGTGACATACGCGTGACAGGAGTCCATCAAGGCTGTACCTGGGATCCAGAGTAATGCATAGGTACATCGAATTACAACTGGTGTACTGAGCTGAGGTTTCTGAGCTGAGCCAGTCCCTTATGGGATTCTGAGCAGTCGCCTCCATCCACCCCTTACAGCGACCCCGATCCACGCACTGTGTAACTGAGCATCTGAGCTAACCACAATCTGAGATGGTGAAGCTGTCCCGCGGGACATGCCTTCACCCTGATGTCAACCACATGATGTAAACACGCCACCCGTATGCCACTACAACCGTATAACACAAATTCCAGATGAGAAGACAAAGAAATCAAAAGAACTTACCCAAATGAATATCTCCACACACAACTTACGGGCACGGTGTCTCGAACGCGTCTACCCTCCTCGTTAGAAAACACACGCCGGTATGGCCGTTTTCAATGGTTGTGACGTCAGTACTTTAAAGCCTGCACCTTAATGTGATATTGCGATGTTTCGCGACATAAACAGAACTGCATAGTTATGTCCTAATAACCTCCCTGACCTTTTCTTTGAGCGTATAAAGAAATGCATAGTTAAAAAATAAAAATCACGCCTTCATTCCCAGAGTAGGCAGAGCTATAAAAATACCACATTAACTCCGCCATTGCCGGTCCCAAGCCCGGATGAGAAAGGAGGAGGGTTTGCATGGAGAAGAACAACCCATCTGTAAAAGTTCAACGCCGAGTATCGGGCGGCGGTTAATTAACCCGACATCTCTACGCACCTTTGGGTGGAGCGGTCTACAGTGACCGTGAGGTACTAAATCACCTTTGAAAGACTGCCGTGGAAGGACGTGGGCGCCCACCATGATGTACCAGCCCAAGAAAATTGCCCCTATGGAAAGTACAACTAACGTAAGAGCAATTATGCCAAGAACAGGAACAAATGGCGCGACGCCGTCAGGCAACTTATTATTCCACAACGGGGAAATCACGACCCTCAGAAATGAGGAAAACGACGCGAGGAGGAGGAGAGACAGGTTGCAAGCCTATTGCCTAATAGTACTATAAGCCCTTATTCCCTTAGTCGCCAATTACGACATCCACGGGAAGACATGGAGTGGCACTATTCTAATCCGGCAACCACACGGAATTTATGCCATGATAACCCCCCAGTACTTTATTGTGCGTCCACACAGTAGCAGCACTCTGCTGTCCACTGCTGGGCCTCCGTGTGAAACCAGCATAAGATAGTTTTGAGGAAAATTGGTTGAATTTTTAAACTTAAGTGGCTACTCAAAATCAAAACTAACAAAAATATCGAATCTATTTCCTCAGTAAATAAATCTAATCTAATAACTTGTTTATAATTCTGTAACCACATTTTGCACAATCAGACCAAGAAGTTTACTAGTGTATTTGTGGCAGGTTGCAAGCCTATCGCCTAACCTAAAATCCTTTATTCCCTTAGTCGCCTCTTACGACATCCATGTGAAGACATAAAGTGGCTTTATTCTAACCCGGAAACCACACGGTAAAACGGCGGTGAGTTAATAAAGATGAAAATTTAAAGATTATTTATTTTAAATACAGCGGAATATAAAACAGTTTCATGATTTATTCGTTCAATGAAAGAATGATATATTTTTTGGACTTAAAGTAAATCGTCTGGTGCCACTACTATCAGATTATTTCCCAACTTGCTCCAAGTGTAGATCTTAAACGTAGTCGTTTATTCAACAAGGGGAGTAAGGCACCGATTACTAATCGAGTGTGCATTTGCGGTCCGACGTAAAGCAGAGGGCTGTAACACACGAGTTCAGTAATCTGTACTTACCCTAAATTGTCGATATAAACGATTGATTGAGTGATTGATTGAGTGATATATACTGCTTTATACTACACTTAAAATTAATAAAATACAAAAGTAACAAATTAATTGTTTCGAGGAAGAACGAGCGCGCTTTAACACTATTTGCCTCAGGCGATGGTCAAATAAAACCTAGGTACTTATACAAAAACTCAAAATCAAAATGAGTATTTCGCAAATGAAATACTTACCTATAACTTAAAAGCATAAGCAATTTGCACGTATTTTATTTCAATTAAACGACAATATGTAGATACTTACGCTGTGATATTCATTCTTTTTATTTAGAATCTTTTCCAACATCAAAGATCCTCGTCCTGCCTTAAACTTAATATTGTTCCGCTTCATTTTGTATGAAGTCACTAACTTCTCGCGTAACGTCCATCCCTGGTCGCAGCCGCAACGGTAAGACTCCGATCGCGGTGGCCGAACAAGTGCCCCCGAAAATTACCTCCTGCTGGAGTTTGTTGCGGCGCTTCTTCTCGGTAATGATGGTCTTGTCCGAAGCGCTAGTAGATCTATTCACTTAATTTTACCGACGTGTAAAAGAGCTCTCTTGTGGCCTAATTACAGAATAAAATCTTTTGAATGTTATCTCTACAACTTTTTTTAATACATTTCAGGATATGTTTACGAAGCGCAAGTAAAGAAATGCTATAAGATCAATCAGAGGAAGAAAATTTGGTCAGACGCCATGAAGACCTGAGGGCTTATTGTCTAACGCACTCGCAATCACGATCGTTTTCATTTTGAAAATCGAACGCTCGTCTGCATACAATATGAAAACAATTGCTCCACTTTGAAGCCGGTTGCGATTGCGAGTGCGTTAGACAATAGCCCTTCTGTTTCCTGGAGGGTGGCATAATGACAGTGATCGGTAACTCGGGCGAGGCAAACATTATACGTTAAGAAACAGAAAATGACAATGATTACTTTATGGGATTTTATAGACTTACTACTAATGGCGATTTCTTTACAGTTAAAGGTAAACAACTCAACTAATCAACTACATTCCGTCCAAAACACACTTTTTATACCACGATGACGACACGTTAGCCTAGTTGGTAGTGACCCTGCCTACAAAGCTAACGGTCCCGGGTACGATTCCCAGTATGGGCAAATATTTGTGTGATGAGCGCCAGTATTTGTTTCTAAGTCTTGGATATTTTCTATGTATTTAAGTATTCATTTCTCTGTTTAGTATGTTTATCGTTGTCGAGTACCCATAGTAAAAGCATAGAGCTTAGTTTGGGACTAGGTCAATTGGTCTGAGATTGTTTCCTGATGGTTTTTTATTACTTATAGAGTAATTTCTGGAATTCTGCAAACTAATTAATAAAAAATTCACTTGTCCTATAACTATATGATTTTACCATGATCTAAAAACAATGAAATCTACCTTCCACCCTAGTTAATAGTATATTTTTCAACGCAAGTCTAACCTATGTGTTAATTTTGGGTATAAGCTATCGTTATTACACATTTCATCCAAATCGGTCGCACCGGGATCCTGTCATTTCATAACCCACGTTTCACAAATGATTCATTTCACAAACATATCATTTGACAACCCGCGTTTTTTTCCGAAACTGCAAATAATTCTGGATTTATTTCAGGACCATCGAGTAGAACCTTACAAGGTTAGCTAGGTTAGGTTAGTTTTGTAAAAAATCGGAAATATTTGTAGTTACAGAAAAAAAGCGGGTTGGCAAATGAATAGGTTGCGAAACGATACATTTATCAAAGATTTGTCGGCGAAAAGGCAGAGAACCCAACATGTATTCGACAAACGTTATCGTTTTCGAAAATGCAAAAGACTGACGTGATCGCATCCAACGCTTATGTCAGTTCCATGCATTTTAACAGTTTTCGAAAATCGTAATCGAAAATTTTCGTTAGCTTTAAGCATTTTTCTAGACGTGCGACCCGTTCTCTGCCTTTTCATCCGACCATCCAGCAGCTCACGTCAATCCTTTACATTTTCGAAAACGATTACGTTTGCCGAATTCATCTTGTGTTGTGCCACAGCCATTACAGTGTGAAGAAATAGCGAAGATGTATGAATATAAGGAGATCGGACATGCTGGCCGATTAGTATTGAGCACGCCTGTCGCAAGTTCACTAACTTACGCAAAGCACAAGTAATTGACAAGACAAAGCACGCACACATCTAAAGCATACTAATAATACCGACGCACCTATTGCATAATACACGCGCATCATACCCATGTCATTTTGGAAAAAAACCTAATATTCTCTGTGATCAGTAGTGATCGGCACGGACGGAGCAAAACCTTAACAAAACTTACATTACAGCCATGAAAATATTAATTTCCTAATACCAAATCCGATACTCTGATACAGATTTAAATTGAACACTAATCTGCCAATAATATTCTTAATTTTCATGGTTGTAAGTCCTCCTTACAAGTTCTGTTAAAGTTTTGCTCCGTCGGGCCGATCACTAGTGATCAGTAAGCGTGCACACTCGTTAAACGGAGGGTGAACTAGCGGCAGAGTATGCACATTGCGCTAACAACTGCGACGCGGCTTGTCCTCACTCTAGTATTCTATGCTCTGAGACTCTCTCACACACACACACACACGAACATATTTTCGCTCTTTTTGCGTTAAATACTTTTTTAATATTTGCAGGTCGTCAATTCGACGATACATATTATGTCAACTGGCGCAATCGGTATGAAGATGAGACGCGGAGTGACTGCGGCGTTGTCAGGTCCACTGATAATACGCTGTACACTGGAACAAGGGATTGCTTCCAACCAGCTCCCTTCGTGTGCGAAATGACTCCGAATATTTAAGTCCAGTTTCTGGACCTTGGAGAGCAAAGGATCAACCAGACCGAAGCTTTAAACAAGCTGACGTAAACATTACGCATCGATGCGTCTACATGCGTCACGTTACATAGCGTTCTTGTGGATACCATAACGTGTTTGTTACGTTATTATATAGCAATTATTTAACAATGACCTGAGATTGTAAAAGAATTGCTATATATAACGTGTACTTTACGCCGATCGGTGTGGTGACGTCACAAGAACGCTACAAAACTGCACCCACCATACTACAAACAGGGAGATTTTTGTAAGTGGGAATTTGAACCTTATTGCTAGGGTGAAATAAAGTTCAATTACCATTGCTTCGAAATGCCGTTTTCAACTTTGAAACAAATAAAAATGAACTTTATTTTCACTGGTATAAAGTTTAAACTAAATTGCCTTGATTGTGTACCCCTTGTAGCATACTGGGTCTCACGAGGTTAATGGTTCATCCATTGAAGTCCGTAATTAAACTAAGTAAGTGATGTTTGCAATGTTTTAACCTCAGACGCTAAAGAGGGGTGTTATAGTTTTCTCGCCTATTGTCTGTCTGTAATATCGTAGTTTTGCAACAGATGGATCGATTGGATTGAAATAAAAAACTATTTCAACTGAGGTGATTCTCATGTTGGTTTCATAGGGAGGCGGAAAAGCGAACAGCGGAGTTAAGTACTGCTAATGTGTGAGCGCACCGACACGGGGTTATTATGACCTAGCTTTGCAGTTCACTTTACGCTGAGCGTAAAGGACAAAGCTATGGCAGTTATATAGCTCAGGGGGGGTAATATGACATAACTATGCCGTTATGTTTACGCTCAGAGAAAAGGACAGAGCTATAACAGTTATATAGCTCTGTCCTTTTCTCTGAGCGTAAACAGAACTGCATTGTTATGTCCTAATAACCTCCCTGACCTTTTCTTTGAGCGTAAACAGAACTGCATTGTTATGTCCTGATAACCTCCCTGACCTTTTCTTTGAGCGTAAACAGAACTGCATTGTTATGTCCTAATAACCTCCCTGACCTTTTCTCTGAGCGTAAACAGAACTGCATTGTTATGTCCTAATAACCTCCCTGACCTTTTCTCTGAGCGTAAACAAAACTGCATTGTTATGTCCTAATAACCTCCCTGACCTTTTCTTTGAGCGTAAACAGAACTGCATTGTTATGTCATGATAACCCCCCGACCTTGTCTCTGAACGTATACAGAACTGCATGGTTAAAAAATAAAAATCACGCCTTCATTCCAAGAGTAGACAGAGCTATAAAAATACCAACAATTCTAAAAAAGACTTGTTTATAATAATTCTGTAACCACATTTTGCACAATTTTGTCAACAACTTTACTAGTGTATTAGTGACAGGTTGCAATCCCATCGCCTAATAGTAATACAAGCCCTTATTCCCTTAGTCGCAAATTACGACATCCACGGGAAGACATGGAGTGGCACTATTCTAAACCGGCAACCACACGGACTTTATGTCATTATAACCCGCCAGTACTTTATTGTGCGTTCCCACAGTAGCAGCACTCTGCTGTCCACAGTTGTGCCTCCGTGTGAAAACAGCATAAGATAGTTTTTGATGAAAATTGGTTGATTTTTTTAAACTTAACCAAAAATCAAAACTAAAAGAAAAACAAATCGATTCATTTTCTCAATAAATAAATCTAATCTAATCACTCAAAAAGACTCCCTATTTGTATTTTTTTTATTTTCTCTTACTCATAAATGTCTTACTTTTTACTTTTGCAAAAATGTAGGTACAAACAATCCAGTAAGCTTTCTTCTATAAAAGTGACGGGCTGACGGATTGACGGATTTTTTTCAAAGCGTTCAGTGAGATATTAAGGAAAATTACAAAAAATGAAGTAGGTAGAATAAGTTTTCGAGTGTTAAAAACTTAGTCTTATATTTTTTCCCCTCGTCTTATATTTACCCCACCTGACCCTATGCCATCGAGTTAGTTATTTCTGTTGCTCTGCCGATTCCACTCTAAGAATGAAGGCGGTGTATGTATTTCTAGTCATATAATTATCTCTAATTGGCTCTCCGTATAAATTAAAAGTATAAAAATCTTAATCAAATAGAGCATTGCTGACACCATCGTATCGGATATGTTTATTATGACGTGGCAGGCTGACTGACAGTCCAACAAAAGTCCAAACACAAAAAACAGCCCGGCGCGTGCTTGATAAGATAACAGCAAGATGCAGCTAAGGCTACACTTGACCAAACTGGAATAAGATCTTATACCTAGATTAAGAGGCCGTATACGAAATTTTGCCAGTTTTGCTTATTTTCGTGATTTTAAAGTTTAAATACTGCTTTTCTATAAGTTTTAATGCACATCATGATATATCATTTCAGTTATGATCGAATAAATGATTTACGAATTAATGAGCTACTTTTTTATCTTTGTCGAGAATTTAAATTCGGGATTTAGGTTATTTTAAAACATTGTATATTGCTATTTTACTTTTAATTTGTGGATATTCTAAACCTCTTACAGCAAAACTCACGAAACAGTCGCCGGTTTCAGGTCGATTAATCAAAATTTAATAATAAAAACATTAAAGTATTTCATACATTCGTTGAAAATCGAAATTATCTTTCGTGTTGCGCATTAAAATTTGTAGAAGTAAAGTATTTCAACAGTAAAATCACGAAAATCAGCGAAATCGGCAAAATTTCGTGTACGGCCTCTTAAACGCCAAATTTTATAAACTAATCCAGGAGTAGGTAAGTCTTATTCCAAGTGTGCTCAAATGCAGCCTAAGAGTAAAAACTTATTTTTACCGTCTTTGCGTTTTTTGCAAACCATGTAGGATGTTTTGTTACAAGGTACATAAATCAGGGCCTCTATTCTACTGCGTTATAACGATATCGCGTTTGACGTGTTTAAGAATCGTTTATGTCACAGTCGCCATTCTTGTAAATGACATAAGAGTTATCATAACTTTGACAATGCGAAAACACGTCAAAGACGATATCGTTATTACCGTGTAGAATCCGAGCCCTGGTGAGTTAATTGCATTAAATACATTACGTTGCGTCTTCATTCCCAGAGTAGGGTAGGCAGAGCCGCAGAACTACAGAAATACCAATACCTCTAAAAAGACTTGGTTATAATTCTGTAACCACATTTAGCTCAATCAGACCAAGAAGTTTACTAGTGTATTACTGGCAGGTTGCAAGCCTATCGCCTAACCTAGAAGCCCTTATTCCCTTAGTCGCCTCTTACGACATCCACGGAGTGCTTGGCACTATTCTAAACTGGCAACCACACGGTAAAACGGCAATGAGTTAATAAAGATGAAAAATAAAAGATTATTTATTTCAAAAATACAGCGGAATATAAAACAGTTTCATGATTTATTCGTTCGATGATAGAATGATATATTTTTTGGACTTAAAGTAATTCGTCTGGTGCCACAACTGTCAGATTATTTCCCAACTTCCTCCAAGTGTAGATCTTCGGTGGCATTTCACACACGAAAGATTTTTTTTCGAGGCAGTCTATGGTCTGTGTATAGAGGATAGTACCTTTTTTGAAGATGTTGCCACATTCTTTGTTGTCATTATACCAATTCTTATAAAATGAGTCTTCAAATTTTTCACCTGAAATAAAAAAAATGGCGAACGATTAACAACAATTTGCTGTTGATATATTTTGTGTTTTAGTAAATTTATTTATTTATTCATGTCTCACACAGTAAGCTACAGTTAAAAACAATAATATATGGATTTATACTGAAAACTCTAGACTATGTGTGCACAAAATGATTTAAGGGTGACGCCAGACGAGCGTAGTTTTTTTGAGTTGTGAGTCGCGTAATTTCTGCTATGTACCTATGTACATTTGGTCTCATCCTTACTAATACCTATTATAAATGTGAATGTGAATGTGATGTGTGTGTGTGTGTGTTCCGGCGTGGGGATAAGACAACCGGTGAAATTACTAGCATAGAGGCATTCCATCTTAGTCCTCAGGGTTGGCAACGCATTTGAGGTCTTAGGATTACAGTCTTGAGAATTCAAATGTGTATGGGTCTCAGATTCCACTTACCATCAGGTGGCCTGAGTGCTCGTGTGCCTTCTCCTTAACATAAAAAAAAAAAAAAAAAGCGTGGATGTTGGTTACGCTTTCACGAAAAACTACTTGACGAATCATCATGAAACTTTGTACACATATTCTGGGAGGTACTAGAAGTAACATAGGATACTTAAAAAAAAAAGAAGTATATATTAAATAAAATAAAAAAATTGTCTAGAAAAAAAAAAAGTTCAGCGAGTGAAGCCGCTGGCGGGTCGCTTTTAAAATTGTAGGCACCTACCTAATAGGTTAGTCCAACTGAAGTCAGCTTTTTTGGTGAAAATATTGTGGTTGCCGACTTCAGTTTGACTAACCTATTAGGTAGGTGCCAACAATTTTAAAAGAAGTTATTTGTTGCGTTTTTGAGGGCGCTTTTTTGTTTATTTTATTTTAAACTACTAACTATTTAACAGTAAATATTCTTCGGTAGTTGAGCGACTAGCTCAACTATCTTAATCGAGATATGTCAACGCCACCCTTGAATTTGAGGACTTCCCTCAATTCCTGTCAAATTAGTCTAATTTATTTTGTTTGATAAATAGTAAGTGACAAAATTTATGTCATTTTGGATATCAACCCATACTTATATTATGAATTCTGCTATACGACGAGGACGTCGAATGCAATAATAAAATGGTACCCTTAATTAGTAACATCATCTTACTATAAAAAACTTGACTAAAATATTGTGTTTTACGTTATTCAATGGTACCAAGATATTTTGCAAACAGTTGACCACTTTATGTTGAGGACTTGAGTTCCTTGTCCATAAATAATTTCAATCTGAACGTCGGTAGTATGGATCAGAATCGGTAACATTAAAATGACAAGGTACATAGTATGTTTACGCTTTTATTGGCCGTCTGTATAAATATAAAAAGATCGATCATTTCAACTTTGAGTTTTATTCTTATATGTAAAAATACTTGTTCTAAGTAAGACGGATATACCCAAGCGATCGCTATGGTGATTAGCGAAAATTGCGAACTGAATAATTCTTTGAACTGAACGAACAATCGGTATGCAAATTTCGTCGATAATTCTAGGATAACCTGAAGTATAGTCGATGACAAAGAGATGTATCCACTTTTTCATCTTATTGCATTGTAATAAGGTCCAAAAAACTATATCTCTAACATCACCTTAAGCTTAGCATGTCCACATAATATGCTAATGCTATCCATCATTCTTACCTTTAACTGTATAGTATTCTCCGTTTGGATAGAATTTCCGAAATCCTACGAAGTAATCAAAATTCTCGACATTTAACTTATTCCTCACAATTTCAGCCTCGATAGAGTTTTTGATCAGCAGAAGTGAACCTCCTTCCAGGAAACACGTAACCATAGCGTTAGTCCAATCTTTCTTCCTCTCGCTGATTTTATAACATTTCCTCATGTCTTTATTATAAACGTAAGCTGCAAAGATTTCAGTGTTTAAATTGTTGTTTATATTTTTATTAGTCAGAGCACTTGTATTATCCTTATCTTTTAAATCTGCTGTTAGTTATACAGTGGCTCAACACTTACTAGAATTATCATTAGAAATAGATGCTTAGATTTATCAGCTACTTTAAAGATTAGAGTTAAGTGAAGCTCTGAAGAAGGTGACGTAAGCACTTAAGAGGACTGTGAACTAAATAATTTCCATCCAAAATGCGATATCGTTTCCCTCCCATTAAACGTTGTCCGAATTTACGATTTTTTAATATTTTGCAGATATTATGAAAAACTAGGTCTGTAAGTTTGCCTTTCCAAGAACATATTTATTGGAAAAAAAAAACGGAAACGTACAAATCTAGTTTTTTATGAGAACTACAAAATCTTTAAAAATCGTGGATATCGGATTAGATTTAAGGGGTGAGAAACGATATCGCACAGAGCTAAATGGTACGGATTCCTTTTGACGCTTTGCGTTTTAAGCATCGCTTCACAATCCTCATAGCCCGCATGCTTGTAACAATCCATTGAGGAGTCGTTAATAACACTATTGAGCCAGGAGCTATTGCAGCGATGCAATATCTGACGAAAAGCAATACCAATGCAATTGAGCCTAAGCCTTACCTATATCGACAGTGGGGCACATCTCAATGACGGCATGTTTCTTACATAAAAATGGCAAATTTACTTGATCACAGGCTACTGCTTCAGAAGATCCTGAGTCAGAGTTTATGGTAACACAAGCGGGCTGGTCGGGAGATGGTCGATCAATAGGTAACGGAGATGGCAACCCTTGAGCAAAATAGAGAAAATTAAATGAATATCAGGGAAAATCTCACTCCCTCCTTCATCTCCAGTCGACCTAGTCCCAAACTAAGCTTGTACTATGGGTACTAGATAACGAGTATAATTGTAACGAGTGTATGTCAATTTGAGTATCACATTATTTGGATGCTTACTGACTTTAGCGCGCAGGTTATCCCTATGTTTATAGCACCGTATAAGGTCCGGTGTCATCCAAGGCTTAAATGAAAAATAGAGAAATACACTTAAATACAAAGAAAATGACCAAGACTTAGGACTCGCCCCGGGCGGGTCGGCTTTTTTTGTTCAAAATATTGTAGTCTCCGACTACAGTTGGACTTAACTATAAGGTAGGAACTAAGTTTTTAAAATAAGTTATATCTTGCGTTTTGGAGGCGGTTTTTTGTTTCTTCAAACATTTTATTTTATTTATACTTTTTAGTGATCATAATACGCTGTTACGTAGTCCCAGTTCTTCTTAGTTGATATGAAACTTTACGTTATTTCAAGCGAGCCGCAACTCGCAAGCAACACCGCGGGAAAGCTATAGTCATATTTTAACAAGTTCTTTGTTGTAGACGCTCAACTATCTTAATCGAGATATCTTATCGCCACCCTTGAAATAGGTACCGTTGAGGAGTTCCGGTGCCCATCAGTGGTGTCAATCATCAGTTTCACTTCACCAAGTGATATTTTCTGAATGCAAATGGTAGTTTTGTTACTATAAATACTAAAATCGCTATAATGTTTGCCTATAATATTTGAGGACTTCCCTCAATTCCTCACTGATCCCCTCATTAGATTTAGATTCGGTGACAATGGAACCACCTCGAAACTATACTCTATCAAACCAAATAATAATTTTCAAAAACGGTCCATATTGGACGGAGTGATCGGGGCACATACATAAAAAAATACATACAGTGGAACGCATAACCTCCTCCTTTTTTGAAGTCGGTTAAAAAAGAGTCCTGACAGAGAGACAGACAAGCAGATGACAACAAAGTGATCCTATAAGAGTTTTTTCCTTTTTAGGTACAGAACCATAAAAACTGTTTATTAAATGACGATAAGAAAAAGAAGGATTTGCCTCAGTCTGATATTATTATTTAGGCCGATAAAAAAAATGTATTTTATACTACTTTATCTTCACCCAATGAAAGAAATCATTGTCAAGGTTTTGTTCATGATATAGATGAATAGTACAGTTGATACCATTGAAAGAATACAAGTAAAGTGTACATTATCTTTGACCTCAACTGTGCCAGAGATAAATCATTTTATCTTGAGAACAAGGAACTTAACATAATAAAAGCGACTACCTGCCTTACTAACGCAAATGGCAGTATCTCAGACAATACTCCTGCAGCAAATGCAACGTTATTACCGACGTGATAGGATTGAATTTGCTTTAACTATTCAATTTAAGATGCTTCTTTAATAAGCTAATGCTAAAGAGGACAGACTAACCGTCAACAGTAATGAACTCTCCTAAGCCGAACTCGTCGCGAATTCCAACCAAAACGTCAGTCACATTGGGTTTAATCCTCACGGCTGACACCAAGTTATTGACAACGGCCCACTCTGCAGGCGTCTTCGGATAGAACAATGTCGCATCTTCGACATCGCAGGCCAAGAAAGCAGAGTCCCAGGATGCTCCCTCATGGTCCCAATGGAGCTTGTAGAAGGAGTCGAACTCATCCACGTACGTGTAGTCCAGTCTATAGAACGGGTCGTGAAGTGACGCCACGATGGTAAAACCTGGAAAATATATGGAAGGAGCGAGTATAAGCATCTTCAGTAAAAGTACATTCAATTGTTTCCTTAGAAAAAAAACTGTCAAGTGCGAGTCGGACTCTCGCACCGTGGGTTCCGTATAAACTTATAATAATGTAAAATTATATTGAGGGATAAACTTGAGTTTGCCGTTAAAAAACTGTTGTCTCCATGCATCGACATAGGTCGTGATTAGTTTACCAAATACAAATAAGTTTGCAGTCGCATGTTTCTTTTAATGATAAAGCAAAAAATACGATTTTTGGATTTTTTCCTTTACTCGACGACTCGCTAGCCTGGTTGGGAGTAACCCTGCCTTCGAAGCTAGGGGTCCTGGGTTCAAATCCCGGTAAGGGCAGATATTTGTGTGATGAGCACGAGTATTTCTTCCTGAGTCTTGGATGTTTTCTATGTATTTAAGTATATATTTCTCTATATAAGTAAGTTTATCGTTGTCAAGTACCCATAGTACAAGCCTAGAGCTTAGTTTGGGACTAGGTCAATTTGTGTGACATTGTCCTGTGATTACTTTACTTTACTTGAGATAATTCTAATATTTTCCGGATTCTAGGTCTATGGGACTACATAGGTATCCAAAGGTGACTACTAAAATACCCACAACTCATAAATGTTTCAATGTGATTTCGTAAGGCTAATGGCAAATGTATCTATTAATTAAACTATTTTATTTAGACTAAATAGTCAGATATCGGATCTCTCAGGTGAAGGTGTCAGTTCTCTTTACCATTAAAAGTCATTTTTAACCGAATTAAAAAAGGAGGAAGTTATACGTTCCACTGTATGTATTTTTTTATGTATGTTTACCGATTACTCCGTCAATTGTGAACCGATTTAAAAAAATAAAATTGGTTTGATAGAGTATATTTCGGAGATGGTTCCATTATCACCAAATCTGAATCTGATGAAGGGATCAGTGAGGAATTGAGGGAATTCAAAATATTAAAGGCAAACATTATAGCGATTTTAGTATTTTTAGTAACGAGTCTAGCATTTGCCTTCAAAAAGTCTCACTCGGGGAAGTGGAACTGATGATGAAGACCACAGATGGCCATCGGAAATAGTTCAAACAGTACCTACCTATTTGAAGGGTGGCGATAAGATAATCTCGATTAAGATAGTTGAGCGACTACAACGAAGAATTTTTACTTGTTAAAACTTGACTATGACTTTCCGGTGGCGTTGCTTGCGGCGCTTGAAACTTAAAGTTTTACTTAAACTTTAAACCGCTATTTTTTGTTAGAGTCAAGTGTCGTCGTCGTCCCCTAAAGCCAAAACTACAAATACTAAAAATATGAAAAAAAAACTTAAATGAAAGCGCATAATAACGAATTTAAAAGGAAAACTATCACGACTAACTAGACATCATTGGTTCACTAAAATCATCTAAGACCAAATTACTTTAAATAGAAAATTTGTTATAACTTGTTGATTTTTATGTTTGTAGTAAGTTTGTACTTAACGGCTTCGAAACCCTACACTGAGCATGGTCCAACATGCTCTTGCCCGGTTTTACCCTTTGGGTACGGAACTCTAAAAAGGCATTCGAATTAATTTACCCAATCGGGAACAATGATACCATTAGACAGAAACATCGCTACACAAATACACACGTTTGACTTACATCCTTCTTTCTGTCACGGGAGTTAAGCATGGGGGCTTGTAATAGTCCCGAATCGGTATTTCAAATATTCGTTAAAGCAATAAAAACTTAGTACAGAAATTCCATAGATATTGTCACGGTTTCATTGCTCCTGAGTGTATTATTTGTATATTATTTACCAATCACAGAACTATAGTAGTCCCATTGCTTTTAAAGGCGTACATGAAGCCGAGGCAAACTTAAAGAGGTCCTTAGACAACTTAATTTAGAAAAGTGATCACCAACCCCTATAGACAGACAGATCCCTGATAGACAGTCGATAATTATTAAAACCGAAACACCCGACCTCAGGTCGGCCTTAAGTTATTTTCCCTTTATTTTTTGTTATATTCTCTTCCTTTTCCAATGGGTCTCATCCTATTTTAGTTTTTTCACAAAAGCTTCAGCCCTGGTCTATGAGTTTGCACTAAAGTAGTGTATCACTGGTTGGTGTATGACTATTTCTTTTTATTGTGATAAGTTTAGGCTTGCAACCTGTCACTGATGCACTGGTAAACATCTTAGCCTCATTGTGCAAAATGTGGTTACAGAGTTATCATCAAGTTTTTTAGAGTTGTTGGTAATTCTGTAGCTCTGCGTACCCCATTCTGGGAATAAAGGCGTGACTTTGTGTGTGTGTGTGTGTGTGTGTGTGTGTGTGTGTGTGTATATAATAATGAGCTTACCTAGAGTAAATAATGTGACCGTGCGAAACATGTTGCCTGCTACACGTGGACCGCGGCAATAACCTTATCAGCAACCGCCTGGTCCTTATGTAGGAACATAACATTAGGGTGCAGAGTTGTTTAATTGCATTTGTCATAATTACGATAAACGTAAAATAAAACATATTTTTTTTATCATAAATAATGGTTTAACTGTCATAATTATTATTTGTACAATAGTCAGCCCCCGTGTGGTTGCCGGGTTAGGATAGTGCCACTCCATGTCCATGTCTCCATGTCTTCCCGTGGATGTCGTAAGAGGTGACTAAGGGAATAAGGGCTTGTAGTAGGTACTGTTCCGCGGGGCGTCGGTGGCTTAGTGGCTTAAGGGGTCGACTCGTGATCGTAACGTACCGAGTTCAAACCTCCGCGGTCACCATGGTACCAATGAGTTCTAACTCAAGCACATTATGCTTTTACGGTGAAGGAAAAACATCGTGAGTAATCTTGCACATTCGAACAGCTGAGTGTGTAAGAGGGTAATTGCATAAAAGATCCTAAACGAGTCGAAATGAATCCGAAAGGGCCCATCTATAAGACAAGATAAGTACTGTTAGGCTATGGGCTTGCAACTTGTCACTACATTGGTAATAAATACACTAGTAAACTTCTTGGCCTGATTGTGTAAAATGAGAAATATTAATAGTATTTCTGTAGCTCCCCGCTCTAGAAATACAGTAGTAGTTTCGGAGTTATTGATCATTTTAATCGGAATTATTGTAATTTTTCCTTATGTCCATGTTTCGAAAGACCCTTAATTTCATGTATTAATTCATATTTTTTTCAATTTTTTCTTGCATGATTAGAATCACTATGAACTAAGGAAGTTTTTAAAGCTACATGCCAAGTTTTTTCATGACAACTTTTTGAGTAAACTCACTAAGTTACTTTTTCCATACTAAGAAATCCCCGTGTTTGTTTTTCACGTAGTATGGAAAAACAAACTTTGTGCGTTTACTCAAAAAGTTGTCATGAAAAAAAACTGTGTATGTAGCTTTAAAAACTTCCTTAGTTCATAGTGATTCTAACCATGCAAGAAACAACGAAAAAAAAATTGAATTAATACATGAACTTAGGGGTTTTTCGAAACATGGACATAAGGAAAAATTACAATAATTCCGATTAAAATGATCAATATCTCCAAAACTACGAAAAATCGCGGAACATACATGGGGGTGATTCAGATGCCCCTTGAGGTGCTCTGGACTTCCGCTTGACACTACTTCCTGGGACACCCTGTATATATATTTGTATACGACAATGTGTCTATAGCAAAATAGGCCATCTCCTTATATTTCTATACTCTAAGATTTTCTATAAAACTTTTCCGTTGTGACACGAAAATTTGCCATACATTATTAGGGATAATTTTCTTGTCACAACGGAGCTTTTTTCACTTTTGTTCTTTGTATGGTTAACTACGCTTAACTATGGTCCAACTATTGGTCCATACTTGTCTATTAGTCGCCGTTTCGGCAGTCACTCCCTTTCTAGCGATATCATTTTTCACACAGTCCATCCCTCGTTTCTTTGGTCTTTCCCTACTCGAATAGCCATCCACATTCATATTATTGAACAAAATATTAGGTAAATCGGAATAAGAGCGGGTAACCCCGAATAGTGTAGTAAGCATACGTCGTTATCGCGGGTACGAATGTCTATTTGGCAGAAACGGACGTATTCTGCCTACAGCTACTAAACATCTAAGAAGTTCTTTACATGTGGAGGGTTAAACTGTTGTCATATGTTTCCATCTGTTAAGTTAACAAGTTTATACATCGGAAATAAGTAAATTTAATTATATTTTAGTTTTTTTTTTTTACAATTTTAACAATATATACGTACTTGTGTGAAGATAACTGTTATCGTCTACTAAAAGAAAACAACGTGTGTAATTTTTACTAACGTGTATTTTTCACACGTATTATTTGGTTTTCGTAATAGATTACAAAGATATTTTCTAAATTTTCTACAGTCAATTTCAAAATTGCAGTAAATATCCATTTTAATTGACTAAATGATCTTTCAATATCAACTGTTGTTGTAAACTAACATTGCACTTAGTGCAATATAATTTTGTATCGCGAGCCTGTAATTCAGGATAATCCTTTGTCCACAACTCCACAAATTCATCGCATGTTTTTTTCCTTCGCGGCATTTTAAAAACACTCGGCAATAAATATATTACACACAGTTATCAGTACGGATAATTGATAATGTACTTACTAACAAATGACAGTGTCGTATAAAGCTGCCTAATTAAGAAGGCACGCGCTAAAATGTGATTTGTACGCTCCGACGGGACTTCTTAAACTTGCCGGATAAAACATCATCTTTGAGATCGCCGCAGCGCTGTGTTGAGAGAATCACTCACCCCTCAGATCAGATCATTTCACCGAATTTCACTTGATCGAAAACTATTACCTGCTGAAACCCTATTGTTTTCAGGTTATCTTAAATACTAATTACGTAGGTGAGGTTAAGTTTTAATTGTGACATTTCAAAACCTAAACTCCTGCGCCTAGTAAAGCCTGTCGATGAAATTAAAATTCTATGTTACGTTCTATGAAATGAATGTCTACAAAACAAGGGTCTGCTTGATTCTTAGTACGCAATATCTTTGTTCCCTACCCCTGGATTTCTATATTAAAAACGTCACATTTTTAATATAGGAATCCAGCGTCACTGTTCCCAGAATAAAATATTAACTTTTAAAAATCAAATACCAAAGATGCTAATAAAATAAAGTAAAAGAATATCAGGGGACAATCTCACACAAATTGACCTAGTCCCAAATAAAGATCTATAGGCTTGTACTATGGGTACTAGATAACGGTATAAATACTTATATTGAGAAACTAACATTTTAAGACATAGATAACATCCAAGATTTAGAAACAAATACTAGCGCTCATCAGCTCATCACACAAATATTGGCCCATACGAAGAATCGAACACGGGACCGCTAGCTTCGAAGGCAGACTACGTAACGCGTCGTCAAACGAGTACCTACGAGGCCTACACATAATCCTTTTTAGAAGGTTTTTTGTGTGATACTTTTTCCTTAACACTACACAACGGTAAGAAAATGTCAGATATTAAAACAGAAATGTTAACTAGAATTATTCTGGTGTATTTTTTTCTTTTTTGGTGTGAAGCAAAGTTTAGATTGTAGATTATCCTACTAATCCTCCTAATATAGGGTCAGGCACGAATCGTGCCCCAAAATGAAAGTATTCTTCATTTAATTTGGACCTCACCCCTATTATAAATGTAAAAGTTTAGATGGATGGATGGATGGATGTTTGTTACTCCATCACGCCAGAACGGCTTCAAGGATCTGGATGAAACTTGGCACACAGATAGTCTTTAATACGACTTAGGCTAACTTTGATCCCGACAAATTGGACAGTTCCCGAGAGAATAGCGATAATCGACTTCTAAGCGGTCTGAGTCACGTGCAAAATCTATTATCTGTTATGAATAGGTACTAACTTCTACCCGTAACTTCGTCCACGTTGATGTCGATTATCGTTATTCCCTCGAAAACTTTTATTTTATAAAGTAAGATAAAGTAGCCTTTGTTATAATCCAGGGATTAAACTATTTTCATTCCAAATATCATCCAAATCCGTCCAACCTGTGCAGCGTGGAAGAGTAGCATTCTAACAAACACATGCATACTTTCGCATTTGTAATATTAGTACGATATAAGGATAACATAATATTAAACCGAAGCGAGTCTGGGTCCCTAGATAATTAAGTAGATAAAGGTAGTTAGTAGGTCAGCATCTGAGTCCCCAATGGTTCCCAGAATAACTTTGTATCTTTGATTTACTTAATAATAATTATCATACATACATTACATTAAATCACGCCTGTTTCCCTGAGGGGTAGGCAGAGACAATTCATTCATTCGCTTCTTCCACATTCATACATCGAGTCATGCATTCACGTCGGTTTCGGGCATTTTCCAGTATTTCTCCGATTTGATTCAAAAAAGTACGCATAGGGCTTCTTCCATCCCTTCGCCCTGTATATTGCTTTCGTCAATCGTTTTTCATCCATCTTTTCCAATTGACTGAACCATCGAAGCATGCCCTTTTTAGGGTTCCGTAGTCAAACTAAGAAACCCCTATAGTTTCGCCATGTCCGTCCGTCCGTCAGTCCGCAGCCTAGCGCAGAGACTCCTAGTACTAGAAAGCTAGTAATTTGGCATGAATATGCTTATTAATCACGCCAACGAACTAGTATAATAAAATGTAAAAAAAAAAATTTTAGCGTATGTACCTCCCCTACACGTAACGTGGGGATGTATTTCTCGTCAACCCTATAGTGTGGGGTGTCGTTGGATAAACCTTTCAAAAATATTACGGGTTGGTGAAAACAGTTTTTTGATTAAGTAATCCGTTTATGAAATTTTAAGCTTTAAATAATAATAATAATTCACTTTTACATAATGATCATGAATATACATATTTTGATTAAACCATTCCCAAAAAAACATTTGGTAACCCTCCCCCCCTGGTATACTTGTATCTTTAATTTTTGTCGTTATTTTAAGCACACAATCTTTCATAATCTCACGTGAAAAGTAACGCGTATTTTCAAAATTGGCATTTAACGAAGAGAAAATCTGCGGCACCTTTTTTAAAGACCTACACACTCTCTATACACATACATATAATTTCCTGTCTTGATAAAAGGTCTTTTATCTGTGAAGGTGAAATGTCGCTAAAGATTTATAATTTGAGCCATTCGGGAAATTATCTGACGGAAGCTGACCTTAAGTAAACTGTGGTTGACGAGTACCAGACGATTAGAGCGTTAACAGTTGTCAAAATGTATGAACTTATGGTGAAATTGGTACTAAGTCAGCTCAATTGTATACAACAGTTAATTGAATACGGGTAATATATTACCTGACTATGCGAAACACACACTTCTAAATATGTTTCTGAGTGGCGGTAGCGTTTTGATGAAAGGAACAAAAACAAAACATATTGAAAAGACAAGTTTATTGCATGCGTTTATTATTTGACCTTATAATTAAAGATTATTTTTATTACTTGTAAGGAATTCCGACATTGTAACACATGCTCGGCTTAATAGCTAAAAAACATCTTGGATCTTTCATAAATCTTTTATTTTGTAAAAAAAACAAGTATCCATCACGGTTAAAAACAGCTCTTTAAATTTAGAACATACGGACGAACAACGAAGGCTTCGTAAATCCCCTTGATTTGTGCAGAGCTCATACTAGTTAGACGCATTAAAGGCTTCTTGTTTGATCAGTAGTTAAACTAATTGTAAAAAATCCTAACAAATAGTTAAATCTCAAGGAAACTTGTCAATTTATTTTTTATTTTTAACAATATTTTATTTAACTAACGATCCAAAGGCCCTAAGATATTATAATAATTTGATTACTTTAGTTTAATTTTTTACGCTCATTTCACATACAAAAGGTGCGGGCTGGATACAGTTTCTAGTGCTTATTTGTAAGCCGTTGTTGTTCTGTATAATTACACCGCAGCTGCTCCCAGGTATTGTTACCTCTCCATTCCATTCATTATTATTGTACCATCTGTGGAAAAAAGTATTATCGAGCTTTTGACCTGAAACAAAAAAGGAAAAACTTACTTATACATAATTTTCAATCCACAATCCCCACACTCAAATAGATAAAGATACTCGATGCTGATGAGGAACACTATAAATGGATATATGGAAAGAAAATATCTAGTCACTTTTATGCTATCGCGATTTAAATACAGAAGTCTTTTTAGTTGTTGGTATTTCTGTAGCTTTGTCTACCCCACTCTGGGAATAGTGTGTTATTTTTAATTCAGGAAGCACTTCATTTAAATAAGCACGTGATTTTCATGTACACGTGTTTAAAGATGAGCAGGTAAACCAGAACTCTACCAGAACGTTTTCAAGTAGTTTCAGCATACATATATTTTTTAATCTTAATTGAACTTTCGGGGAAGATCGAAAAAAAACAGATTTCTTCAGTTTTTAAAAATGGAGGTGGAATGGGTTGACTCAAATATTAACCGCTGGTATAAGCCGGGTTAGGGTTTATATTTGCAACTGCGTGGTAAGTAAAAGTCCATTGCAAACTTGCGTGTACAATCGAAGACACTGTTAATTGTACATTTACAATCGAAAATAAACCTTATCGAAACGTATTACTTAAAGTCTATATGTTCGTTTGTACCGTTATATTTTAGCACTAACAAATAATAAGTTTGTAGCTAATAAAACAAAATACGTCACTTGTTAGGGAGAGGACCGACGCGTAAAATATGGTCTCGTTGCGTAAATAAAAGAATGGGTCATACCAATTACATGGCGTCAATTTTGACAGACCCTTACACCGCACAATTTTGACACACATGCAGTCACAACTTAAATTAGCGGTTTCAAAGGTTTTAATCCTGTTTGGGATTAACTTATTGATGGTTGCTAGTAATGGGCAGCTTGCAAGTTACGAAAGTGATACTTTCATTTAAATTTTATGTAAGTTACTGTAAGTTCCAAATGGCAAATTTCTGTTAAGATTCTGTAGTTTTCAGGTGTAAATTATCGGTTAAAATTCTTTAATTTTAGTCTTTGCACACCTACCTCGGTTGGGATCAGGGCGGGTTATGACCGACCAGGGACCAGAACCACTAATTATTAAAGAGGTTTTCGTTCCGGGTTACAGTGTTTTATATACTTGTTTCACAAACCTAAACGTATATAGCAGTAAGCCAGTCTTACACTTACTCCAATGAAAGGCTAACCAAACGATACAGTTAATTCAACTTAGCACTAATGAAAACCAAATACCCTCTCATGTTACCCTCGCTAAGGCTAACTGAACGTTTTCAAGCTATTTTAACATGTAGGTGCAAGACATTCGACTTTTTATTGCAATACATTTAAGATCTAGCGGCGGGTAGCCGCAATCAGCGTGGCGACGAGTTGATTCTGCCGAAGTCTACCAAAGGTGTAGAGAGAGGGACGATCAACAGGGTTAGCAACTCCCGGTTAATGGTTTGTGCTAACGATACCCTAACGGACTAGGTAAGCACATTAGAAGCGGTTAACTAGTTCGAGAAGGTTTCCCTAACGTTACGGTAACTAAACCATAGAGAAACCATAACGATTGGCTAGCCAAACGATAGGGTTTCCTCATCGATTGGTATAATCAAATAAAAGTCTTTTGTTCAACTTGCAAGGAGTAAAACCCCTGGCCTCTATGAGAGGAGGCTACAGGACCGCTTTAGCACCAAAACGTTGATAGACCAGTCATTAGGTGTACTAATTAACGATCTAATAAGGTCGCGGGGAATAGATGGAAGCGAATAGGTAGAAATTGCCGGTCGCAAAGACCCTTAGGGATCCTTCGATTATAACGATGGTGAAGTTTTGATTTACAAATATGCTACCTTTTACTGTGTAGAAGTCGCCATCCTCAAAAAGTTTTCTAAACCCCACAAAATGTTGACTATCTGTTGTTTGATCGCTGATTAAACGGCCGATAATATCAGCCTCGTCGGAGTTTTTAATCACCGCCAAAATGCTGCCTTCCATGAAACACGTATGCATTGCTTCAGTCCATGTTTTCTTCCGTAGATTTAATTTGTAGCATTTTTTCATGCTTTTCACATAAGTGTAACCTGCCAAGTAAACATAAAATACATTTTTTTATCTGATCAGACACTGTACTATAAGCTGTTAAAAGCTGCAAGCCAAGCCAAGCCAAGCTGCCAAGTTTTGGGCAGCAACAGGGACACAGCTATATGACTTCTTTAACTCCGTCCCTTCCATTTCCCGGAAATTGTCAAGTCTTACTTTTAAAACGGTCTCTAATTATAAAAACAAATAAATCAATAATAAATATCACGGGATAATGTCACACAAATTAACCTAGTCTCAAACTAAACGCTAGGCTTGTACAGTCACTAGCAATAATACATTATCCAACATTGGCCTCAAAAATATCTGACACGTCTTTATTACTGGAGGCATAAGAGAGTGTCAGACCAAAGTTGGATAATATATTATTGCTGGTGACTGTACTATGGGTTCTAGGCAACGATGAACATGCTTGAAGATATATAATTAAATACATAGAAGACATCCAAACTCAGGAGCAAATACTCGCGCTGATCACACAAATATCTGCCCTTACCGGGATTTGAACCCGGGACCACTAGCTTCAGGTTAATACTCACTACCAACAAGGCCAACGTGTCGTCAATACCTTATTAACCCGGTACAACAAAGGAGAAGCTTATCTTTTAAGCCTAAGTCTGCTTTATAAGGCTATTTTTTTTTAAATTGGGCTTTTCACGTCGGTACCAAGATATGGCGTGAATCTACAGACAAACAGAACTATTGCAGAGGTGAAGCACCGCAAGAAACTCTAGCAGTCTTTTATCAGTCTTAAATTTAGGGTAGCGTTTCAGATGTTCTTAACATAATTATTTGAACTTATTAAAATCTTCTATTTTAATGACGAGTCGAAAGCAGCACTAACCTTCGCCTACGAATGAACCTGCATTAAGGACATAAGGGCAAACTTACCATCGTCGATTGTGGGACAGGAGTCTAGAACAACTTTCTTTTTGCACACAAACGGCTTCGTATTTTCTGTATCGCAACTGTCCACTTTGTAAGACCCTGAGTCTATGTCCTTCGTAAGGCATGAAACTTGGCCGGCCAGGTCCGGTTGATCTTTATCCAGCAAAGGGATAGGAGTTGTCAGTCCTGAAATACACAAAATACTTTAAATACCTATTATTGTTTATATTCAATCAAGGGTCACAGGCGTCACAGCTTAATTTATTACATTTGACATATGAGATATGACAAAAACAAAATAATTAAGCGTCAAACTACAATGCAAATTACGCTTCACAAATTAAAAACACAGAACCGTAGCGTTGGTACCAATTTTCAAGGATCTTTGAACATGAGCGTCTAATGTACTGGGGAAAAATCGGGTAAAATCACATTTTCTTTGACATCGTATTGTTTTTAACTTCGCGGCGATTACTGTCAACTACCTATAAATTCGAGCTATCTATCGTAAGGTTGACAATACGATATCATGTCAAAGGCCATATGGTTTTATTCAGTGGAAGCCCCAATGCTTATTTATTGATCCTTTAACATGGTGTCTTAAACCAATAATGTAAATCACAACGTTACCATCGACGGTCATGAATTCGCCTAATCCGAACTCATCGTGGATTCCAATGAGAACGTCTGTCATGTTAGGTTTTGTTTTCATAGATGACACCAAGGACTTCACAATGCTCCATTCTTCTTTAGTCTCCGGGTAAAATATTGACGCTCCTTCGTCATCACAAGCCATAAAAGCCGTGTTCCAGGATATGCCGTTGTCGTCGAAATGGAGCTTGTAGAAAGACTCGAACGTATCGAAGTATGTGTAGTCCTTTCGAAAGAAAGGATCCCTTCGAGTAGAGACAACTGTGAGACCTGAAAACTCATTACCAGTTGGTATGCATGTGCTTACACAATATAATTAACTATCTAAAGCGCTTGCTTGCACTCTGTCTTAAAGATGATGCCGATATTAAGTGCGAGCGCCGAGTGCTGTTTGTACGAGCTTATATAATTGCCCACAGGTTTGCTCACTGAACTAAAGAAGCCAAGGTCAAGGGCCTAGTTCCAATTTTTACACAAGCAGTCTGTAGGTAAACTGCGCAAAGACAGTTCAGCACTCTGCAATTGCACTATAAATTTAGGGTGTTGATGGGGGTTGTCTCGCTTGTGCACCGCGTCAGGGATGTGTCAAACATCAGACAGAGGCGCGGCGCGGGTAGAATGTTTGTATGCCGCGATGCGCGCTAAAGGTTAGCATTAACAGCATCCTGAGGTGTTATTCTCTTAAAAGCGAGCAAGAGCGTGTCGGACCATGCTCAGTTTTTTTATTAAGTATAAACATTTTAATGGTGATATTTTTCCTTTTAAATTCGTTATATACGCAGGTATTTTTCTGATTTTTTGACACTTGATTCTAGTAAAAAATTGCATTTTAAGCTTAACAACCAATTTAACAACCCCACATACTATAAGGTACACGAGAAAAAAAACATCCCCACTTTAGGTGCAGAGGAGGTACCTAAAATAATAAAACTATTTCAAGATTTTAGTTTTAGTGGTGGTAGGACCCTGTGCAGAGGCTGTCCGAATCGCTACCACCATCTTATCTATTAATTGGCGGTAGCCAAGCAGCAGTGTTTGCATTGTTGCGTTCCGGTGTGGGGATAAGATAACCGGTAAAATTACTAGCATAGAGGCATTCATCTTTGTCCTCAGGTTTGGCAACGCATTTGAGGTATTAGGATGGCAGTCTTGAGATTAAATTCTCGAGAACTCCATCAAGTGGCCTGAGTGCTCGTGTGCCTTCTCCTTGCTATAAAAAAACACTTTGTCGGCGTGACTAATATACGCCAAATAACAGCTTTCTAGTACTAAGTCTGAGTTAAGCTGTGGACGAACGAACAGACAGACGGCAGACGGACGGACATGGCGAAACTATAAGGGTTCCTAGTTTGGCTACGGAACTTTAAAAACGGCTTTTTGTTGCTCGCTCACTTGACGGGTAAAGCGGGTAAACTGAGAATGCATGACCTTAAATATGGTTTTAACGCTCTGACGGAGCAACTTCAGCTCGCCGGTTATAATATTTTGAAGCGTTGAGTTCAAGAGCGACTCGTTTAAGAGAGTCACCTAGCTGAGCATGATCGTGTTTTCTGTCCCTATATCCCTATGTATGCTTAAATCTTTAAAACTACGCAACGGATTTTGATGCGGTTTTTTTTATTAGATAGAGTGATTGAAGAGGAAGGTTTATATGTATAATACTTTAATCCGGAGCGAAGCGAGGGCGGGTCGCTAGTAAATTATAAATCGTAAGTTATTATATGTTTACTAGCGTTACAATAATAATTAATTCTACGAGTATTACACTATTCTGTATTACTAACAAAATGATTTTTACGTTGGTGATCATAAAATATTAATATTTTAATATGTTAGTTACAACAAACGTTTCCTATTTTTCTTAAAGTTGGCTCGCCCCTTGTCTATTTTCAAGCGTAAGAAAGAGAAATGGCTAACATTTGTTTTACTCTGAATTTTGCAACCGAGGTCTTAAAGTGACTTCGCTTTCAACAAACACACAACCCAACACAACTTGGGGATTAAATAGCACCACAAAAATTACGTAAAAGATTGCGTTAAATATTAATTTCAGAAATTATTTTATTTAAAATATTAATTTCTAACTACTTTTTTTTCGCAATCGCTTACATAGTTACGGTCATTTTACAGTCAAAAACATCGCATTTTTTAATCTCATTACAAACAATACCAATGTAGTTTGATATTTTTGATAACAAAAATGGAGTTTGTGACTCAGTTTTTTAATACAAAAGCACTTACTTATCAAAATCAGCAGGGATTTAAGCATGATGGATGACTTTGGAAGGCAAACCAGCGGCACAAATGGTCTACACCTAAACGCGTGTCCTTTATATACCAGCTAGCTTATCAGTTTAACCTACAGCTCCTGTCCCGACGACATTTATGAAGAACAGTGCATATCATTAATACGCGCATCTATAAAGTTATAAATAAATATCAGGGGACCATCTCACACAAATTGGCCTAGTCCCAAACTAAGCTCTACGCTTGAACTGTGGGTACTAGACAACGATAAACATACTTATATAAAGAAATACATACATAAATACATAGAAAATATCCAAGACTCGAGATCAAATATTGGCGCTCATCAAACAAAAAATTGCCCTTACCGGGATTTGAACCCAGGACTGGTAGCTTCTGACTGCCACCTAGACTAACGTGTCGTTAGTTATTACTAGGGTTAAGTCATTTTTAGCACATCTTTTTTTCTAATATCTGCATTATTATGCATTTACCGAAGGTCAAAATCAAAGTGGTATGTATTATACATAATACCTTTACCTACATATAAAAATTAGGACATAGCGACTCCATAATTTTTGAACCACCATGTTTGGTGTGACCATATTTATTGCTTCAGGTTATGGCTGAAAACATTTATAAACAGATGAATTATTAAATGAGCAACACAATATAAAAAATTGTATTGTTATCATAGTTATGGGAGCCTTTCATTTCATCAAACCAAACTGTTCATTTCCGAAACATATCATTTCACCAAACTGTTTTTTCAGTTTTTTAACGATTCAGGATTTATTTCAGGACCATCGTGTAGAACCCTATAGGTTAGGTTAAGTTAGTTTAAGAAAATCCTAAAATATTTACAGTTTCGTAAATAAATGGATCAGTTTAGCAAAAAGTTTTTTTGTGAAACGAAGGTAGCCCTAAAATTACACAAAATTGCAAATTTTCAAATTTATACTCGTACAAAAGCAGAAGAAATAAATTAATTTATTTAGACAAAAGTAAAACTTCTGAACAAGCGGTCTTTACTTCATAAACAAACAGGCGAAACAGTCATTAGAGGGAGATTATAGTTTGTGGTTATTGAAAACTACAAATAAAACTGAAAGATAACAATTCGAAATATTAAAGACAAGAGAGCTCAGTTCATGCATTATTTACCACGAAACGGTCAGAAGCATCGGCGACTAAGGGTGGAATCACACCCATCAGCACCGATTCGCATTTTGTCTATAGAAAATAGCTACTTTGTAAGAAGATGCATACGCATCTATTCTCCTTTCGCATGCGTACGCATTTACATTTATAAAAGACATTTTCTATAGACAAAATGCTAAATGTGATACCACCCTAATAAGACCATCTAAACCGGATCCTTTCTACCAATACGCAAGTAAGCATACCTACTATGAAAACAAGAAGAATAAGCATACGTAAAAAAGAAAACCGGGCAAGAGCATGTCGGACCATGCTCAGTGTAGGGTTCCGAAGCCGTTAAGTACTACAAACAAAAAAATCAACGTGTAATAACTAATTTTCTATTTAAAGTCAATTGGTGCCAAAAGATGATTTTAGAAGGTATAAACACTGTAATCGTCTGTATCTCAAGAACCAATGATGTCTACTTAGTCATGATAGTTTTCCTTTAAAATTATTATGTGTCCTTTCAATTACATTTTTTTACTAATTTTGAGTAGTTTTGGCTGTAGGGGGGGGAGACACTTGAGTCTAACAAAAATTAGCGCTTTAAAGCTTAATATTTTATAAACGGTTTGCTTAATCGAAAAACTGTTTTTACAACCCCATAATACTTAGACCTATCCAACGATACCCCACACGATGGGGTAGACGCCAAAAAAATATACATCCCCATGTTACGTGTAGGGGAGGTACCTTAAAATTATTATTTTTTACTATCTATTATTTTCACTTTATTGACGTGACTAATATGCATATTCATGCCAAATTACAGTTTTCTAGTACTACTGAGTCTCTGCGCTAGGCTGCGGACGGACGGACATGGTGAAACTATAAGGGTTCCTAGTTTGACTACGGAACCCTAAAAACGTTTGTTTACATTGCCTTACTATTACACTTTCACATACGTCTAAAAACGGGACAGATGACAAATAAATAAAGAAAAAGATTAAAATAAAGATGTTTATTCATGCATGATAACATTGATAACATATCAAAAGCAGTTAGATTAAATTACAGAGTAGAATTAGAGACCAAGATCAATGCTTATTTGTGTAAAGTGAGTTAGTTATTATACAATATTTGGTAAAGGAAAGACATTGATAGTTCACTTGATTCAATTAACTGTACTTTTGAAAGCTCCAACGTGCCTACCATCAACCTACCATTGCGTTATGTTTAAAGGTTGACTTACATGGGTAGCGGCCGTGGCGATAGACGCGCGCGATAGTCACGACAGTAGTAGACAGTGAAAACGTATAGCACCGCTGCTTCTGTGGTTAACGGCCGACGAAAGAGCGAACCTTAGAATAAGAACTAAAGGTATAGAAGGAGCGATAAAATAAAAGGCAACATACAGATAGCTGAAATCCACAGTCTTATTGGGGTCCAGCGCGTCAAAAATAAACATTTCTATAAGCTAAAGTATCATGGTCGTACGCTGTTGCTGTCGCACGCTGTTTCATATATAATCTACCACACCATGGTGTCCGGTTGGTGTCGTTGGAGACCAGTTTACACGAGATGACAACACCTTGTTATGTACGGTTGGCTTTAGTAAGATCTTTACTCTTTCCTTTTTTAAATTATTGATCATTCATGTTTATATGTTGGAGATAGGTATAGATTTGACGCTTTCATTTTAAAGCTCTATACCCTTAGTTCTTATTCTACGGAGCAAACCAAGAGGCTTATATTGTAAATGACACTGAACAATGCCTTGTAGCGATGAAAAGTTACCTTAAATGACGTTGATTATGTTTTTTGTCCTTTTCTCAAAAACTCAGGATCACGCTAAAGAAAGCGACTAAAAACATAAGCGACGTCATTCACGTGTGTGTCATATAATTATAAGCTTCTTGGAGCAAACCGTGCGCGTTTGACCGACCAAACGTCTGTCGTAACGGCCGCTTCCCATGGAAGTCAACCTTAGAAGGTTCTATAGGTCACATTTTATTGCTACACTAGTTGCGCAGTAAACCAGCAAATTGAAGAAATAGCATCACTCGTCACTTTGCAGGATACGATCATACAATGTTGACCAATGACATAAATATTATGTCAAAGGTTTGAGCCAATTAAGATAACACTTGTCCGGAATGATAATGGCTAATAGATTATAAGTACTTGCTGTGTACTACCCTGCTAGTAAAAGTAGACATTGCTCTAATTTCGTTCCCTCCAACCACTAGGATCCATTGACAGGTGGCATCAATGGAGTCAAGTGAACCTTTTGTGCGTTCAGATCCATCATTGCAAAGTGTGAAGAATTAAACACCCTAATATAGGTATTGTGCAAACATCAGGTGAAGATGTTAGCAGGAGGGTTATTTATTATGACCTAGCTATGCAGTTCATTTTACGGTGAGTCTGTCCTTTTCTCTGACCTTAAACAGAATGTTTCTACTTGTCACAGTCATGCTTGTCGTTTATCGACACCTGCATGGAAAATCAACTCATCTTCACTAACTTTACAGGAGAGCGTGTTAAAGTTAAAAAACAAAGTCAATAAATACTAATCTAAACATTAAATTGCCTATGTTACCAAATATAAGCTTATTTCCTTATGTTTTTTTTATGTTAAGGAGAAGGCACACGAGCACTCAGGCCACCTGATGGTAGTGGAATCTGAGACCCATAGACATTTGAATACTCTAGACCTAAGACCTCAAATGCGTTGCTAACCCTGAGGACTGAGATGGAATGCCTCTATGCTAGTAATTTCACCGGTTGTCTTATCCCCACACCGGAACACAACAATACGAACACTTTTGCTTGGCGGGTGGTTATTGGATAAGATGGTGGTAGCGATCCGGACGGACCCTGCACAGGGTCCTACCACCACTAAACAATCGCATTCTACTACATTTTGTTTAACATTTGACGTGTTTTAGAATCGATTATGTCACAGTCGCCATTATCATAAATGACATAAGAGTTATCAAAACGTTGACAATACGGAAACACGTCAAAGACGATATCGTTATAACGCAGTAGAATAGAGTCGCAGTTGCGATGTTATCACGTTTATTGTTTCCGATACTTATACGTTTAAAAATTGTAACTTTTGTTACCATGGAACTTTAACCGTTTGTTTTTTATATCAGTCTGTGAAAAAAATTGAGGTTGTACTACAATGTTTTTCTGTAGAAAAAACGATCCAAAAGTAAAGAAATTATGTTACCCACCTCAGTGGATCACTACTTACAATGTTTTTCATTTACCTAACTATTAAACAGGAAAGAATTGAGATACAATGATAAGAGCTAAAACTCGCAATTTTCATGTTGGTCACGAATATAATTGTAACCTAAATTAGCTAAAAAGTGAGTTACGGTATTTTTCCTTGCCGGTGTCGTAATGTACAGTTTGATGTTTATTGTAACAAGGTACTTAACTGTGGTACTCGGCTATCTCCTTGGCTTACTGTAGTGACACAGGTGTCTATCTTGATAGTGTTGTTAGGTTAAGCGTAACGTAAGAGTACAAAATTACCTATATTATACTCCTTGTTCCTCGTCGTACCACCAACTCGTTCCAACAGTGGCACGAGAAGGAATTGTTATTCCTAGTCGTACCACTGAATGCAGATACTCGTACATGCAGTGAAGGTAGCTCTACTTAATGTTCTATAGTATTTATTCGTTTATATCCGAGTCGTGAATGTTAGGCCTAATTCAAATTAAGCCTTATTACCATCAACTTTATTAAGCAGCGATTTTTACTCGAGTGTTTGTAACTGAATTAATCAGAACTGTCCCTTCTTCGTTAATTAACCGCTTCTCGCCCAATAAGCAGATGAAGGGTTAAAAATTTAATAAAGATAACACGGTCAAAGCGGAATTTTGATGACGCATAAATATTCTAATTTCAAACTTTCGTTTAAACCAATGTGGCTGGGCGGCGTCTGGATTTAAAACGTTTTTTTATACAAAAAGTTGAAAAATTTTAACACATACATTTTATAAAACTTATAAGACTGACATCTTATCCATAAATCGATGCCGCAATTATTTAAATCGGTTTAATGGATAAAAGAGGGTTCAGTCCCGGTTCATATTCGTATCTGCTCGCATCATTTCCTTAGGAGTCTGAGATGCAAGATCTTTTTATTTATTTTCTTCCTTCCTGTAGAAAGAGATGCAAAAGATACGTGACGCAACGAAAGGTATGTTTTTCTATTAAATTTTTATTCTTTGTTAACTGTGCATTCTCCACAGGGAAAAAAGAGCTCTTATCTAGTAGTGACAGATTAAACTCACTTCGCCGGCGAATTCAGAGACGAAAGAGAATACCTCCACAATGATGTTTGTTATTCGCTTAACAACTCGGTTGCCTGCAATCAACGCCATTCTAACTGGTGCAGGCCTCCAGTTATATCAAGCGCGTTTCTCTTGCGGTTTTGCTTCAGTTTCACATAATTGTTGATTGAACTTGAAAGGAAAGATATCCCCATAAGAAAATTACATACATACATAACATCACGCCTTCATTAGGGGTAGGCAGGGCTACAGAAATACCAACAACTCTAGAAAGACTTGCTTATAATTCTGTGAACACATTTTGCCAAAAAGTTTACTAGTGTATTAGTGAAAGGTTGCAAGCCCATTGCCTAACAGTACTAAAAGCCATTATTCCCTAACTAACCTTTTACGACATTCACGGGAAGACATGGAGTGGCTCTATTCTAACCTGGCAACCATACGAGCCATTAGACAAGATCATTGGACTTATTAGAGAAATAAATCCACGGATATCGCACACGAAGACAATTGTTCGGTAAAAGAGAATTTTCTCTTGTGGTCTAAACACAAGGACATGGGAATAGCTCCATGCGCTTCTTTCAAACCCTCCATGAGACATGTTGTCAATATTATTCAACAGGTCCAAGATTCTACAAACAAACAGGTGCCATTTTTAGGTCCCTATTTTACTTATATCTCGAGAATGGCGCGTACAAAAAAAAAGAAACCTTATAACATTTTGTACACCTCTTATATCCCACACTTTCAAATTCATAACCGTTTTTGAACTTCAAGCTCCGGAAAAGTTTATAATCGCGCAGCTAACATCGCATCCCGCATGCTTACACGTTGATGATGTTGATGATGGGTGGGGACGCCCGGCCGAAGCAGGCGGGCGGTGGATCAGTCTCCCGGTCATTCAAATATGGAGTGTTTTTTTTTTTACACCATGTTGTTGGAAAGAGTGCAACGGAAATTTGCAAGATACTTATATAAAAAAATGATTGGGTACTATCCGTTCTTATTTCCTTCGCTTTTCGTGACAGGCATGGTCGGATTGTCCACTCTATGTTGCAGGCGAAAGAAGCAGCTCTTAGTGCACTTTTGCTTGCTACTGCGAAACAATATCGACAATCCATCAGCTCTGGAGCGATTGCGGTTCTTTGTTCCTGACCAATATGTGAGGGCCGGTGCTCGTCGCCGGCACCCTCTCTTTGTAGCCTCGGACGGTTGCAGAACTCGTCGCGCTCGGAACTCGCCGACGCGACGGCCAGAGCGATTGAAATGTTAAATGCCCTCTCGTCTGGGGTCCAAGATACTGACGTATTTGCTGACAGTTGGCAATTGCTGCTTAAAAATATTGATATTTTTCTGCTCTAATGATAATAAAATATTTTTATTTTTTTTCATGTTGTTGTGTAGTAAGTAATGTAAATTAACGTAATAGGTGATTTGGTGTTTACTGTAAGCCTGTTATTGTAAATTATAAATAAATAAATAAATAAATTCCGCCCTGTTCCCCTTGGTTGAGCCGTAGGTTACTGGTCCAGCGACGCTCCCATTCAGCATGGATCCCATCTCCTTGTTTTCCTACAGAATCCGACTCCGGTAAACGACATTAAACAACGCGTGTGAGTTGATGAGCCCGCACTGATTCGATTTGAAATTGGAATATAGTAACACCTACACCGCGGCGGTATGGAACCCTGGTGCGCGAGTCTGACTCGCATTTGACCTTTTTTATAAGTAGGCTGATTGTTGGATAAGTAGTTAGTTAACTAAACACTGACACTAAGGTCACGTTCCATTAAAACATTAACCTACCTATATTGTTTTAAACACGATTGATATTATTTTCCCACATACGAGCTAGGAAACACTGCAAATACTTTTAAATTAAACTCGCTTGTTAAAAACTCGATACAGGAGGGTTATTATGACATAGCTTTGCAATTTAGTTTACGCTGAGAGTAAAGGACAGGGGGGTTATCATGAGCTAGCTTTGCAGTTCTGTTTACGCTCAGAGAAAAGGACAGAGCTATATAACCGCCATAGCTCTGTCCTTTACGCTGACCGTAAACAGAACTGCAAAGCTAGCTCATGATAACCCCCCAGAGCTATTCAACTGCTATAGATCCATCCTTTTCGCTCACCGTAAAATAAACTGTATAGCTATGTAATAACCTCCCAGGAAAACCGACAGGCTGGCGTATTAACCTATAAAAGTTTTTGAGTTCGCCGTCGGAAGCTAGAAATAGAGCATTGGATCAGTTTCTGCTGCCGGCAGTTATGCCTGACTTACTTTTAAATGCTCGGAGTAAGTTTGATGAGGCTGTTTTTAACGTGAACGGAGATAGCAATAGGCCATTGCTATTACATGCTAACATTTTAATCACACATGCTCGGATAGGGTTTAATAGCACGCAGGCGTATAGGGCAGTTATAGCCTATTTACCTCCCAGGTTTAGTTTTAAAATGTAGAACCCACTTTAATAATATCAGACTAAAGAGGTGTCTCAGTCAAGGTTTATTTACTACATTAAAAACTTGGTTACTAACAAATGTTACTGTATATAAAACTTATACGGTACATTTAACTGCGTTATGATTATATTTCGCACTTTTAGAATTATAGTGACCTAATCCAAACATTTTCAGCTTTCGATTTCGAGTCATAAATTTAGTACTATAGAGACCTAAGTCGAAATGCAAAATATTTGGATTAGGTCACTATAATTCTAAAGATGCGATTTTAGTACCCACTTATCATTTAAGACACATTTGCAATTATTTTTATTTAATTTTATATTGAAAATCGGTACAATCAGGCAGTATGGCCTGTCAGGTTTGGAAAGTAATGGCAGTTCTTAGCATTATCTATGGAAGACTATATTGAAAAGAGTTGAGTTGACATATGATGACAATCACTTTTAGCGAGTCGAGTGCCATTCATTTTTAATTGTTTTCATTAATCGTCTATCATATCGTCGTATTACTTACTCAAACTCGTATCTGCATATTTTTTTTGCTGTTGGTAAACTTATTGCCTCTAAGTATAACCGAATGAAAATTAAATTACCAACAGCAAAAAAAATATGCAGATACAAGTTTGAGTAAGTAAGACGACGATATTTTCCTTGTAAATTTGATGAAAAATAAATTGTGGGTGTTACGGGACAACAAACTAGAGTCATGAAAAGCCTTCCACCTACGGCGTCGAGCTTCTAATACTGTCGTTGGTTATCCCCATCTTATTTCCCTTGATGCACAATTTACTTTAAATCGCTGCAGTTTTTAGGGTATCGAAGTCAACGAGGTACTGCACCAATACACGAATGGAAGCAAATTATACAAGTATGTACGTGTCTCTACACTAATATCTATGCTAATATTATAAATGTCTGTTTTTTACGCTTTCACGGACAAACCGCTGAACCGATTTAGATGGAATTTGGTACGGAGATAGTTTCAGTCCCGGGAATGGACATAGGGTAGTTTTTATCCAGTAAATTTGGACGGTTCCTATGGGAATTGCGATAAACGAGTTTTACACGGATGAAGTCGCGGGAAACAACCAGTATATTTTATAGAATATAAACAGCTAAAAAAAGACAAAAATGTAAAGGTCAATTTAACCTTTAAGACGTATCCTCTAGTTACGCTTTAGCCGAATCCTCCAAATTTATCAATCCCATCCATTTTCACTCAAAACAACATGCCAATTGCATCACAAGCTTCACCCATTATGGGACGAAACCGACAAATGCTTAACCAATAAATGAATCTAGTCCACTTAAAGGAAAACCAGATTGGCTCAGGAAAAACAAGAAAGCACTGGATAATTCGATTACAAGGGCTTCGAGTTACCGATAAGAAAACAGTTAACCTGGGGACCGAATAATCTTTTTACTCCTGCATCTCAACCATAAACTTTTTCCTTGTATAGGTACAAGTAAGTAATTTTAACGTTTAGTCATCGAGAAAATTTGTATGGTGATTGGAACAGCTATCCATATGTATATCCTTATTTAGAACCAGCACGAACTTTGAAATTGTCATTTATTACTGGCCATACATTATACATGGAGTCAGTCTTGTGGGGTTTGTCATATGAAAAATTCCATAAAAGTATAGTACACGCTTTCGAATAGCAAAGAGCCTTCCTAATGCAAAGGGAGGCATGTCATAAGAAATCAATTTCACTTTTCATAATTTTTCGGTAGATTAGATATCAATTTATACTCGTTATCACAGGTATAAAATATTAAGACTAGAAACAAATGAGTCTCTAAATACTTTGCTGTGCCCAACAGGGCTCATAATGAAACATCTATTATATACTTCCATCTTTGTAAACACATTATGATCGCAATAAAATATTGAGTATTGAGTATCTCCTTCTCCACTAAGGAGTCAATGACGCATATTACTTTCCTACCATGACTTTTTTGGCTTTTAATAGTGACCCCCGTTTTACCTGTGTGGTTGCCGGGTTAGGATAGTGTCACTCCATGTCTTCCCGTGGATGTCGTAAGGGGCGACTAAGGGCCTAAGGGGGTAAGTGCTTGTAGTACTGTTAGGCGATGCGCTTGCAACCTGTCACTAATAAACTAGTAAACTTCTTGGCCTGATTGTGCAAAATGTGGTTACAGAATTATCAACAGAGATCGGACAAATGGGTGTCATTACTCGCAATAATGTGAACATGACTCCAATTTTAATTGAACTTTAATCTTGATCCTTTGCAGGATAGTTATAATTAAATAATACAGGAGTAGCTATTGATATTATATTAATTTAAGTACATAATTTTGCTCCATTGACATCCGTGGATTCGAAAGGACCTTTCACCTCATAAGTTTATTTTAGCCGTGAAAAGGAATAAAATAACCAACGACAAAATATTAAAACAACTGTTTATTTGCTTTAATATACACAATGACAAATCTTTGTATCATTTATTACTGCCTTGCAAAGGATCAAAATTATTTTTAGGGTAAGTAATCAATTAATGTAATATAATTTGTTTAATTAAAATCTATGGAGTCATGTCCACATTATTGCGAGTAATGACATCCATTTGTCCGATCTCTGATTATAAACAACTCTTTTAAGACTTGTTACCCCACTCTGGGAATGAAGGCGTGGTGTATGTAATAGTGACCGGAATTAATCCGCTCGGAAATAATGACCTTTTGCTGCATTTCTTTAACGCTAAATGGACGTAACTCAGATCATAGATGATCTGAGGGACGTAAGTAAGTTTAGTAAGACAAGCATTACATTGACGTGGTAATTAACCTTAAAATTCCATATTTTAATTTAACTATTAAATTTTTGGAATGTCATTTGGCAATTGAGAAAATCGTAAAATTTGATTATTTTTTAAACGTGTGGTGAATTAAAACCTATTATTGTCCGCTTCCTATGGACCTGACAAGCGTCCTTTTTAATTTGGACGTCCATAAAGGCGATTTAAATAGGCTAAGTAAAGTTTTTGAAAGAGATTTAAATTACATTTTTTTTCGATAGTCGTCATCCTAAAGATCAAGGAACTGCAGTTCTTTTATTTTTATTTCCTCTAATATTTTAGAAAAAAACAATTTAGTTATGGAGTTGACAGTTGTAAATTTTAATGGCCGACAAATTTGTTGCCTTCGTACTTAATGAAAAAGAAAAAAAAACTGTCACTTCTATATCTGTCATTGTCTAAGTCGTCGTGAAATGAAGAAATCGGTGTTCAAGAAGCAGTGCCAAAGGGGTCGAAAATAAATCGTAGTCCAAATATCGTGCGAAGGTCGTAGAGTAAAGCGACGAAGTCGAAAGTCCGGAGTTAGTACTGTGGTCGTTAAAAATATTTCTAAAAACATTGATCACATGAAACGCAAGCAAACAGAAGAGAGCCGTTGAATTGAATCCTTTGTTTGCTTTGATTTGACTTGACAATGGCAGATATAGAAGTGAGTTTTTTTTTCTTTTTCATTAAGTACAAAGGCAACAAGCTTTTCAGCCATTAAAGTTTACAAATGTCAACTCCATAACTAAAAAAATATTTCTAAAATAATAGAGGAAATAAAAATAAAAGAGCCGCAGTTCCTCGATTTTTAGGATCACGACTATCGAAAAAAAATATAATTTACATCTATTCCAAAATCTTTACTTAGCCTATTTGTCATGTATTATTACAATAAATATGATCAAGGTAAAGTAAATTCGTGACAATAATATCATAATGAAAATCAAGGGTGGAATTATTAATTGCATCCTCAAACAAACATCAAACATTACCGATGCAATTCATTTCTTTTACCCATGCTAAACAATCTACTATTCATTTCACCTACCATTTTGGATTTACAACATTTGTTTGGGTTTTATGTGAGTTTTATGTCTAAGTTCTAGTCATCCGCTATCTTCGGGATTTTAAGAAATGCAAAGGACGAGGTTAAAATAAATATACGGCCGATGGCTAAGAATAAAATTAAGATTGTATGTCTTCGATTGTATAAGTTTAACGTTTGTATCTGTGTTTTTTCCGTGTGTTTCTGTATCTGTGTGTGTGTGTGGCATTGTAGCTCCTAAACGGATGGATGGTTTGGACGTGTTATTTTTCATCAACACACACACACAAACACATAAAACCTCTCTTTTTTGGTTTCGGGGTTCAAAGATTAAGTAGTTAAAGTGGAAATTCAATAAAACATTATTTTTAATCCCTCAAAATTTCGATGCAAAATGATTCATGTTACAAACCCGTTGTTATCGGTGCAATGCACGCTTTTGCATTATTCGATACGTGCATTTCATTTTACGTGAATTTTAACATCAATAATACCTAGCAACCCATTCTCGTTCCGGTTTTATTTTCACATCATCTAGGTCTTTATTCTACTAGGCAAAACCACGTTGCCTATGACGTGTTATCGTATTGTTTTTAACCCAACCGTCGATTCTGTCAAGTACATGTCAAAGGCTACAATAGATTTATTTAATACCCGGTAGAAGAGAGGCACTAAAATTTGCAAGATATCGAAATGGAGCATACATGAAAAGCAAAAATCCTGTTTTTGTGTCTGAAAAAGCACATTTTAATCCGTTTCTTCAGGTACTTCGACCACATTGGCCATCATGGGGCACATCACTAGCATAGAGGCATTCCATCTTAGTCCTCAGGGTTGGCAACGCATTTGCAGTCTTAAGCAGTCTTTTGAATGCGAATGTCTATGGGTCACAGTTTCCACTTACCATCAGGTGGCCTGTGTGCTCTTTTGCCTTCTCGATGCCATAAAAAAAAATCGTTCTGTGAGCGATGTGCCCCACCCACTGCCACTTAAGTCTAGCAGCTAATAGGACTATGCCGGTGACTTTGGTTTTTGTGCGAATCTCCTCATTTCTGATTCGATCGCGCAGGGAATTTCCGAGCATAGCTCTCTCACACTGAGCTTTCTTAAAAAGCTTATCGTTAGCGTCCACGTATTAGTACCATAAGTTATCACTGGCAACACAAACTGGTCGAAGACAATAAGGCAGGTACTAAACATGACACGTGTGCTCAAGATACGAATAGCAAGACGGATTGCCCCAAAAGTAAGTGATTTTCCCTCGAGTCATATAAACTGGCAGAAGTCTTGCCCTCGATCATTCCCTTATGACCAATAGTCCTTATAAAGACTAGTAACTGCGAAGTAAAGTTACTGCTTCAGAGAGAAGTTACTTGGAGTTGATGTGTACTTTTATTTTTTCTAGAGAAAACTGATCGTTTCATTGAATTGTTCATTAGATGGTTGTATCGTAAAGAACCTTTTTTGCGATGTAAGAAATAAAGTCGTTTATAACTAGATTAAAAAAACTATTTCTCGTGGTTATATTTAGGTAGGTAAATCTACAATTTTCTTAAATGGCAACCACTACATTAAGCAGCAGTTAATTTTTTATCATGTAAGCATTTTAACTAACTTAACCCCTATTTTTCGAAATTCTGTTTTCTACACTTAATATAAGAAATTAGTGTACAAATTATAACTTCAAACTCAAGAATTGATAATAAATTGTAGTTTGTCATCATTGTATTCGTTTTGTCGTACCTATGTTAAACATATTACAATAACATTAAAATGTTGATTGACTTCAAAATGCAATTTGTTTAATTTTACGAAAACAATTCCAACCTTTCATAAAAACAAATCTTCTGTTTCTGTAACTGTTTTACGTTTATCCATCCGCTGTTTTATCTCTCTCTCAATCGCTCAAAGGTTAACTGGTAGAGATCCCTTAAAGGGAAGTTTGCCTTTATACGTACCGTTTGTGAATCTGTTTCATTTTTGACTTTGTTTTCTTTTGTTTGTGCAATAAAGAGTTTACATACATAAACAATACACACATTTTTCACAACCTTTTTTTACCGTTCAATCTTGTTTTCTTTGTTTCTGAAAGATTAATAAGAGTGCCCTCTGTGAACAATTACCTGAACTAAATTGTGAACCACCAAATAACAACGACATCTTGTGGATATTCTAGAAACCTTGGTTGTGTTTAAATTACCGCGCCCCTTGCGATTGTTTGAAGGTATACTGCCGTTTCATAGATGGCGGTAGTAGTCTGATTTGAAAGCACCGCTTCGAAAATATTATTTTATTTTAGTTTGCATTTTCATACACCGTTTAGGTCCATAATTTTATTGTTCTTCAAATAATGTTATGTAGGTTGCTCATAACGTTCGCTTACGATACCGTGAGCTGCAAGAGAGGCGACAACGTAACTGAATTAAGGGTGGCTTTAAGGGCAGTAAGGACGGAATTCTTAGTTAGTTTACGACAATATACTGTGCAATTTTTCTCTTACGGTCATTCCAAAACCTCTTCTTAACTTTATACTAATCTATAACCGAAAGTAGATTGAATACTGGAACCCACCATTGAAAACCTCGTCGTACCTAAGCTTCATATCGAAACTATCTCGAATACAACCTCACCTGTTATGTTACTGGTGAAGAACAATACCTTGCGGTACCTTTAGCTCCATTACCTCAAAAAAACTAATTTGTGATTCCAAACCTATATATCTTATCTTCATAACCAAATTCCAAAATTTAAAGGCATTAGTAATCAATCCATATTTTCCATGCTATTAAAGCATTTCCAAAGAGATTCTAGACCAAATGGCATCTGGTTTCAAAAGATGGCTCATTTAGTTCAACGTATATGTATAGAAAGAATAGATTTATTTTAAATGCAATATTATTCTGAAATTCCATTGCTAAGGTATTAAGGATTAGGATACAATTTATTGAATTACAAAATTCTAATTAATTAAGTTAGCACTTTATTATCGGTTTGGTATAGAAAGGGCTTTTTTACCTTAGAAGGTACTTATGTCAAGTTCTTGGACACCTTGTATAATGCGGACGCAAGAATGGCGAGTTCGTCAATCAGCTCTACCACGTTCAACGCCAGCTACACCAACTTCACAAAGCTAGCAGTGATAAGTGGTATTTAGGTATACACTGCAAAGTCTACGAGTTCATACTTCACTGGGCGGTTTACTAATGAATCGGCGAAAATTTTCTCGCAAAGTACCACTTCACAAACAATTCCATACTTACCATATTTTCATTCCGGCTAATGATCATTTGGCGAAACAACTTTTTGCACTTTAAGTTTTCGCAACTGAATGTTTTGGCAAAAGAACAATTAAAAACATTAATTTAAGATAAAGTTGACGGAGCTCCGCTTTGCGCAGATCCTTTTCTGTTGATGAGGCACTACGCGCCTCGACTCAACTATAACCTGACCTAACCTAGCAACTTGTTTCGGTTATGGGTGGTCACAGTTGTAACCTAATCTTGAAATTTGGTAATAGATTTTTAGTAAAATGTTTGCTATACAACTGTTTGCCAAAAATAAGCTTGGTACTTATGTAATGTTTTGCCAAATAATAATTTCAACCAAATGTAAAATTGCACAGTATAAATTGTGCTAAAAATTGGTTTGCCAAGTAAAAGTACTGCGATAAGTTAGTTGACAAATGATAATAGCCGAAATACATTTCGACGAAACGGCAGTACACCTCACTGGGCTTGGGTAGGTACACCGAATTCTCACCTGGTCTGCTACACACTACACGTTAATAACGATATTGCCTTTGACGTGATTCCATATTGTCAAGGTATTGATAAGCCTTAATTACTTGATAGTAATGGCGACCGAGTTAAAGATGATACTAAAACACGTCAATCGCAATATCGTTTTAACGCAGTAGAATAGAGGCCCTGGCAGCCTAAACTACTCGGGGTCAGTGTTTGGGTCAATCTAATAGCTTTTGACGTGTTATCATATTGTTTTAACTCAGCCATTATTTTTGTTAAGTTACAAGAGATTATAACGTTGACAATACGATAACATGACAAAAACAATTAGGTTTTGCGCGAGTAGAACAGAGCCAAGATGGATTCGCTAACACTTAAGTTTGGATTCACTTTGTTTTTAAACCAATCGCGTCACTGGTAGATCACGTCATGCGAAAAGTCACGTGATCTACCAGTGACGCGATTGGTTGAAATTGATATTTCTGACACGTGTGGAGATGACCATCTCGAGATCAGTTTATCACCATGGCCACTCAGCCTCTCGTAGAATCTCGACGAAGAAGGGAAATAAGTTGATAACACAACCAGAAATTACAGCTATTTGTTTTATTTTAATGACTGTAAGAGCTGACAATAAAACAATCGGTCTTCTCTTAAAATATTTACAATAAAATAATTTCCATCCCGCCACTAACCAAGATGCATTCGGCGAGCGTTATTGTTATCGAAAATGTAAAGGATTTACGTAAGCTCGTAAGCGCTTATGTCAATTACGTACATTTTGGCAGTTTTCGCAAATTGTTTACAATAGGCGGTAAGCATCTTGTTTAGGGCTGCACTCACTATTCATAATTGTAATTAGTAATTTAATTTTTACGGCAGTTGAGTTTTTTACTAATTACTAGTCCAACCTTCAGTTGGTTCTTAACTAATCGTTTATTGAGTTAGATGTCAAAATCTAGTTGGCTAATTTTCACAAAGTGCGTAGCTATAATAAGTGGCTTTGGATACCAATGGTTTATAAAATACAAACCTGGGTTGTTCTTTTCAATACGATTTTAGTTATTTAAAAAACTAGAAAGAGTTCCGCACAGCGGTTTATTATGTATATAACAAATAAAAACTTTACGGGGAAATGTTTTAACTTGACGACTAATCTCATCCATCATACATACATCAAATTATAAACTTTGATTCGCGCCGGAAATTACACAACTGTTGACAGAAATAGTCTTTGGTAAAATGTATTGTTTCACCAACATTAATTTAATATCATTTGATTTATTTTCTATAGACCTCTCGTCGATATTTTAAGAGGCTCGAAAAATAATTACACAATAAGCGTTACAACTATAATACTAAGTCAGCGATTAAAAACTAAGCCTAGAAACTAAAATTACTGCTGCAAGCTGAACTGTAAAACAGCCCACATTCTTTTCTCCTTTATTATTTTTAATATTAACCGTTTTCTTGACTTCTTCTTGCATGGTTCTAGATGATTTCAATTGATCGGGCTTTGCTTCATCTGCAGCCATTTCCATTTCATTAAACAACGGTTTTTGTTCCAAAGGCTTTGCAGATACAGTAGCTAGGCGGGTTGTAGTATGCGGATATGTTTGGTCACTGATTTTAACATCTATGGAACTTGGCGCGCTACGCGTTATCGAATCGTTACGCGTTTCAATAGCCTTTGTCGTCGCTTCTTCATTCATCAGATCTCCGCGGACAGTAAAGTCCATATGTTCATTTGTTGTGTTATAAGGCTTTACAGTTTCAGGACTAACGTCTTTGGTAGTTTTATCAGTTTCATCGGTTATAATATCATTTTCTGATTCTCTTTCATGAGTTTCTTTCGTAGCTGGAGCTTGTGTGACCATTATTTGTGGCACTATGGGTCGCGAAGGGTTTGTACAATTAAGGAGATACCTCATATCTACATAGAAAAGCTTGCCATTGAGTTGTGTTTCATCGTAGTATTCGTAATCAGTGTTCGGCACTTGAGGTTCTTCGTCTTCGAACACTTGGCTGGAGGCCTTTTCGGTATCCTCTGCCTTTATGTACAAGTCCCGTACGATTGTTTCTGGATAGCACTGAAGATTTTCAATAGCAAGTTTGAGACGGTTGTTTTGGGTCTTGTTCATTAGAGACACAAACCAATCAAGATTGCATTGACACGGAAAGGAATTGCCTGAAATATAAAGAAAAATAATTCAAATTCAACATAATTGGTATTTATTTTGATATTAAGTGTACAGATTGGTAGTAGTTTCAGTGTTATATATATAAGTGAATAAATGCTTACAACCTTATGGATAATTCGTGCATTAATAAATAAACCCGTGTGGTTGCCGGGTTAGAATAGTGCCACTCCATGTCTTCCCGTGGATGTCGTAAGAAGCGACTAAGGGAATAAGGGCTTGTAGTGCTGTTAGGCGATGGGCTTGCACCCTGTCACTAAAGGTACACTGGTAAACATCTTAGCCTACTTCTGCAAAATGTGGTTACAGAATTATCAACAAGTTTAGAGTTGTTGGTATTTCTGTAGCTCTGCCTACCCCACTCTGGGAATTAAGGCGTGATGTTATGTATGTATGTGTATGTATGTAATAAATAAACAAATCATTTATTATCCGCAAGAAAGAATAAAATCACTTCTACATACAAACGGATTAAAAGACGGATTGACAGTAAGAACAAAAAGTTTCGCGGATATACAGCGTGTATTCATACGAGCATATATTTTATCCAGACGTAGTTACTCGTAATAATCATACAAATCATGCGACAAAGATATTTTGTTGGTATAGTTAACTTTTATTATTGAAGAGCAGTTATTTTTTTTTAAGTAAGACAAACATTGAAGATTGGTCTCAGGATGAACGTGTCCAAGACGAAGATCATGTCATGACGAATCAATATATACCTGTAACCAACATAATTGTGGGTAATGACCAGGTAGAATTGGTCAATGATTACGTCTATCTTGGTCATCGTTTATCCTTTGACAGTCGTCTTCAGGTAGCAGAGATTGAAAAGCGAATACAGCTGGGATGGGCTGCCTTCGGAAAACTAGACGACTTCTTTGAATCAAAACTCCCGCAATGCCTCAAGACCAAGGCCTATAACCAATGTGCCCTGCCTATTTTAACATACGCATCCGAGGCATGGCCGCTCATAAACCAAAATCTGCACAAAATTCAAGTAGCACAAAGAGCTATGGAGCGCGCCATGCTAGGAATCTCTCTAATGGACCGGATACCTAATATCGAAATTCGCCGAATCTCAGATGTATATTTATATATGTGCGTATAAAAAAGTCCTCTTAACCATAACAGCTGGAAAAAAGGCTTACCTTGTATGAAAAAGTACATGTACAAGAGCTTTACGTACCATCAACGTCAATATAGCCAGCGGGACGATAAAAGTTGCTCAAGATAGGTGCCATGACTTCCGTCTTTAACTCGTGGAGTTGATTTTCCTTGAAACTCAATAAACTGAGTGCTTCCAATCCTTCAAAAAGTTTTACATTCTCAATATTTGACAACTTGTTTCGAGCGAGCGACAGTGATTGCAGCTTCCAAAGACCATTAAAAGCTTTCTCGTCAAGCATTTGAATTTTATTTCCTTCTAAATTTAAGGTTCGAAGGTTACTTAGAGGCAAAAAAGTGTTGTCTCCGATAACCTCTAGGTTATTGCTGCTTAAATCTAATTTTTGTAGATTTATCAAACCAGCAAATGTTTCACTGTTCAGACTGAACACAGCGTTTCTATTGATCTCTAGTTCCTTTAAATTTACCAAAAACTGAAAAGCTTTATCGTGAATCGTTGTTATCTTATTGCTGGTCAAGAAGAGCTTCTGTAGCGATGGTAGATCCTCGAAAACATTTCTGTTGATTTCATTGATATTATTTTTGTCTAGATTAATCGAAGTCAAGTCTCTATGATGGGCAAATGCATGCTCATCTAAGGCTTTGATCTGGTTATCTCGTAAAGAGAGTTCTTCCAGGAGTGTTAGATTCGCAAAAGCAAAAGGTTTTACTGTGTGAATAGTAGCATATTTAATGTCCAATTTGAGTACATTATCCACGCGCGCTAGTGCTTTACTGGGAATATATTTCAGTGTGATTCCTCTTGAACTCGTCAATGTCAGTTTGATAACGTTTTTTAAGTATTCAAACGCGTCCCAACTCTTGTCGTAAGGTCCTAAGTCTTCTGTAATAATGTAGCAATCGGCACTTCTGATTTCTCCGTCCATAGGTTTAATACAGAAGCATTGGACCTTGTTGGTGGAATTTGTGACTGCGTCACAGATGTTGATCGCTTCGCTTGACTTTCTGTGACTTTTTGCTGCCATCACACTGGAAGCAATGCACAGAAGCGTCAAAGTTATCCGGAAGCCCATTGTCGATGCCACCTGAAAACGGAAAAAAATGGAGGTAAATACCCAAACCAATTATGAAACAAGAGTCAAATTATTTTTCAAATGGAGTTTTGTCGTGGACTTATTCGTTAAAATAAATGTACTAAAGAACATGTTGGTTACCTAATGAGAGAGGGTGACCGCGGTGCTTAGAAACCGAGACAGGGTTATTATTTTCTTTTTCAAACGTGACTTACTTGATTCAGAATATTTATTCAGTAAAGTAAATATCAGGGGACAGTCTCGAAGAAATTGACCTAGTCTAGTAGAAACTTAGCTCTGACTTTGTATTATGGCTACACGACGGTAATATGAAATGTATTTACTGGCTCCAAATTTTTATAGTAATATATAAAATAATATATCTATATAATGGAAGGAAACAGAGCAGCAGGTTTGTGCAGCGTGTTTAGGGCATCGGTTTTGACGTCCGAGAAAGTTCTTCTTTTGAACTCAACTCCGAAAAACTTGACGCAAGAGCAAACGAGCACACAGGCCGCCTGATGGTTAGTGGGATCTGAGACCCAAGACTCAAGACAACGATCTCAGGAGTAGTCCTGAGATTGTAGTCTTGAGCCTTGGGTCTAGACCAAAGCCAAACCTCAAGACTGAAATGAAACGCTGTATGATTGTATTTCACCGGTTGTCTGATCTCTACACCGGAACACAAAGCACAAAGGCTATGATGGATGTGAGCAGTCTGGACACTGCAAATGGTCCAGAAGGGCTGCATTTGATCCATGTGACCATAAAGCTACGAGTACAAGGGTCAAAGGACGCTGGTTCGATTAAGCGAACTAGCGTTAGTTGCAGGAGAATACCACCACAGGCCATAAATAATATGAACCCGTGGAAGGGTTACAAGTCACGTTTCTCTCCTATTGCCGAGTTAATGAAGGCACTTGGAGTTTAAACCTGTCGTTTTACACGTTATTTGCAGCATGTTTCATTTCGTTTCGTTTATTATGTGGAATTATGTCTATCCGTATGTTAAGTCCGTCCGTATCCGTCGTATCCGTATGTGTATGTATGTTTTTGGATACAGTTATGTGATACTAGCAACCTGCCCTCGCTTCGCTTTATTTTGTGTGATTTTGTGATACCGGTAAATGAACCTAAATGTTTAATACAAAAATTGTTTTAAAATCCGTCGAGTCGGGGGCTGAAAGCGACTATGTTTTTTATACTATATAATAAAAAATAATAAGAGCTTATATCTTGAGAAAAAAATATTTTCACTGACTGGTTCTCTAGTATTTCTTGGCTATTGTTAGATCTTAGCCCTTTTCCCAAGCAATACTATTAATAATTGTAAGGCCCTACATTTAAGTCGGTGACACACGGACGACAGATTTAGAGGCGTAATGGGTGTTTTGGGAATTGCGGATGACGCATCCTTGCGTATTCCAAGGATTGTTTGCGACGATAAACTTGGACTTAACCGCATAACTGCTTGCATTGCTGAGAAATGGGATTAACTATAATAAGTAGACATTTTGAACGTGTTTCGATAAAAAAATAGGTAATATATTGTTAATGCTGCAATTGCACTGGCAATCATAAGTATTTCATGTTTTACGCAAAATGTCGCGGTTTTTCACATTTCTGCACCGCTAAAGATAAAAAGACCTCGCTTATAGACCTTAAAGTTACTAAAAATAGTTTTAATCTAGAGATAATCTCTAGATTAGGTTATTTTTGGCAGTTATAATATTAATTACAATCAAACTTATTACTTGAACGTCGAGTAACGATGACTTTCGGAATGACTTTCTAGTCCATTAATGTATAAGGAGACTTGTACTTACTATGACAAAATCGCTATTGCGACGAAAACAAAAATATGGTATAAAAGGTGTATTTACAGCGTTGGCTTTCATATTTTCTAATGAATCGAGAACCATTAATAACCTTAGATTAGACTGAAAATAACGAGTAAACTCCGGCGAAATAAGCCACAAATAAATTATTAAATACAATAAGCTATCATCAGCGTATTTAAAAGCTCCTAACAATACTCCATTATAATGAGTTTTAATTTTTTATGAACTACTTAAACCCTGAGCTTTACAACTCCTTAGTTCAATCCCGTTCATCCCAAAGCTTCTTAAAATGGAATTGAAAACGCTTTAAATTTCCCTGCAAAGCTTCGGGAAGGTGCATTTTAAGCTCTATTTATATTTCTAAAGTTATTCGTGTAACATTGTCAAGAATTTAAATGCCGAGATAACAGGGCATTTACATGGTTCGTGAGATTCATTTAGAATTATAAAAAGACTAGCTATTGTCGGCAATCTGTCCGTACAAATGCTGATTATCTTTATTAGTTTAGGGAGAATAATGTTTTGGAGGATGAAGTATTATTTTTAACGTTGTCAACATCTTGTGAAATAAATTTCCAATTCAGTTTACGGGGAATATTACTTCAGTTTAATAACACACCTCGGATTACCGAGGTCGCTACGAGAAGTCCTCCATATCAATCTGCTAGGCTTCCTGGAGGAACTATGGTGGCAAAAGTTCCATCTACCCTTTACGCAAATAGGCTAATTAAATTGCCGAGTTGCGGAAATCTAGCCCGCTACAAGCTAACCAACTTTTTATTCCAGTTTTAACACCAGTCAATAAATCCTGTATATGTCAGTACCATGGCAAGTTAGCCACACTTTTGTTTCTTTAATGTATGCCTCCCCCTTCTTGATCAGTTATTATGTAAGATAATCCCGTAATTGGCCTATGTATAAAGCTTTCTGTATCATACCTATATTTTATCAATATTGTGCTGTGGATTTATTGAATAAATAAAATAAATAAATAAATGTTAGTTATTGATGAAAATATTTGGCAGAAACAAAGCAGGCCATTTATTGTCTTTTGACCAAAACCAATGTCTAATTCAGAGCCAGGTTTGTACATTATCGTGAATAAAACTATAAGCCAGATGCTGCTTCAAAAAGTTATACTGTATTTCACCTGATATCCTATCTGGCCTGTCCGCTCGTCATTATTCCCCCTTCCCCTTTTATGGGGGTTCTAATTGAAAGAAGCTTATGGTCCTCCTAACCCTTTTAACGGTCCAATATGTACTTAACCGGGTAGGTTTCTAATCAACTTAGGTACCTAAGTCAACCCATTCAATAAGCCTCCACGTTCCATACAAAATAGAGCCAATATCTGTTCTTGGCCCTGAATTGTAACATTAAGGTCGAATAGACCGTTCCGTTTGGAGTAAAAACAAAAGGAAACCTTTTCCAAACGTTTGTAAGGCGTTGCAAATATTGGTCAAATATTATTTCAGCATTTCTTACTACGCTCTAGCACTAATACTCTGCTATATTTTTAATGCCACGGAGAAGCCAAAACGAGCACACAGACCACCTGATGGTGCGGTACTGAGACTCATAGACATTGGCATTCTCAACTCACGACTGCAGTCCTAAGGCTGCAAATGCATTGCCAACCTTGTTTTAGTAGTTTTTTATAGTTTGCTTGTGTTATTTTTTGTTTGAGTCTTCTACCTCCATCTCAGGCTCCAGCTGAAAACCAGCGCTGAGGCTCTGCCCAGCAACAAGCTGAGCCGGTTAACCTCTTCGGCTTTACTACCTAATATTTGTTTCTTTCTTGTTGTTTTATAATTATTTATGTACCTACCTAGTTCATAGTATAGTTCTTTGTTGTTATATTTAATTGTAATTGTATTTTAGCCGAATAAATGTTTCTTTCATTGTTTCTTTGAGGACTGAAAAAGAATGTCTCTATGCTATATATGTCTTTCTTTGGAGATTTACAAGGAGGTAACAGCTTAACGTGTATCTTGGATCCGCAAGCAATATCTAGGTAGTGAGCACATTAAATTTTGCTTGCCATATAGTAGACTAGGCGGCCAAGCCGTCCACATTGGGAAAAGTATAAATAGAAAAGCAGTTCATCTCTAGACCTTTCTGTTACCTATTGCTCAGGCCGCTAGGGTTGCGTCAATGCGCATCGCTTGATACTTAATACGAGGCGAGGCGAGCTGCCGCACTAAACCGGTTCGGTCCTTCCTGATGAGTTTGCATGTGGTGGCTCGCGGCGCGTACCGTTGAGGCACTTGAGGCACGCACACATGCAAGCTGCGCGATATACCTTTGTTAGAAGACAAACTACTGTTTATACTGCGACATAGGTCCACAAGGCTGTGTGTGTCCATGTCGGAGCCTACGCCGGGGCCTGCCAGAGAAGGTAGTCGAATACACAACTGCATAAGCAGAAACTGAGGTTCACTGGGTTTTTAGTGGGTATTGATGCCGCTCTCGATCGGTGAGCGCCACATAACCAACTTGGCCCACCCAGATCCAGATGGTATGCGTAAAAATGGGTCGAGTTAAGCTAGTTCGATCAAGTGAACTCTCCTTTGTGTTTCGTAAAAGAATAACACCACACTCTTATCCATTAACCACCCGCCAGCAACAGTGTTCGCATTGTTGTGTTCCGGTGTGGGGATAAGATAACCGGTGAAATTACTAGCAGGCATTCCATCTTAGGCCTCTGGATTGGCAACGCATTTGAGGTCTTAGGATTATAGTCTTGAAAATTCAAATGTGTATGGGTCTCAGATTTCACTTACCATCAGGTGGCCTGCGTGCTTGTGTGCCTTCTCATTTAACATAAAAAAACACTTGGCCTGATTTGGCCAAATGAGCCACCCTTAGGCTTAGCTCCGACCCTAAGTAAACGTACCCACGTTTTATAACCATGCGAAATTACCCTAATGCCTAAAGTGTGTTCTATCCTAATCATGATGTCCCTTGTATGGTTTTACTAATTAAGTATAAAAGGTTAAATTATGCTTGGTTAGGACACTAGATTTTTAAAGTTTCCCAAAAAATACGTTTGATGGAGTTCCGTAGTTAACATAAAAGCCTTATAGTTTCGCCATGTCCGTCGTTTAACTCAGAGACAAAGCTCTTATTTATTTGGCATCGTTTTACATTGCAATTACGCCGATAAAACTGTAAAATTTAATCTACGTAAAAACGGTTTTTTTAAAGAAAATTAAACCACATACATATTATTATTATCAAATTAAAAAGCTATCACGATTAAGAAGACTTAATTGCTTCCTAAACCGTTTATACGTATACTAAAAATCATCTAAAACAGCTCCAAATACCCGAAATACCCGAATGTGGTACCAGTTCGACAGCTTTTTGAAAAAAAAAACATGATTACGCATTAATTCACCGAAGCCGCAAAAGGTGGCAAAATGGTGATGATGTTTAATACAATTTGGTGTTTTTGGATAAATAATACACATTGAAATCAGTAATCAGTGTAACAGTGGTCAGTTTGTGCAACCTCTAAATATTGTCCTATCATACATACATACATAAAGTCACGCCTTTATTCCCAGAGTGGGGTAGGCAGAGCTACAGAACTACCAACAACTCTAAAATACTTGTTGATAATTCTGTAACCACATTTTGCACAATCAGGCTAAGATGTTTACGAGTACCAGTGTATTAGTGACAGGTTGCAAGCCCATCGCCTAACAGTACTACAAGCCCATATTCCCTTAGCTTAGATTCGACATCCATGCACGGGAAGACATTGAGTGGCACTATTCTGCGGGTGGTAGGACCCTGTGCAGGGTCCGTCCGGATCGCTACCACCACCTTATCCATTAACCTACCGCCAAACAGCAGTGTTCGCATTGTTGTGTTCCGGTTTGGGGATAAGACAGCCGGTGAAATAACTAGCATAGAGGCATTCCATCTTAGTCCTCAGGGTTGGCAACGCATTTGCAGTCTTAAGATTGCAGTCTTGTGGTTGCGAATGTCTATGGGTCACAGTTTCCACTTACCATCAGGTGGCCTGTGTGCTCTTTCGCCTTCTCGATGCCTTTTTTACATTACACCTCAAGTATTAGGGCGTAAGTGAAAGACGCTTATTTGTTTCTATACAAATGTAAAACAACCTAGCGCCCAGTGTTTAGTGGTAAAATTTTTGGAGTACGGCGACTTTCAACGTCTAATTTGACGACACGGTAGCCTCGTTGGTTGTGACCCTGCCTTCGAAGCTGGTTCAATCCCGGTAAGGGCAGATATTTGTGTGATGAGCACAAGTATTTGTTCCTGAGTCTTGGATGTTTTCTATGTATTTAAGTATGTATTTCTCTATATAAGTATGTTTATCGTTGTCTAGTACCCATAGTACAAGCCTAGAGCTTAGTTTGGGACTAGGTCAATTTGTGTGAGATTGTCCTGTGATATTATTGTCTATCTTTAGGCATCCAGGCAGGACTCGGTCAAGTATCTGTATTTGTTTTTGTATTAATTGTACTCTTGATTTTCATCACACTTCGCCAGATTATTCTCAACTAATTGGCACCTACTCTTTATATGATAAAAAAACCGTGGATTTACAATTGGTAACAACAAAATTTGTGAGAAATGTGACAGTTATTGTGTTAACAATGTAATGAAGTGGCTAAATTAGGGGTTAACCTCTATTCCTTTTGTTTTAACCCATCTTGCCTTTATACAGTAATCATACTGTCGACGTTACAATAGGTCTTATTCTTGACCATTAGAACATATAACATTGTCATTACAATCATGATATACTCGTAAATACAAGACGTTTTGACACATCGGAATAAAAGCCCTGATTATAAACAGGTTAAGTAAATGTATCTATAAGTCAAAATATTAAATAATAATCAAAATCGAAAACGCCTTAACTCCATTTAAAATTATAACAACAGATCAAATATGAATTTATTTAAATAACATGACTCACTATCTATAAATTAAATCAGCGTCCAACGACTCAATCTGATCAAAACTATTGTGTGTCTGTTACACTAATCCGTTTAACTCGTAAATGATGTGCGCCTACGCATTATTTGTTTGCTAACGATTTAATGTGTTTAGGACTTGCTTCCAGTTAAAGCTATGACGCGAGATGTTTTTTTTATAGTTTAACACTGTAATCCTGAGTAATGTTTGTTTGTGAGTTTATTTGATCCATCTTCTTTATCTTCAAGGTTTAACCTCTCAACAGATTGGTTTTAATTTGTGTTACTACTTATAGAAAACACATTTAAAAAGTTAAAAAAATAATGCTACCATTATAGCCAGATAACTAAACTGTGAGTGAGCCCTGTATACTTTATGACGTATATTTATTTATTTAAAAAGAATAGTATGCTTACAGCGAAGGCTAACACCTAGTATTTTATTATTATGCTAGCTGCTTAATACTTTATTAACTAGCTTAAAACAGAAACTCACGACAATACAGATATAGGCAAAATTATACAAATCAATACTTTATATCATACTTTAACATGCACAGAAACGTCAACATTTAAAATTCTCCTTGGCAACATTATCTATTTATTTAAACATTTTGCACAATAATTTACAGTACAAACTAAACAGCTCAAGGCATTATTTTACTATATAATACGGTCAATCAATCAGGGATGAGATTCTACCCAGTTAAAACGACCTTTGACGTGTTACGGTATTGTCAACGTTTTGATAACTTTATTTACTTGACAGTAGGTAAGGGCGGCCGAGTTAAAAACGATACTAAGGCACGCCAAACGCAATATAATTTGAATCCAATAAAATAGAGGCTCAGAAGATGTTCTGGCCTCTTGCACTGGTAAGCAAGCCTTATAGCATTATAAGGCGTATATTAATAGCGACACGACATCTGCCCCGTTTAGAAATTTATTTTTACAGAAATTAGGTCGTAAATAGCACCTGCGGACAATATGGGCGGATATACAGACTGTAACAAAAAACTCATTCATTAAAAATTTACCGTTTTAGGGTCACTGACCACTAACACAACTACAAATGGTTTATTTTAAATTAAAAATAAACTCGTCTATGTGGAAAATAGCCATTATTTTAACACATTCGCTGTCACAAAGCGCTTGTAAACTCATTTCACCGAGATCGAATTTTCGTGTAGTTTCACCGAATTTCATTTCTTCGAAAGTTACTTTCTGCTGAAACCGTAACGAGTTTAGGTCATCTTAAACATAGATTACGTAGGTTAGGTTAGGTTAGACCTGTGACCACCAAAAAATTCTAACTTCTGCACGTGGAAATGCCTGTCGATGAAATGAAAATTCGGCGAAGTTAACCATTCGATGAAATGAGTGTCGACATTTCAAGGGTAAACCGTTTTTTCCGTTTTGTAGCGAAAACTTCCTGCGAACAGAAAACCCGACTAGCGGGTTGCTGGAGCTGAATGTGTTAACCCTAACTCCATTTCAAAGTTTTTCGTCTATCATCTCGTCTCCTAGCACGCTAGGAGTCAGTGACTCGGGGTATTTGTTATAGTTGTTTAGGTAGAGTAAGTTTTATTTTATATCTAGTATAGTTAAAATCAAGCAATACGGAAAGAGCAAGTCAGACTCATGTGCAGAGTATGCTAATTTAAAAAGTGCCTTTAAAAGGGGAAAGGTAATAGAAATTATAGTATTTGTGTCATACACAGATTTAGGTTACCGTCTTTCCTGTGGACAAACCGAAAGTTAACGTTTTAACTATTGACCACAGGAGAGACAAATTTTGTTTTTAAGAGTGTATATGACCCATTTGATTAAACTTTTGAATTTTGTTTGAGATGGAACTAATTAACAGTAAAAATACATTAAGAATATTACCATCCGTAATAATTAAGGACATCAATAATCCCTCATGAAAACCGGCCTTGTCAAACTTCCCCAGCCCTCTGAGTCATTATAAATTCCTCTAAGTTCCGACAGGCATCGATATTGAAATTTCATAGTTCATTCTTGATTAATTACTGGTTCTTCGAAATGGGTAGGAATTTCAGTACGCTGGTATGTTGTACTATAGGTATTTCTACCTAGTATTACGCACATATTGGAATGTTTCCGTTAATATTAGTTTTGAACCTTTGTCTGCGTCCGAAATTGCTAAATTTTTTAGTATTTTTTTTTAATCTCGTGAGGCCCACCATATTACAGCCAGGAAGATTTTTAAGTCGGAATTTGAATCTAGCAGCAAGGAAATAAAGTTAAGTTACCTTTACTCTTAAATGCGATATCGAAATTTATGGAAAAAGAACTTTATGGTTTTTAAAATAGGTATAGTTTAAAGTAAATTGCCTTAATCATGTACCTTGTTATTCATTCTTTGTATTACGGTTGAAAACGGAAAGATTAAAGAGCGATAAGATGAGCAAGATGACACTTATAGCACTGTGCTTCATTTTAGTGATTGATAGTGAGAAATGTTAGATAGCCCGTAGATGTTATGCAGACGTAGATTAGGCCACGGAAGCTGTTTATGGTCCTGATATCACAGTCAAGATAAACGAGGACTTAGTTCATATTTGCATCTTTAGAATTATAGTGACCTAATATTTTGAATTTCGATTTAGGTCTCTATAGTAATAAGTTTAAGACTCGAAATCGAAAGCTGAAAATGTTTGAATTAGGTCACTATAATTCTAAACGTGCGAATTATGTTATGTTATCTTATTTTATCTTACAGATGGGTCCTTTCGCATACACTTCGATCCCTTTAGGATCTTTTATGCAATTACCCTCTTACACACTCAGCTTTTTGAATATGTAGGTTTCGTCACGGGGTTTTTCCTTCATCGTCAGAGCATTAGGTAATGTGCTGAAGTCCATGTTTTGCTAAAGTGTTTACTGTCTAACCAATAACGCAACACGTGCAGAAAATTATGAAGTTTTGTAAAAAGTTATTGATTAATTATAAGCATTATAAATTCTTAAATATTGTAGTACGAACGAAGTTCTTACAAAAATAGCAATAATAAAACCCTCCCGACGTAAAATTACGTATTTTAAAGTCGATTTGAAGACGGAACGTGCACCGGATACTTGCTGGAGTTGCTTTCAGAGCTTATAACTTTCGCACGCTTTACCCGTTTACTATCAAACATGGCTGGAAAGTATTCCGATTAAACAAACTTTCAATAAAAAAACATTCTAAAACCAATTCAAAAGTTGTTTAGGAGCTACGAAGCCACAGATAGAGAGTAGACAGCCACTGTCCTCATAAGCTAATAGGCAGTAGGTATCTTAAATTCAATAGCCAAAGTAAATTCAGTTATATCCCGTTAGTCATAAGGTTGCATTTGCTATAGTAGTTTTGTCTGAAATACTGCTATTTGTCTAAGCAGGGCAGGAGAGGCGGCAAAAAATTTTTACATACACCTTTTTTGATGCTAAAAGGCAACTTTTCAATATTGACGGCGCGTTGGCCTTGTTAGTAGTGACTGACTACAAAGCTAGCGGTCCCGAGTTCGAATCCCGATATGAGCAGATATTTGTGTCCGGGTCTTTTTTTCTGAGTCTAAGATATTTATATGAATTTAGATAAGTATTTATATCAGTGTATAGTACCCATAGTACAAGCTTAATTCGGGACTACGTCAATTTGGTGTGAAACGTCCCCTAATATTTATTATGAAACGTTTTCTTGGCTTACGATCATAGTTTAAGGCCAAAAAAATATACTACAAGTACTAACTTACTACTCAAAACTCCTTACTGCCTTGTGTTAAAACGGTATCATTATTTCCTTCCTTAATAATTCACTAGGTCAGTACTAATCCCTCTTGTTGAGGAAAGTGCAACAAAACAAAACAGGCAGGATTTCATGCTTGGGTTACTCGAGAACGTGTGCTTTATCACCATATGTTACTTAACGCCTGTCCAAGACACGTCGTTAGGGCAGACAAGTGACGGTCCGCGAGTTCAGGCGATTACATTTGATTAATGCGTGCCGCATCTAACCATTTATAACATCGCTAATATATCAACATTTATCTACACTGAGGCGTGATGGAGTAAACGGTGTCATGTAGCCTTAAGAATTGGTTCACTGTTTACGGAATAATGAAGTTTTGCGAGGAATTTAATTAATATAAAACCAAAAAAAAAAATAAGATGAAAAACGAAAAGTTGACAATTCTACTTAACATTTCTTTTACTTTTTACAATATTCACACATATTTGTAATTAAATGGGACTACGAAATTATGTTTAATTCATAATGATTAACGTTTGACTCCAAATAAATGCTCATAAAGCTCCAGCTGTTAATAGAAAGGTCATCAAAATTAAACCTAAACTAGACAATAAAACAAAATTAATCTTGTATTTTAGCAAATTACGTACCATGATCGTAACTTAACCCTAAATAGCATATCTAGCTAGAATCGTAATGCTGGACAAAAGTCTTTCTTTAATTTCTCCACTCATCTCTTAATTTAACCAATATTTTAGTAGATAAACTCGTTGTTTAACCCGTCAGAACCCAGTGACATCAATAGATGTCATACCCTTAAATACTAATTTCGAACTTTATGGTTGATTGACAAAAGAATCATTAAAATTGGAATTTTAAATTCCAATTTTAATGATTTAATTAAAATGTCTCACGGGTTCCGAAAAGTTAAGTTCCTATTGTAATGTACTTTTCTTCGAATTAGTGGTAATCATAAATTTCAGATAAAAAGCCGTATTATTAGTAAATTAAGCTTAGTTTTGTAATATAATATCTTCTAACAGTTATATACCTGCGGAAAAAAAATATTCAGATTTAGATTATATTTTCCAATATAAAGTCACAGTATAATTGCGCAGCATGTCAAATAAGATTTATTAAGTACCGATCTACATTTAGTCTTGATCTATAATCTGCATGGAAAAGGTCAACGGCTTTTAATTTTGGTCAGTCTAGAAATACAGCTATTAGATGACTAATGTTTTCTACGCCATTAAAAACGGACTGACAGTGTTTATGGGCCAGTTTACAATACACGGAAGTGTTAAAAAAAGTAGGTATCTTCAGTTCATCAGCCTTTAAGAATGAAACAATTCAAATCGGTTAGTTCATTTTATGCAAGCAAGAAATTGCATCACATCTCCCATATCAGGTGACTTCTGTTTTTTTACAGGATTGATCTTATTTTTGTGGTAATTAATTTTATACCAAATATGTTTATAAACATTTAAAAATATGTGTTTTAGATTTCGTATTTTTATTAAATCGAAAGATATTATATTACCAATCCAATACACACCTCTCCACCAATCCAGTACATAATCAAGGCAATTTAGTTTAAACTATATTTTAACGAGTATAAAGTTCATTTTTATTTCTTTCAAATTTGTAAATGGCATTTCAAAGCAAAGGTAATTGAACTTTATTTCTTAGTAGTTAGATTCAAATTCACACTTACACAATAAGAACACCAAAATTGGCCAAATAATCGTAAGTGAAATCTGTGTTAGTGCCTAGTCTGTATTTCTAGGTATTATTTGTAGAGAAGTGATTCACGGTGCGTCTAAAATTTGTACCTCGATCTATTTAGAACGTTTAATGTAAACATTTGTCTTTATTCGCCGAGCACGTATTCGTCCGTGGGTGGACGGCTTTACTTTACGAGAAAAAAAACCAGATTTTGACATGAAATATAGAGATCTCATAAATTGTTACATTTATTTTGAAAGACAAATAGTTCATTTGGGTGAGTTAAAACAGATGTTGAGATACGGACAATCATTTTAATATCAACAACTGTTTTATAACAACATTTTGGAAGAAATTTCTCAACCAGTCAGATTAGTTTTACATTTTAAGCATCTTATGATCTTGTAGTTATAACTTACCGGTTAAATAATGATTACCTAATACATTTCAATAACAATATGTAATTGTTGTCAGCACGTAATAAACATGGAGTTAGGGTAAAAGTGTGGTCGTTTTTAAAACTCATAAAAAAAATAGTTGATCGGACATTCGATTTTTTTTTGTATTTTGATATATATTTATTTAAAATAAAAATACTTTTTCGTACAATGTAGTGCCGAGACATTTAAATGTCGATACCTGGGCCTCTATTCAGGTGCGTTAAAACGATATCGTGTTTGACACGTTTAAGAATCGTTTATGTCACAGTCGCCATTATTGTAAATGACATAAGAGTTATCAAAACGTTGACAATACGGAAACAGGTCAAAAACGATATCGTTATAACGCAGTTGAATAGAGGCCCTGGGCTTAGTTTTAGTACCAATTTTGAAATTTAAATCTTTATTATCTCGGCTCCGATATTGTTTAACGCAATATATTTTGTATATTTACATGTATTTGGAGGTACTCTAAATCATTATTATTAAATCACCCGTGGCCGCTGAAACAGTATTAACTATTATGTTTTTATTAGCTTATTTTATAAAGGTCAGTTTGTTTACCTACCGACGTTTCTTTACAGGAAGAATTAAAATAGCAGGCAATTGTTTTTAACCTAGTAATTAATTACTATACAAAATAGTATAATAGTATTAAAATACAAAATAGGGCAAGAGCATGTCGGACCATGCTGAGCCGTTACTACAAAGATAAAAAAGTGCACCATCAAAAGAGCGTATCTTCATGGCACTTACGTCATTTTGTTGAAGAAGCGCAATTTTTCGGCTATAACTCAAAAACGGTACATATCCCATAACTATAAAATACTTGTGTAAATTGTGGTTACAGAATTATCAACAAGTAATTTTAGAGCTGTTGGTATTTCTGTAGCTTTGTCTACCCCACTCTGGGAATGTAGGCGTGATGTTATGTATTGAAAATATTTTTTATAATTTTCGTTGGGAGTAGGTAAATATTAGTCGTTATCTTTCATATTTTTGGAAATATCGTTTAAAGATAAAAACTTTCAGAGCGATTATTTTCGAAAATATTCACTTGACCAAAAAAAAAAGAACTATCGAAATATGTGCCACAAATATTCACTTGATCAAAAACATCTGTTACATGTATCCCCCTCCCTTCTAGTTTTTTTTTTATATTAAACTACCATACCAAGTAACGGCTTATACAAGATACCAATACCTCCAATTTCATCATTATACATTTTGTAGTTTTTGAGTAAAATGCCTGTGACATCCGGACGGATAGACGGAAATGATGAAACTATTCAAACTATAAGGACTATGGAATCCTAAAAAAGCGCTAGTAGAACACTAAAGCAAACGCAGTTCCCCAACGTATAACAATAAAGTTCCATTAAAAATTCACAAATCCGAAGTATCTCTTCTTACTTTACACCCAGAGTTTACAAACAAACGGTCAAAAATAGGGCAACATTTGCGTAACTGAGATTCTGTATAGAGCCACCTAAACTCTATCATACTTAACAAGTAACGTATGTAGCAAACGCATTTGATCTAACAATGAACCTTATGTTCAACACAGCAAAGTTGTTTTAGACGCTTCAGCTTAAATTGAGATACGACTTTGATTAAGGGGCGGTCGGTTTGCATTATTCAGATGTTCTCAAAGTACCTGAATAGCATTTGCAACAGTTGAATTGAAGATAGCTCTGTCATGATAGCCCAGGTGATTTGCATTTGCGACTGTCCAAATCAAAGGATATGGTAAACGGTAATTACACTATGCGTATCATTTCTATTATAAAAGTGACATAACTATAATATCGGACAACATTCGCAGCAGCTTTTTTGTAAAGTTAGGTCAATTTTTTATAAGCCTTTAATTTCCAATGTAAAAGCCCCATAAAAAGTTACTCTAAAACGGCGAAAATACTTCAAATTTTGTCGTCATTGAGTCGAAATATTGTCACGCCTTAGAGCTTTCACTTGACATTGACATCTGGCACAGATCTTTAATCAGCAATTTTGGGTCAACATCGGGTTTACCCACTAAAAAAAAATACGTGAAAACAACTGCTGAAATATTTCGTATGTGCGTGGGCGTTTTCCAAAAAAAGTGTACATCGTTAAAGATAAAATTAAGAAAATGTAACTTTTTCCATTTCGTCACGAAAATTAATGTATCTAAATGTATGGCTAACTTTCGTGACGAAATGGAAAAAGTTAAATTTTCTTAACTTTGTCCTTAACGATGTACACTTTTTTTGGAAAACGCCCGCGTGTCAACTCAAACGATCGATCTTTGCAATGTTTTCATGCTAGGACTTTGTGTTAAAAGTGAATGTTCATAAATAGACAAATTACTAAGCTGTTTTCATTGTTCCCAAAAATAAAAGTAAGTCTCATTTGCGTAGCAATTGCTTCAATGTTTATGGTAGTTGACTATCATGTGGCGGTCGTTTTTTCCACCCTGTATAATAATAATAAATAATAAATAATCACGGGACAATGTCACACAAATTGACCTAGTCCCAAACTAAGCTCTAGGCTTGTACTATGGGTACTAGACAACGATAAACTTACTTAAGTATATAGAGAAATATATACTTAAATACATAGAAAACATCCAAGACTCAGGAACAAATACTCGTGCTCATCACACAAATATCTGCCCTTACCGGGATTTGAACCCAGGACCTCTAGCTTCGAAGACAGGGTCACTCCCAACTAGGCTAGCGTGTCGTCACATATACCTAATTGTTTTGATTTTTGGCTTATCGTTCCATAAAATGGTTAATCTTACTCTTTCTGGCCGACCATAAGACTAGACTTGACTGTCCTACAACATCTTGGACTACAAACATCATTGCACTCTAATAATTCACGCAGACACGTTAATTTACATAACACTACACCCAAGTTATCGCTCTAAATCTCAGCGATCCTGGATCTCCAATCCCACAGGATTCCAGCGACATCCTGTGATGTATGGCTATAATTATTTAGTGCGCCGTCAGCATTGTTGCACCCTGATTGGATATGTCAAGCAGAGCAATTGACAGGGAGATGTAATTACGTAAGACAGGCTGAAATTGAGGGCTTTGCTGGGTAACGCCAGATGGTGTTTTCGTAAACCACTGATGTATAGTAAATTGATTTGATGGTATGTCGATGCAAAATTTACTAAAATCTATCTAGCGGACACGTTTGAAGAGAAAGCCAAGCGACACTGCAGTGTATATATTTACACGAACCCATTCCGGCCCTTTATCCCACTCTCATTACTTTTTCCACAGTGCAGCTAGGGACACTGATCTTTGTACAAGACGCTTAAACTCATGACCGCCCAGCCCAGTATAAAACATCAACGTTCGATAATCATCCTATAAAAAGTTAATAATTTAAAAAACGGCTTATTTGTTCTGACTGATTCACTCATCAAACCCTACAGGGTACTTCCCGATGACGTAGAGCTTTGAAATTTGGAACCAAAGTAGGCCTTTACAGCACAAGCTAAGGAAATAAAATCGATAACTATGTCTACCCTTGATCGGAGAATAATAAAATGATTATATATCCCTTACGATAAATATACTTAGAAGGTTTATATACTATATCGAATACCTACCAAAAAATACTGACATTAATGTAAAAATTATGCCAAATTCTTATGTGCCACCAAAAATAGTTTAAGAGGCCGTATACGAAATTTTGCCAGTTTTGCTTATTTTCGTGATTTTACAGTTTAAATACTGCTTTTCTATAAGTTTTAATGCACATCATGATATATCATTTCAGTTATGATCGAATAAATGAGTTACGGCTGAATGAGCTACTTTTTTATCTTTGTCGAGAATTTAATTTCATGATTTAAGTTATTTTAAAACATTATATATTGATATTTAATTTTTAATTTTTGGATGTGTTTTTAAGGTAATGGATTGATTTTGAACTGAAGTTTATTACTGTTCTTTTAATTTAATTTTATGAACGAGTGTTTTAAGAAGCCGAAATTTAAAACTATTTTTGTCCATTTTCTATAAAAAATTACCAAGTTTATAATTGTTTTACACAAAAAAAAAATATGAAGGTGGTAAAAAGTAATTCATACATTTTTTAGACATCTTTTACAGCAATCAATTGCTATTTTTTCATAAATTTAAGACGTCAAAACAATTCGTGAATATGCGATATTCTAAACCTCTTAAAACAAAACTCACGAAACAGTCGCCGGTTTCAGATCGATTAATCAAAATTAAATAATAAAAACAAAAAAATATTTCATACATTCGTTGAAAATCGAAATTATCTTTCTACTTAGGCATATTTACATTCATAACATCACGTCTTCGTTCCCAGAGTGGGGTACCAACAACTCTGAAAAGACTTGTTGCAAAAATGCACTTTTCACTAGTGCTTAATCAAATATCGACTATTCCATCGACATCCATACGAAGAATTTTTGAATCGGAAATTTATTGATTACACTTATTATCTTACGTGTCAGGTTGTTACATAATATTACATCAGGTACCTAGGTAATCTTATTATATATTATTTCAGTAAACTAATTACATACTATGACATAGTACAGAAGTAATTCATAAAATCACTCTTTAAAGTAAATACATTGATGATTTTCCTGACCCCATAAACGATGCATGAGTCTGATGAACCGGCAGCTAGTAAATAGTCAGTGGGGCTAGTCAAGTTGCATTCGACAATCGTTAGCCATTATGTTTCGATTGAAATCTGTATGGAATTAACGTATGCCACCGATATAGTCACGTGGTACTATCTCAGTGGTTCACGTCAATTTTGTTTAGTAATCAGTCATTGTAATTCTTCGAGACATCCGAAGGCGGACATCTTCGGCCTGTCATTGTATAATACTTGGAGAAGAGTTATTTTTTAAAATTACTAGAAAGAGTTGTCTGTGGCCGTAACAAGTCAAAACATACAGAAGATTAAAAACTGTAAACTAGAGGACACTTATTTGATTTGTAGCTAAGCTAACGGTCCCGGATTCGATTCCCGATATGGATAAATATTTGTGTGTTCAGCACGCGTATTTGTCCCTGAGTCTTGGATGTTTTCTATGTATTTATGTATTCATTTCTCTAAGTATGTTAATCGTCTGAGACTAGGTCAATTTGTGCATAATTGCCAACTATTTATTTTATTTATTATTTATTTTTGCGCTCACTCCTGAAAAACTAGAATTAAAAAAAGACCAATTTACATTATACAACTTTCTGGCACATTCCATATAATAAAATTAAGGAAATCATAAAATCGCTAACACTAAACTTAACCCTAAGTAATGGCAGGAAATAATTGCATACAATTATTGCCGATTCTTGTACAAGAAAGTTGTATAATGTAAATGGGCCTTAATTCTCAATAAACTGAAATCTTAAAACTGAAACTTTAAATTAGGGTGTGGTTTATTATTTGCACCCGTCTATTGCGCTAAAACAAAGTAAATGTAAACTGACTGACATTTGATCTTTTCCACGCGCTGACGTTGAACCAGTTGTAGTAGTAATATGTAAGGTATTCAAGGCTACAATTACTTAATTTACTCAGGATTATGCACTGAACTGTCACCACTACCAAAATTTTACTTAGCGGTTGCTAAGGATTGTAGGTACTCGTTGGTAAATCGAAACAGGCGTTAAAAGACTTAGTAACAAGCTCGATTAATACGAAAATAAACTCACAAACTTTGTTGTTGAAAAAGTTGGGAAATTCTCAGATCAAAGTCAATAAATCCATGAGCCAATAAAAGCAATGTATAATACTGAAGGGTCTTCAATCGCTGGCAATAAACAAAGTGGTAACAAGAATATATAAAAATAGCTAAAACTACTCACGGATCACCAACACAAAACACTCCCAGTTAAAAATACAACATTGATTTGACGATTAAACTATTTTTAAAATTAACCACAGGCACTCTTTATGCTTCCGCGATACAACTGACGGACAGAATTACTGAAGACTAATTTAGTGGCATTGATGAAGTCATTGATAGTGTTTATCTGATGATATAATAAAATTAAATACAATGGGTTCGTTAGTTTGTAAATACTGGTCGGAAATGAACCAGAGCCATTGTCGTTTGAGAAAAACTACATTGGTACAGAGCGGGAGTGGGAAGTCCGTGAACAAATGGATAAGCCCATTTTGCAAGACAATTTGCTTTTCCTATAAGAGATAGTGATTTTATATAGGTCAGAAATAGCTGCCTAAAAAGGTGTCAACTGCCCTTAAACCGTGCGATTGGCGATTTTAGGATTTTGGTTAGGACCTTGCACAGGGTTCGGATAGCTATCACCAGCTTATATCCCCTCACCTACTGCTAAGTAGCAGTGATTGCATTGTTGTATTTTAGTGTGGGGATAAGACAACCAGCGAAATTACTAGCATAGAGGTATTTCATCTTGGTTTTCAGGGTTGGCAACGCATTTACGCTCTAATTATTGCAGTGTTAAAGTTGTAGTCTTGAGAAGATCTCGCTTATCATAAAGTAGCCTGTAGCCTTAAGCATATATAGGGTATTTTTTTTATGAGTGCCCAAATTTTAACATATGATTTTGTATAGTTAATATAATATATTACGGCCTTCATTGCGGAGAAGAAGCGCCGCAAGAAATTCCAGCAGAAGTTATTTTTTTTCAATCATAAAGCACAATGATACAAGTACTTAATAAATAATTATTATTAAAAAAGTATCACAAATAAAATCATTATAAATGTAAGGTTAATAACATTAAACCCATATACTCGTAGTTTGTATGAACTACTTTTGTTACACAGAGGACGCGATCGTGATTTTGTTTTCATTAAGCCTTTAACTATGTAAAAAAACATTGAAAACATATCACTTTCCGAATCCATTAAATTTCTACGATCATTGTCAATTGATCAGTGCGTCTTTTATAAAATCTATTTAAACATAATATATACGTGTTAACAACTATATTTGAATCCTTGTATTTGAAAAATGCTTATTTTTAAATATCTGCAAGCGCTATCTGGTAAAATTGGTCATTGTTGTGGTGATCTTTGGGAAAGATTTCAGTAGTCTTTCGGTTGACCAAACATACCAATGTCTATGCCAATTTTTATAGTGTCTGTTTTCACAAGCCCATAATATTTTTAAAAGACCTATCCAACGACACCCAACACTATAGGGTAGACGAGAAAATAACAATACATCCCCACGTTACGTGTAGGGGAGGTAACCTAAAAAAAAGTTTTTTTTTTCAATTTAATTTTATTACTTAGTCAGCGTAACTAATATGCATATTCATGCCAAATCACAGCTTTCTAGTACTAAGAGTCTCTGCGCTAGGCTGCGGACGGATGGACGGACATGGCGAAACTATAAGGGTTCCTAGTTTGACTACGGAACCCTAAAAACTGAGCAATACTCTTCACAAGCAAAGTAATTTAGGAGAACTTCCACGGCAATCATAAGTTATATTTATCGCAAACCCGTCTTACAGTTTGAAATTCTACGATCGAGACCATTAAATGGCAAGGAGCTATATTAAGTGCTTTTATATTGGAGAACGACGTGGTCTACTTACACTTAAGTGCAGTAGGTGCATGCTCTATACTAGAGAAGCAATATAACTTGCTGTGGTTTCAATGGTGACAAAGGAGAGAATATCTTACTTGACCAGGGCCCGCAGCATGGTCGCCTTTATCGATGTGGATAAACGTGGATAACACATCTGTCACTCTCGCACTGACATACGGGTCAGAAAGTGACAGATGTGTTATTCACGTTTATCCACATTGATAAAGGCAACCATGCTACGGGCCCAGGGGATCTATCATGGTAGTTTTTATCGATGTGCATAAACATATACAAAACTTCTATCACTTTCTGACCCGTAAGTGCGAGAGTGACGGATGCTTTATCCACCGCGACAAAGGCAGCCACAATAGGGGCCTGGCTAGTTAAAAACGTTAGACGAATTTACTTTGCTACGCTTCATTGTCGAAACATCAAAGGAGACAAGATCGTCAAAACCAGTTAAGGCGCTTAGATATTCGAACTAATTACAGGCACTTATGTATTTTTATTACAGGCTCGTAATTGGTACCGTTCCTAACGAAGAATTATTTAATTACTTATCTCAAGAGTATTCATTAAAACATTGCTTTCATAGACATAAGCACAGAACTATATCGAGATAGAAGGAAAGAGTTCGTCGATTTATATGAGAACCGAGCGTGTAACATTTTGCGTAGGCACTTTGACGTCACGCGAGTCTTTTAGTGATGTGTACAACATACACAAAATCGTTTCTAATCTGTGGTGTCATCGATCGCAAGTCGCAACGGAAGAGAGAGCGTCAGCGAGCCAACAGACTTCGACGGAAGAGGACGCGCGCGCTGGTCTTACGACGCGCCCGCTCGCCATTTTACCGTGTACCGAGTAGGTAAGTTCATAATGAATATGTATATTTTAAAAGAATATCTATTCGTTTTAGCGCGTATTTCATGTAATATAAAATAAAATAATAATAGCTGTGTACTTTGTTGGTGTGTCTAATAAATAAATAAATATGGAGTAGGTATTCTGTCTTAACCATCGTTACATCGAAACTAAGTAGGTAGTTATAACATTTCATAGAATCGAATTGGGAATCGATTTTGACACTTGACAGAAGAATGAGAATAAAAAAGTATGTGAATATTTAAGCTATACTTCATTTAATTTAGAATTGGAAACCACAATAACATTATATTGCGTCTGGTCAACAATTTATTACCTAGTAAATAGTACAGTACAATAGCCTGGGAGCCGCAAAATAAAATTGTTTTAATGTCACTTTATTTGCGTGTCATCAATTGTTACTCTAGTACAAATTGTAAAGAGATTACAGTTCACGAGCCGCAATATAATGTTGTTGTGGTTTCTAATTCTAAATTAAATGAAGTATAATTTCTGTTAGTCCGTGGCATAGGTATAGTCCAATATGCTTTATAATAATATCTAATTTCATGATATTCTACATTCACTGATTCACGCCCGTCGGTTAAGGGTACTCTTGACCCATACATACATACCTACATACTTACATACGCATATACATACATTGCAAGTAAAATAAACGCTTGTAAAAATATTTATATTTTTTTCTGTTTTCCAAATTGATTTTAATCGACTAAGAAATCGGCATTGAAAATCGCCGGGTACAACACTATATCTTACTTTTGACAGAAAAATGAGAAATCAACCTTGAACGCGTCTCGACAAGTGCTTGACAGTTTGGATTGGTTTATTTTCTTTGCTGGTTTTCAATGCATGCCAAGTCTGGCGCGTCAAATTAAAGCCGCAATGGAAAAGTAGCAGAAGACACGGACTCGCCCGTTACTGTTTATATGAAATTAATACTATGCAACAAAATAAATTGTTTTTTAAATAATAACGGATATTTTAGGGAAAAGAGTACTTACCTATGAAAAGAAATATCTTGATTCACAGCTCCTACTTTTTTGGTGGTGTTTAAACAGTTAGTTATCGAGCAACAGGGCATTTTGTTTTTAAATTCGAACGTCACACACGGAAAGCGGTCGAGAGCGGACTGAGCATCGCGCCGAGCAATGCAGTCCTTATAACCTCTTTTCGGCACGCGAGGTACATACACTCTTTCCTTCTATCTCGATATAGTTCTGTGGACATAAGTACGAAAACTAACTAGCAGTTGTAATGTTCACTAATGTTTTACCAAATAAACTTTTCTCAAAATCATTGATTTCACAAACAGCATTTGGCAGCATTTTTTTTTCCGAAACCGTAAATGATTCATTATTTTTATTAAAGTACCCTAACCTAACCTATAGAATTCTACATGATGGTCCTGATATAAATCCTGAAATGTTTGTCAGTTTGTAAAACGTTTCTTGGTAAAATTACAGGGTACAATCATTTGGGTATCAGATTTTTAATCATTTTTAATCTGTGATAAAAAATAACAATTATAAAAAGAATACCATCCTCAACGTGACGCACATTGAGATCTGAGTGACGACAATTCGTAAATCTAGTAGCTCATTTACTAAACCTTATCAGAAAAGGCTTTTTCTTAGCAATGTGTAAAATTATGTAAAATAAATTAAGCTGAAAGAGTTATTACAAAGAAAATAAATTCTCCAAAGCTTCAAAAATTTTAATCACAACTTTAAAAGCAGTATTTCGCTTGACAATATTTTAAATGGCGTTGGCACTAACCAACGTGTAAACCATTAGCCTTGTGAGTCATTAAATACGAGTAGGTAGCCATTGATAAATGTACAATTTGCGTGTAAAAATAGTATGCAAATGGTGTGACTGGTAACCTATTTCACACCAGTTGTGCCTACGCACTAATTTAACGCAATCAGAGCCGACAACAGTATGTTGGGTGCAGTTTAAATGAAAATAAGAGTTCTGGGCACTGAAAACGTGTTTATTCACTTGTAACTGATTTAGTAAGGCTAAGGGAAAGGGTAGGGCATAAAAGATCGGGTACGATTTTTTTCTTAGCTATACTTAATTTGTTTTTATGATTGAATAATTGTATGTGTAACCTTCCGTGGGTTCACTTGATGGTTCAAACGGAAGACCAGCGCTGAAAAATGCCAGCATTACGTTGAGTTGTAACAATTTCGTGCTGCTTTTTTCTTGTGTGCATCTCTCCGTTTTTATGAACAACAGTTCCTTAGTGACGATTTTTATAGAGATGTTTGAAAAGAAACGAGCTAATTCTGTCCGAATACGGCGGTAAGAAGCAAGAACTACCTGTGGGCCTAACAAGCTGCCACGGGACAAGATTTTGACTTAGGCTCGGACTTTAATTCGTCTATTCCATATTCCAACGTAAGAATAAAATAAAAAGTAGGTTTAAAATAAAAGTGTGTTTTTTGTGACTTGCGTTCTTTTATTACTAAGCAACTTAAACCCCGGGTGGCTGTCATTTTAATAGTTTTATAATAATATTTGACACTAGTTCCCGTTTGACGTATTTGACACTACGAGTAGTTCTCGTGGCAGGATGGGCCCACGGAGTCATTGTTCTTTGGTTTATTACTTTATTTAGATAATATTTACAATAAAGCAATGCCACAATGCCACAATAAGTACATCAAAAGTAGCTAACAAGTTGGTCACAGGCTTTACAACGACAAAATATTAAGTGTATAAGTACCTATTACATAATAACACTTAATTACACCGCACAAGCAAGAAGCATTCGAAAACGGGAGTTTAATTTTATGGAGTTCCATCATTTAATTTAGTAGGTGCGTTGTTTTAAAAAAACATAGTTAAAGGCTTAATGAAAACAAAAATCACGATCGCATCCTTTATGTAACGAAAGTTAGTCATACAAACTATATGGGTAACTGTCGTTACACAAAGGAATCAATTAAGTTTTGTTTTAATCAAAGCTCTTAACTATGTATTTTTTTTTTAAAACATCCCTAAGTATCAAAATATAGTTTTTAAAACTTTTAATATAAGGCAACAAGTACGCTCTAGCTCTTACTTCTCTCACTTAACAGACGATTAGAGCGCTAACAGTTGTCAAAATGTGGGCGTTTTCCAAAAAAAGTGTACATCGTTAAGGACAAAAGTTTAACTTTTAAGAAAATTTAACTTTTTTTCATTTCGTCACGAAAATTAGCCATACATTTACATACGTTAATTTTCGTGACGAAATGGAAAAAGTTATTTTTTTTAATTTTGTCTTTAACGATGTACACTTTTTTTTGGAAAACGGCCATGAACTTACAGACGATTAACATTAATAAATTTAACATCGTATGGTGAAACTGGCACTAAGTCAGTTATATTTAACGTTAACTTTATTGATGCGTTTAATGTCCCAAAACATACCAGACGAATCGACAAGATAAATATTTTCCTTAATTATCCTTATATTAAGATTTTCAAATATGGCGTCTTTAATCCGCCATTACAATTTTTATTGCGAGCTTCCATTGTTTTACAAAATCCTTTGCATTTGTTTACAACCGCTACAAATAAGCAATAAAGGCCTCGTAAAGAATCTCCGAGTCTTATTCCATAACTTAAAGTTCGAGGGTAAGTCGTCTCACTCTCACTCAATTGTGTTAGAAATGAAACGAAAGAAACAACAGAATCTTTTGCGTTTCAGAATGACGCATTTGTTTGAGTGAAAGAACGTATGGCGAGGATAAATTATCACGTTTTAAAGGTCGATTCTGAATGAAGAAAAAATGGTATTTTTTGTCGGACACGGTGGTTTAGTTGGGAGTGACCCTGCCTCCGAAGCCAGCGAATGATCCAGATCAAATCCCGCTAAGAGCAGATATTTATGTGATAAGTTATAATTAATTTTGTTCCTGAGTCTTGGATGTTTTCTATGTATTTAAGTATGTTTATCGTTGTCTAGTACCCATAGCGCAAGCCTAGAGCTTAGTTTGGGACTAGTTTAATTTATGTGACTTTGTCCCCTGACATTTATTTTTTATTCATGAAATAAATTAAATCATTTTCTTGAAACTTTTCTTGTCGCGATGCTAGGGAACCACCTGACAATCCAAAATCCGTTAAAAAGCAATGTATGCAACCTTACGAGGCCGCATAACGTCTGTTTCCTTCTTTGGATATACTAAACTTGTTCATATATTATTGAGAAACGTGAAAACACGATTAGAAAGAAAATCCTCAATAGTTTTATTTTTTAAACATGACGCATTTTGACATATTTTAGTTGAGTTTTCGAAACTCTACGATCTTTAACGAGTTTGTGATTCAATAGTTGCGTATTTATAACTTCTTAATCCTGATAAACCATTTTCCAAAAAGTAGTGGTTTTAAAGTGAACAGTATTTTTTTTTTATTTGACGATGCCATCAAGGCATACGCAAACTACGAGTATTTCTATCTCACGCTCTTCGCGCGGAAGCACATAAATCCATCCCTTTTCATTCTTATGTAGGCGCGTGGCAGCATGTGTGGCCACTTGAGTGAAAGTGATAGCCTGTGTGTCGTCTACTTAGAAGTCTCCTGTACATACAGTATTTAATATTTCGTGGCAAAAACTAGGCAAACGAGCACACAGGCCACCTGCCCTCTATGTCTCCATCCTGACAATGACAGGTGACAGGTGACATTTTAGTGTACACGGCGCATTTTATATGAAACCCATTGATGTAACAACTTGTTAACTTTGCAATGTATACCGAATTCTCACCAGTCACGTGTCTTTGTCAAGATGGTGAAATAGGGGGCATTTGCATTCTCAAGACTCCAATCCTGAGACTGTCAATACGTTGCCAACCCTGAAAAAACCTCTACTAGTAATTTTATGGCATGCCTTATTCCCACACCGAAACAACATACTGCACTTACTTTAGCCATAGACAATCTTAGTCACTATGACATTAAATGCACACTTGTTTCGACCGTAATCCTGTTATCGTTTTGTCGAATTCTTGAATCAGAATCCGCATCCACTCTGCGAAATGTTCGCAATACACCCCACGTCAATTCTCGCTACCGCTACAATTTATCTATGAAACAATTGGTTCGCTTCTTGTTTGAATTACACAGCTGGATAGTGGCTGAAACTTTATGACAGCTGAGATGTTAAATATAAACTCGGTAATACGGTGGCGAAAGGTTTGTTACTATGCTATTGAAGTATGTATTTATCTATATATATTAATCAATGTCTAGTACACATAGTGCACGCCTATGGCCCTATAGCTTCTAGCCTAGTTTGGGACTTGGTCGATTTGTGTGAGATCATCCTTTGATATTTATTTATGAATTCATCATATTTCATTTTGAATAAATCCATGTAGTTTTCAAAACCGTATTGCTTTTTTAAGAAACGGCCGCCTTTCAAATGAAAAGAGCTACTTTGACGTTAGAATAATAATAAAAATATGGTTTAAGATAAATTGTACGAGTCTTCATAAAATTACTAGTTAGTTCAATTCTATCCCCTGTATTTTGTCCCTCTCGGTTCGTGTGTTAAGTAAGTCTTCCTAGCCCACAGGGATTTAAATAAGATATTGTTAAGGTAAGAACACTTATAAATTACTTTTCATGCCCTAAAGGCTATGAATTAATGAAAGACAAAAAAATATACAGACCCTCGTGAAAATTTAAATTACGAAGTGGAGTAACTTTATTACTGTGGCTGGTTTGGATTGAATTTGACTTGTCCTGCATAGAACAATAGGTTTACAGGATAGTAAGTTTTTGGAGAATTCAAATTTATCCCATTAAATAGATACAGTTCTAGGCAAACGCCCTTTTAAAAGAAATATAGTATAAAATGCAATAAAGAAGATAGAAAATTTTCGGAAACTCATATATTCCGAACTATGAAACTGTTTTTAGGTTTGTGTTTTAAACAATATTTTTAAAACTAAAAACTGTCTTTATAAAGATTAATTACCCCGGGTGGTTTCCGGGTTAGAATAGTGCCACTCCATGTCTTCCCGTGGATGTCGTAAGAGGCGACTAAGGGAATAAAGGCTTCTAGTATTGTTAGGCGATGGGCTTGCAACCTGTCACTAACACTAGTAAACATCTCAGCTTACTTGTGCAAAATGTGGTTACAGAAATATTAACATGTCTTTTTAGACTTGTTGGTATTTCTGTAGCTCTGCCTACCCCACTCTGGGAATGAAGGCGTGATGTTATGTATGTGTATGTATGTAATACCTTTTAGTGTTCATACGCAGACTGTTATGTCGTTCACGTATATTTATTCCTATAATATTTGAGCAGTTCCCTCAATTTCTCCAAGATCCCATCATCAGATTTTGATGTGCTTGAAATGGGACCAACTAGGAAGTATGTCCAATCGAACAAAAAATATGTTTTTCAAATCGTTCCAGCGATCTTTGTGTAGACGCGGAACATACTCCGCGTATGTATGAAAAAAACATCCTCCTTTTATTGGAGTCGGTTAAAAAGGCCAGTCTTTGCATCACATAAAAGTAAATCACCAGCGGAATTAAATTGAGAATTTCTCGAATTTACGTGAAAAACGACAAAAACTACCTATCGTATCCAATGAAAACGAACGAAATGCGAAGAGTGAAATGAAACGAATATAAACACACGTTAACGTACGAAGAGAAATGAGTTTTCCACTTTTCATTATGCGGGCGGAAATAACGGAGCTAAGTAAAGCTTTTTAGGGTTGCTTCGAAAAATGCCATTTATTATTAGCGAACGGGTTTTCGTTCGTTGTTTAATAATGTCGGGGAAGGGTATTAAAATCACAGGAAATGGTGAAGAGCTTGTAAGGATATGGCGTTTTATGTCTTCTTTAATCGGGTTAATGTTCATGTATATCATATACTTACTAAATCTTCTATACAGTGCGTCCCACGGCTATGCCACATAGAAGGAAAGTACCTTGAATATTGTAGATGGAACATTTTACTGAAAGACGACATTATTTTAATTTAAAAAACAATTTAAACTGCATTCATAGATATTTAAATAATTACATGGTTGAACCGGGAATCGAGCCCGTTACACGAGAAAAATAATTACCCTGTAGCTTTATCATTTATTTATTTATTTATTTATTTATATAAACAATGTTTTGAGGACTTACAGCGTCAGCCAAAGCGCCCAACAAGATAGAAACTTAAAAGCTAGGTACAAATGTAACACAAGAACTCTACATAACATAACAGAACAATGAGGAAAATTAAAGCTAGACATAACCCTAGAGTTTATTTAAATTTAAGAAGCGACTTAAGGCCACTATAAGGACAGGCCACTTGTCCGCAAACACGTCGGCCTCCCGCATCCGCGCAAGGAACTCATTAAGTAGCGCGATGGCTCTGGTGGTGGGAGCGTTGCAGGAGTGCCGGGTGCGCATCCTATCTGGCAAAGCAAACAAGTTGCGTGCGCGCCGTGCGCAGCGGTCCGCGGCGCTTAAATAACGATCCGGCACAAACAAACAAAACTTTTCCAAGACGGAAGGATTATCCACCTTATGGCGCAATAATAAGCAGTAGTGGACAAGCGTTATAAACTTCCGCCTTAAGTTAAGGGATTCTAACCCAACCATTCCACTAACAAATAAAGATGGGTAGAGGAAGGGGTAACAATGATAACGCCTTTTATATAGGTATCTTGCAAATTTGCGTTGGACACGCTCTATCAATAGGCTATATTTCTCCTCCCGTGGATCCCAAGCTACTGCATTGTACTCGAGCTTACTCCGAACGTAGGTATTGTATAACAATATGGCAACCTTATCGTCACGGAACTGGGACGCTGTCCTAATTATAAGGCCCAGTACCCTACTAGCGCTTTTGCAAATATTACGCATGTGATCACGCATATCTAATCTAGTGTCCAACGTAAGACCTAAATCCTGAATTGTGTTAACCCGTTCAAGCTGTGTGTCGGAGAGGTGGTAGCGCCCATTGACTGGATTATTGGAACGGGTAAACGTAATGGCCCTGCATTTAAGTTTGTTCAGCTGCAATTTGTTCGTAGCACTCCACTGCACAACTGAGTCGATCGCATGTTGAAGCACCTCGCAATCAGAGCTTTTGTTTATAGGCTGCATAATTTTTAAATCATCAGCAAACATCAAGGGAAGGGGTCCGTCGATACAATGCATTAAATCGTTGATCATTATTAAAAATTGCGTCGGGCCCAGGTTACTCCCCTGACTCACGCCGGAACGGGTGAAATATTCCTTTGACCTAAAAACAGACACTTGCACGTACTGCTTACGGTCTCTAAGATAATCTGCAAAGAAAGCCAGCAGTTTTGGAGTAAAACCAAAGGCCGAGAGCTTCATAAGCAGCACGTCATTGTCTACCAGGTCAAACGCCTTTTCAAAATCAAAGTATACAGCATCTACTTGGCGATACGTATCCATGTGCTTCAAAACATAGTCAAAAAAACAAACATGATTCGTAGTGGTTGAACGCGCACAGCGAAACCCATGTTGGGCATCATCCAACCTATTATTAATTTGTTTAATGAGACAACCATTTATTACACTCTCCAAGATTTTACCAAACGCGGAGAGAATAGCTATTGGTCTATGTAAAAATATATCATTCGAGTTTTTAACTTTAGGTATGGGTGTGACCCTCGAAACCTTCTAATTTGTCGGAAAAATTCCCATTTTCAAGCACAAGTTAAAAATTTATAGCAGAGGTTGTTCTAGTGCCGATATACAATCTTTTATCATAAAAGCGGGAATACCGTCTGGGCCAGCTGAGAATGAAGCTTTTAGTCGCCTAATGGCCGACCGTAACTCCGCGGCAGTCACATGGGTGATTTCAATTGTTTTTGACCCAGTGTGATTATCGGTAAGGCGAACAGCTTCCTCCGGGTCGAGTCTCGGGACTCTGGCATGAAATACTGAAGCAAAAAATTCAGCAAAAGCATCGACAGCCTCCTGACCCGCAACAACTTTGTCGCGGTAGATGTACTCCGTTTGTTGATTTAAGTGTTGCCTTTTGCTCTTAACGAATTTCCAAAATGTACCAGGATCTTTACAAATGCCTCTTTCAAGAGTGGCCAGATAGCGGCTATAATCTCGGTCCACCAGGCCTTTAACAACTGTCCTGTAGTATTTATATAATTCACGATTAAAGGGTAGGCCATGACATTTGTGTTTTTTTAGATTAAAGTATTTTAATTTTATATAGTAAATAAGTTCCGACGAATACCATGATGGATATGTATATCGTTTGCTATAGGGAAACCTTCTCAGGGGAACTACACGATTGATAACCTCGATTAATTTCTGATATAACAATCCTACAGCCATATCAACATCAGCGACGGCAAAAATATCCTCCCAAGTAATTTCAGCTATTGACTCGTAAAGTTTATTAAGGTCAGCTTTCCTGAAGTTCCAGGAGGGAGCAGTTTTAGTAAAGTCAGAGTTTACAAAACTTTGTTTGCACGGATCACAGACGCCCGGGACCATAATAGTTACTTCAAGGGGGGGGTGATATGTGTCTATAGGCACCAGAGGTTCGACATCACCTGCAACGCTCACCATACCATCACTGAGTCCTGTAAGCACCAGATCCAGAATGCCTCCGCGGGCATTACACACATAATTAAATTGTCTTAAATCACAAAAATTTAAAAAGCAATCAAACTGATTTTTAATAAAAGTGCTACAAGAGTTGAGATTAAAATCTCCAACAATTACCAACTCTGAGTTTGGATGAGCACATATAACGTTTTCAATGCATGTTAGTACACTGAGATACTGGTCATCATTATAGTTAGGAGGAAGATACACAACACATACAATACACTTAAAACCTTTCAAACTAATTGCGACAAATAATAATTCCATATGCGAAGCCCAACCGTCAACTTGTGTTATTAATTTCGCATCATACCGATCCCTAACTGCCATGAGCACCCCACCCCAGCCAACGTCACTAGCTCTATCCTTTCGGAACACTTTGTAGCCAGATGGGAATAATTCAGCATCAAGCACGGAACTTGATTAGAACGTCTCAGTCAAGGTTATAATATCACAGGGACACTGAAGAACACTTTTATAGAAAGTAGCAGTTTTACTTCGGAGGCCTCTAACATTTTGATAGAAGAGTGATACTTCCCTATTGCGTTTGTGGTTTAGGTTTTTCCTCTCTCCGACGAAAAGGCTGGCTCCACGGCTTAACGCAGACATTAAGTGGCCAGCTCTCAGAAGCCATCGCTTTATCGAATAACCCAGATGGTACTGATAATTTAAACGAGGCGTATGAACCCCGGGATTTTAGGCATTCAACCTTGATCTCGTCAGAACCAGTAATAGAGCATAGGTGTGATTTAACTTGATCCACCGTTGTACCCAATTTCACATAGAAAAGATGTATGTGACGTAGCCAGTCCGACGCCTCGAGTGGAGTTGAGCTTGCAACGGCAGATCCACGTGTCACATGACTTAACCGAGATCGCTTACGTCTAGCCTCATTCCACCCCAAGGACTCGTCCTCTTTATCTCTGCTGTCTCCAATGTATTTAGGTTGGTCTCCCGTTCTAACCCTCGCTGACAGCTGGGATAATGCGTCTGCATCTGACGCAGCAGCTTTGTTTAAAGTTTGATTCATGATGGCAACAGGAGCGGAGTTCCCCGGAGTTACAACGGCTGATTTACCGCTTTGCGACTGTAGAACCGGTTTACTGATACGGGGCTGTGAAGAACTCGGCATAGTAAGGCCAGCCTCAGTGGGCGGGCATTGTTTGAAATGTTCCTGCGGAGATGGCTTTTCTTGGCGCAGCTTCACGGGTGAGTCCCTAAGCCGCTTATTACGGGGACAATTAGGCTCGTCACAAGGGCCTAGAAGGCCGGATTCACACTTCAAAACTATTCCCTCCAGATCCGAAACTCTGTCAAGCAGCGTATTGACGGTGGACTGCAGTGAAGATAGGATTTGCTCGGAAACTGCTTTGCTAACAACATTAGCCAGACGCTCATTAATCGAGAGCGCTAGTTCTTCACGTACTATTGAACGAATACTGTCGAGATACAGCATATCATCACTGAAGGTGTAGTTACGCGATACGTTCAAGGACTCTACGGGGCGCTCACGTCGCATTGTCACGTTCTCGGACATCGATCTGTTCGGATGAACGAACTCTACTGATAAATCATACCGATCGAAAGGCTTCATCATAAGGATTATTTTTTGCTAAATAACATAGTGTCAGAAATAAAAGGAAGACCATGAATTTTAACATTTTTAATGCAAAATTAATCAATTTGTCAAATGCTCAAAATGAGTCCCTTCCTGTTGAATACAAAGTCGCACTCTTTTGATTATTTCGCTCCCTGACGATTTTTTGATCTTGTTGTGGTGGATATTTAGAACGGGTTCGATTCCCGGTTCAACCATGTAATTATTTAAATATCTATGAATGCAGTTTAAATTGTTTTTTAAATTAAAATAATGTCTTCTTTCAGTAAAATGTTCCATCTACAATATTCAAGGTACTTTCCTTTCATGTGGTATAGCCGTGGGACGCCCTGTATATCTTCTTTTTAATACACAGTATTACACACACGTCCACTAGCAAACATCTTAGCCTCCTTGTGCATAATATGGTTACAGAAATTATGAACATGTCTTTTTAGAGTTGTTGGTATTTCTCTAGCTTTGCCTACCCCACTTTGGGATTAAAGACGTAATGTTATATATGTATGTGTAAGTACATAGTATTAAACAAAATCACTTTCCGCGTCTTTCTGTCTTCCTGTCTGTCTGTATATCCAGTAGCTTCTTTTTTACCACGCAACGGATTTTGATGCGGCTTTCGCCATCAGTTAGATATTTTTTGACGTTATGTTAAATGAATTCTGGTTGGAAAATTCATATAAAACGCAAAGCGAGAGCGGACCTCTAGTAATGAATGAAACTTCGAGTAACTTTTCACCACGAGTTACGGGATTGAATGGAATAATTTTGTCAACCTTATAACAGCTTGATACGAGTGTATCTCTCCTGCAAAAAACCTGGCTGTACGCCAAATGGATGTCCTGTTAAAGTCGAATCTGTTGTGCAATTAAGACTTTAAGAGAAATAAACTCTTGTCTTGTGTTTAAGGGTCACGTAAAGATACTGTCCAATTGTGAAATGGGCTTAAACTGTGCTTGAGGCAGTCTAGATTTATCGGTTCGTTGAAGGAAAGGTTAGAAGTTGTGGCTAAATCAACAAGATGAGTCTGAGTGTTGAGCCTAGCTCTGTTGTAGGTTTTATTTGCTGTTAACGTTTGTGGTAGTATGTGCTTAGTATATTTCCTTATGTATGTATTTTATTAAAGTATTTTTTTCTGAGTTCAGATGTATGTACGAATTGATATTTTCCGCTATATTGTTCACATTTCTATCCTTTTGCATTGCCTTACCTATTCTACTTCAAGGTCAACTGAAGAAATCCCGTATGGGACAACTTGGCCTGTTTACATTTTCTATATCGATTGGTGCAAACATTATCTTGTATTTGTGTATCACTACATAGTATAAAACAAAGTCGCTTCCCGCTGTCTGTCCCTATGTATGCTTAAATCTTCAAAACAACGCAACGGATTTTGATGCGGTTTTTTTTAATAGATAGAGTGATTGAAGAGGAAGGTTTATATGTATAATAGTTTAATCCGGAGCGAAGCGAGGGCGGGTCGCTAGTATGCAATAAAGAGTGGTCATATACTAAACTTAATGTAAGGTAGTAAATAGGCATTTTCAAAATAAAGTGTAGGTTAGGAAAATTAGGAAACGTTAACTATGTCAGATTTGTGACGAACATTTGCCATAAATTTATATGGCTAACTTCGTCACAAAACTGACAAATGTTAACGTTTCCCAATTTTCCTTAACTACACTTTATTTTGAAAATGCCTAACTTCGTTAATTCATTTGGTTACTATATATATTACTGCTCTTACTGCACTGTGATAATGTAACAGCAAATACTTTTTACCATCATTACACGTACCTACGTTGAAAACAACTATAAGTAGTTCTGATCGGCCTGTTGTCTTATTTTGACATTGGTCTGTGTGATGTAGATCATTTCATCATGTCATCAAAAATTTAATTGTTATCTTAAAATCTGGATCCCCTTGGAATGTCCAAACTCAACTAATCGTATGTGTCGTTTCACCGAATTTTATGTGATCGAAAGCTACTATTTGCTGAAACCTTTTTTTTGTTAGGTTATCTAAAGAATTGGTTAGGTACATTAGTTTAGGTAAGACCTGTGACCATAAAAAAATTATAACTTCTGCGCGTGGAAATGTCTGTCGATGAAATGAAAATACGGCGAAGTAAACCATTCGATAAAATGAGGGTCGACATTTCAAGGGTTAAACCGTTAAAATTTCCTGTATCACTTACCCTAAGGTAAATTGACCCTTGTTACGCACAAATACTGGCAAATTGAACACGTCATCCATGTAAAACTTCTACATTGATGTGTTGACCTTGCCTCTTAACCAAGTAGGATAAGAGACCGGGTCAAATTGCATTTTCCACTTCATTACTCATGATTCATCTGGATTAGGGATGCTAATAATATTATTATTAGCATAACGGTAGAACCAAAAGGTCAGTTCAACGCCGAACATAGATAAGAAGCGGGTGCGCCAAAGTTTACATGAATTTGCAAATTAGGTTATTGGAACTCCAAAAATGCATCTCATACCATTTTACATCATGATGATCACTCTTAATAATCAATATTAATCGTACACCGGTTCATTTTCAGGATTTTAATAATAACGTAAATAAGGTAAGGTTAGGTTAGGTTTGTTTTATAAACGTCCTAAAATCAGAACGGTTTCACTAAAATTCACTTTAGGAGTTGCGATTTGCGATGCATAATAACAAATTATGAACAAAAAAAAATAAGGGCAAATTTTTTCTGAAAAATGTTGAGCATAAAAAATCTAAAGATCAATTTTATATGAGCCTGTGTGGACCCATAGGAAGCACTTGTAATAGGTAATTGTAAGTTACTTGGAAAAATAAAAATAATATAGGAAATTTCTCAAAAGTCACGGAACCCTCTCCACGTCAGTTAACTAGCATTTGTCCGGGTTTTTTCTTATAAAAATATAAAACATAATCCGTAAATTATGCAATATAACATAATGGCATGCCAGGCCAAGGTTGGACAAAATTTAGTTACTGTTTTAAACACCGAGTTATTATAATATGAATAAGTAGGTACAAGAAACGTGAGGCAAATAGTTCACCATTTAATTTCACTGGCTTATTGGCGGATGATGGTATAACACAACTTCAAAGGCAAAGCCGCAAAGTACTAACGCATTCGGTTCCCATGAGAATCTGTCTTTATGTTTCACCGACCATAGATATAGCGAACTCTGTTCAGGCTATAACAATATTAACAATACGCGGGAATTGCAGGTCAGCAGGCAGGTCGTTGAGTGTAATTTAATTTGATATTTTACAACTTCAACTCTGTTCTTTCTTCGTTGCCTTTGTTACTTTGAGAGTGGCTCAATTTTTCTACGTTAAGTATTAATGTATTATTCCAGGACAAAGTTCACCTCGGTAAATCACATCTCAATAAAAACTGCCTTTTTATCATTTCTTATTCTAGGACTAAGTCTCCTCAAGGACTGCTACAATGATGAGTTATATTTTCGAATTATATTTACGCAATTCATATTATTGTTCAGCATAAGAAAACGTGTTTTAAAAAATATGATTATAGAGGTTTACTTCAAAATCATGCTATGTTTTATGTTATAAACATAGAAAAAAAAATGAGTGCGCTACGCTCACTATAGGTTAGTAGTCGGAATGACGTCATTTTGTTTGTCATGTTGTTGTGTTTTGTTTTTTCAAATTTAGCACTAACTGTGACGTAGAGAATACCATGTGGCGTGTACGTTCTTTAGCCATTAGAATAGAATAGAATAGAATAGAAAATATTTATTTCGCTTTTTACATAGGTATCTTTACATTGCGTACAATTTAATTATTATTAATTATTAGCAGAAATTTATTCATTCATTTTCTTACAAAATTAAGAAGTTTCTATTATTATATTATCCTTTAATCTTTATTAAGCTAAAAGCTAAGGTATAATCCCTAAAATACAACGAACCGTATTTCCGGAAAAGCTGGACTTTTTGATTTACATTGCTCTTACGCCTGGGCGCTCCTGAATGCTGGTGTTGATTCGGGCGGCAGTGTTGGTCGAATGACAAATTGGACGTCGGAATTGCAGCTTGGAATTCCAGGATAGACAAATGGTTTGGACGACAAAGTTGCACGTTGGGAGATATTGTTTCAATTGGATTAGTTTTACCGATGGCTTAAAGTTTAGCGATTTTTATTGACATTATGACGTAGGACAGACAACAAAGTAGGTATTTTACAGGTATTGCAAAAAATGCTTTAAACTGTACGAAACCTGAGAGAATACGATGGTCCCATTTTTAGGGTTCCGTAGTCAAACTACGAACTCTTATAGTTTCGCCATGTCCGTCCGTCCGTCCGTCCGCACCCCAGCGCAGAGACTCTTAGTACTAGAAAGCTGTTTTTTAGCATGAATATGTATATAAGTCACGCCAACAAAGTGGTACAATAATTTGTAAATAAAATTTTTTTTTAGGTTACTTCTCTTACGCGAAACGTGGGGATGTATTGTTTTTCGTCTACCCTATAGTGTGGGGTGTCGTTGTATAGGTCTTTCAAAAATATTGTGGCTTCGACCAAGGGATCCGTTTATGAAATATTAAGCTTTAAAGCGCTAATTTTTGTAAGGCTCGAAAATCCTATACCGATTTAAAAGACGCTTTAAAGTTAATTACTGTTGGTTAATCGTCTTACTTGAAGCACCTTCTTTTCTACATACACACACATACATAACATCACGCCTTCATTCCCAGAGTGGGGTAGGCAGAGCTACAGAAATACCAACAACTCTAAAAAGATTTGTTGATAATTCTGTAACCATTTTTTGCACAATCAGGCCAAGAAGTTTACTAGTGTATTAGTGATAGGTTGCAAGCCCATCGCCTAACAATACTACAAGCCCTTATTCCCTTAGTCGCCTCTTACGACATCCACGGGAAGACATGGAGTGGCACTATTCTAACCCGGAAACCACACGGGCTGTGGTGTTCTTTTCTGTTCCTATAAATCACATAATAAATTATTAATAGCACCCGATCGTCTTAGTAATTAATTTACCGGATCCTCTTGTACTTAATCAAGCGCCCTAAACAGTAGAAGGTAATTCACAATCATTTGAATCCAGGGAATTGACGGGTTATTATGACAAAGCTATGCAGTTCAGTTCACGCTGAGAGAAATTGACAGGGCTATACTGCTATAGCTCTGTCCTTTACGCTCGCCATAAAATGAACTGCATAGCCACGTTACAATAACCCCCCTGGATGAACAAAAGACTTGAACTACACATACGTAAGTATTACATCATACATAACATAACGCCTTCATTCCCAGAGTGGGGTAGGCAGAACTACAAAACTACCAACAACTCTATAAAGACTTGTTAGTATTTCTGTAACCACATTTTGCACAATCAGGCAAAGATTTACCAGTATTATTATTAGTGACAGGTTGCAAGCCCATCGCATAACAGTACTACAAGCCCTTAGCCTCTTAGTCGCCTTTTACGACATTCACGGAAAGACATGGAGTGGCACTATTCTAACCCGGTAACCACACATGCAGTGTTATTATTATTACTTAAGATCGCTTTGTTTTATTACATGAACAACTGGTTGTACAACTTACTTAAGCTAATGGTCTGTAATTATAATGTTTAATATTTTATTGATTTCGAATTGATAACTCTTTTTTATGGAATTGTATCCAAAAGCTGCCAAGCGAATCTATTTTTACCTTGTCGCTAACTTCATTTCTAAGCTTTTATCTTAAAAGATAAACAAAAATAAATTGGTTATAACTTTTCTTCTTTGTAAGGTTGTCATTAACAGTCAGCTATTTAGCCATGTATAGGACTGCCTTTTGTTAACTCACTTTATAACATTTCTTTTGTTTTTTAATAAAAAATATTTTATTTGAATTGTATTGTATTACAATCATAAAAACCCTTCAAGAATAAAAACCAATTTATTCAAAGATCTTTTAACACAACAAGTCCCCGTGTAGAGAAGGACGAAGAAATCTATTGAACAAAAAAACAGAACGTCAGCGCAGACTACAAAAAAACCAACAAAAGGCAAATAAAACGGGCTGGTCAAAAAATGCACGAAGGCAAGTCCCCGAATTATTCCGCCATCTTGTCGTCTGCTCTGCCATTTGCATTTTTTGCCGCTATTTCTCTGCTTTTTGCTGAATACCGCAGGCGGTGCCATAGAGTAGGAATACCGTATAATAGCAAGAAGTAATGAAATGTAGGTTCCATGTGGAATGAAGTGCCATGTTTGGATAATAAAACCGAGCGGTTTACAAACAATGTGGGTTTTATGATCACTAAGATTGCGCATTGGGCAGGAAGTGCAAGTGTACTTGTTCTTCCGCGGTTAAATTAAGCGGCTGTTTCTAGTTACATATGATATGTCCGAGATACAAAATCTCACTTAAACACATGCGCAATTAAACACTATATGCAAATAACATTTAAAATGTTTGCTATAAATTGCACGTTAACAGATGAAAGGAAATTGATTACGAGTTTACTCGGCAAAAATATAAAACTTACACGATTTCCGCGGAAGAAGTGATGGTCAAAACCCAGGTTAACATTGTTATAGTCGCCAGTAAAACGGTGTTCAATAGAAAAAACCTAAATACTTTAATTATGGTTGTATGAAAAGAAGACATGATTCTAACAGAACAAGCCACTAATGCCATTAGGCATTATTTATTAAAATATCCGACGAATTTCACAATCTTGCATAATGGGTGAATAATGAAAGTTCTCTTTAACATCACTGTTTAAACACCTAGGACGTCATTTTAATATTAAATAGACGCCAGCGTGCCTAAAATGGTAGTATTAAAACTGTCGCAAAGCTTTTAAGAATTAAATTAAGTAACGTTATATGAATAACTTAGTACCTAGTAGACCTACTTTTTAGAACAATTGACATTAAAACATAGCCGTTTGTGAAATCAGTCTATTACTATGGTGTTTTTGATAAACGCAAAAATAATGAACTCGCTAGATTTAATTACCATACCTGGGATAACTCGGGGCAAGTTCCAGGGATATGATATCGATAAAAAAGATGTCGATATAATTAAATTAATAGCTATATGTGCACTTTTACCATTGTCCATTACAATAAAGATGTTCGATGTCATATCTGATATCGAGCCAGCAGGAACTGCAGTCTCCTCAATTGACGCTAGATGACAGCATTGCAACAATAAAAACAGTTAAAGCTAATTTAACAAAAATGGGAAAATTATTTACAAAAAGTTAAGGATGGTTCTAAAAAGAATACTGGATTGTTCTGAAAACGTAAACAGTCTTATAAAGATGAGGAAATTTCAATAACCAATATGAATGAAATATCGGCTTTGAGTCTTTATAAATATTTTAAGAATGCCTCGTTGACCACTGTGGACGTTGAGAGAACGTTTAGCAGTTTAAAAAATATTGATCGTTTATTATGAAAACTATTTTAAAATAAACATATACGTTTTAATTTGTTTATTTTCTTATTTAAAAATGAGGAGAAAATAAGTAAGTAATATTTATTTATGTCGAATAATATTTAGATTTTGGCAGTAACATCGATATATTTTTTGTCGATATATTTGCTACATCACTTTCGTATAGATGCCCCGAGTTAATCCGAGTATGTTAATTACACTACTGTGCCACGTACTTAACAAATTAGGTAAACATCAGGATACAATTTATGGGTTAAGAAGCAAATAGGACCCGCATGGCAAATTTTGTCTTATAAAGGTAAAACTAGGGCTCGTCTCATGCACGGTTCAACTCATGTTAGTTCGAATGAGTAAACCCGAATTGCCAAAAAAAATTTGATCACTGAAATCAAAAGGAACTACTGGCACAGCTGCCATCAAAGTCCCCATACATATTTCATAAGCGTATTATACTTTTTCCTCCCTATAATTGGGCGAAGCAAAATTATTTTTTCGTTAAAACTTACGTTTTATTTTTGCTAAAAGTAATTTATATGTTTGAGAAATGAGCCGATTTTTCGTAGAGACAATCTTCTTCTTCTTTTAATTTAAGAGCCCTGCTCTTGTCGGTGGAGTATTTTCCAATCTTCTCTTTTCTCTGCCAGTTCCTTCACCTCTCTATATGACACGACATGCACCTTCTCCTTAATTTGGTCCATTTAATCTACTATGTAATTAATAAACTTGTGATTGTAACAGTTTTGGAAAGGTAGTGTCCAAAAAACATTACTACTGCTTGCTTTACTAGTATACTTTAAAATTAGTACATTCTTTACAAGGGCTCGTAATAATAAGATTAATTATACATAATATTGATACATCTTAGACACCTTAGTCTGATATGAATAAACTCTCCCTCTCACACATTTTCTTTCTCAGGTCCGTAGTAGATTGGCTTTAAGCTTAGCACTACTGCAAGTGCAAGTCCAGAAATTCAAATTGATACAAATTACACAGTTCTCCTAAAACCTAGTGTAGGTTCTATTTGATGCTTTTAAACTAATTTATTTTAATCTTTGTATTCATTTAGTTAAGATTTAAGTAGAATATACAGTGCCCTACATCGTCTCGTCTAACAGATCGTTTCAAGGCACTTAATTGAAACGGTTAGCCAGTTCTTCGCTTACTTTCATTAGCCTAAAGTGAACCACTTCTTTCAGACGTTAATTAATTTGCAGACTTAAAGAAACTGTTTTTATTTAATTTCTTTATAAGTATTCTGTTGTCTCAGCTATCTCAACAAGGGTTGAACGAATTTACATTTAAATGATGATTTTATATGTTCAATTAACTAAAACTCCAGTTGTAAATAGTTAGAATGCATCATTTATCATCACACAACCCGTATTATTAATCAAATTAAAACGGATGAAGTAATTTTAGGGTTGTCAAAATCGTTTAACACATAATTATGATGAATAGTTATAAAACGTATTTGCTATTAAACTTTTACCCGCCACTTTGTCTTCATAGAATAAAACCGTACTTAGTCGTTTGCTCTGAAACTCTAACTAATGTCCCTATACTTTTTTGATCTGTGTGATGAATATTATTTGAATAATAAACATCGAAATATCTCCACAAACTCGTTTATGATATAAGTGTGTTGTGATTTAATTTCAATCATAACAGTTGTATCATTAACTCCGACAAACAGCTTTACTGTCCTATTCATTCATACTCTCCAGTATCTGACACAGACATAATATTTATCGAAAAACTTATCGTTATCGATCAAATGAAAGGTCGTGGACGCAACTCATGGGAGTTATGGAACAAACAAGGCTTGTAACTTTAGTCTAGCTTATCTTACTTAGGAGTCGGCCGTTTATCTTCAAGTTCATAAGTTATGAGCGACGATTATTCTTGTTCATGAATGTTGCCAGATGTTAAAAGGGTAACTGTTTTAGTAGTTTTATCGGGCTGTTTGTAGATCGATGATATTGAATCGTTATTTTGATTTTTGTACAGTAACATGGTTAGACGTAAAAGAAGCGGAAACTTAACACAAAACCAAAACTAATGTTATTAACGAATGAAATATCATGAACCGTGCATAATTAAAAACTCTTATTGCACATAACATTAGTAACTTTTTGTTATTGACGATATATACGAATATTACACGCAAGGGTAATTTCCGACGTCAGTTCCATAATTTTTAACACCAACTTTAGCTGTGAAGCAGCAGCATAAGTAGTTATAATCGCGCTGCACTTGGCAACTTTAATAGCCAGTAACTGCAACGTGGCAACCCTAGTCAATAAACGCTTTATTTTTGAACACCCTGTCTCTTTGCCAACTGTAAGACTAGCAAGTTCCGAAATCCCTTTGTGCATCTTTTGCGAGCTCTCAAAGCGACAAAGTCTAAATTCCATCGAGTCCTGTGATCGTCATTGATTGCGAGGAGCTGAAGTAGTGACAATTTGCAGTGCAAAGGCAGCTTTGAGGTTTCTGTCTGGATTAGATACAAAAGTAGACCACCCTGTAGAACTATATTGGTATCTAGTAGAATTGATATAAAGTTTTCCAAGTAAGGTAACATTGAATTTCCAGATTTTGTAATAGTGTGAAATAAGAAATTACCTAGCGACCTAGTTCACTACATTAAGTGCGCTGTAGGACTTCGCCTCTGACAGGCTCATTTAAACACGTATTTCACTTGTTTCTTTAACTTTTCACTAATACGACATTGGTACAAACCTAGCGACGCAATTCAGGAATTTAAATAAATAATCGCCTGTTTTTAAATACCTCGCTTGCGAATACAAGGCACTATCCTATAGTGCACAGATTATAAGTTAGATTGTTATTTATAATACAAGACGCTAGTGACTTCATACGCATACAAATAATTAGATTATTTAAAGAAGAAAGAAAGCAAGAAAGAAAGAAAGAAAGAAAGAAATGGTTTATTCGGTGTTAAAATAAAATGAACAAAAACAACAACCAAACATATGAAAAAAAGAGTAATACAAACTTAGAGTAGGTACTTAATCTAAAAGTAACACCGAAATGGTTGCCACTCAGCAAGGTGTCCAGGCTTACTAGCCTTGACGCTGATTTACAGGGCCACCGAGTTGAAAAGAGAGGAGAGCGCTGCCAGTCCATCTCACTACTATTTATTTAAAGTAATGCTATGCTTAAACTAAAATTATTGTCAAAAAAACATATTATTGTGTGTGTGTGTGTGTGTGTGTTTGTGTGTATGTATCTATGTAAGATTATATTATTTTTAAAAAGTAATACTAACATGTACGCCGAATCAAGCAAATTTTATAAGGACAGGACATTTGCTAAGTGTTAGCCAGTTGGATATTTAGTAGGTACTGTTTCATTTTATATTTTAAGGTTGTAACGCTTTTAGAAAATTTGCGTACTATGTATGAATCATACATACAATTGACATAATTAAAAACAGTAAAAGTACACTATAATTACACAAAAGCTGCAAAAAGAACGTGTGCGTTGCAGCATAGTAAAAGGTTAATGGCTCACATCATGGCTCAAAACACTGGTATACTGCCACAACCTCGAAGAGCGACAGAGCCAACAAGCAAAAATATCTATACCTAGGTAAACATAAAAACACCAAGGGGATGATTGTATTTAAAATACATGCTCTTATGTGGATTACTTTTATGTAGAAAAGTCTTATTGGCGGAGGCATATTGTTCCAGCATTTGGTTGCTAGGTAACGTAAGCTGACCTTGTAATTGGTAACCCTGTCACAAAAGCGTTCAGATAAAAGAAGATAAAAGATGTTTATTCAGTAAGTAGGCCGCACGGGCGGGTTTACACGACTAAAATCTACGTAAGAGGAGACCAATGCTGAGAAGAAACGCCGCAAGAAATAAAGTTTTATCTATGAATAGGTGAATTGTGGGACAGAACGTCAAAAAAATTAGAATAACGATAATCAACGCCAATGATAATGTGTCAATAGATATAGATACAAACTTTACTCTACCAGAGACTCTATATCCCTCTAAGAAATGTATTCGCTTATTACCGAAGAACGCTGTCGCAATACGATGATATTAAACGACACGTCACTCAAGTTTCAGTGATGTCACCTGTCATTGCAACAAGGTTCTATCAGGGTAACCGTATACATTTTGTACAGTTATCAAGCCAAAAAAGCGGGATTAAGTCTACCAGTCAATATTCACCGAAGTGTTATCAAGATTTCTTTTTGACTGGTTTTCTCCGAGTGGACATTTAAAACATTAAACTCACTGTTCCCTTCCCCGTTTCACAACAAAGGGGTATTTATTATTTATCTGCATGATTCAGAGAATTCACAATGCGCTCTGGCCACAATAGACTCCTTCAAATGTTTCGGAGTATTTTACGTTAATTTTATATACAAAACTTAGTTAAATTACTTCATCTGATTATATGTATAATGAGAGGCACGTAGAAATCTCAAAGGGAGTTGAATTATAATCAACATGAAAAATATTTAGTATCTAAATATTCCACGCAGAGTTTTAGAGGTTTTTTTTGCAAAACATGATCAGTTGATGGGTAGGTCTAAACTTTAACATAATATCTCAGTGTATCCTCAATTTGTGTCCTGAGTTATTGAATTTGTGTCCTCAGTTATTTCTCTTCCAAGGTTGTCTGGAAGAGATCGCCATTTAGCGGTAAGACCGCCTGTTTTATACCTATGATTTAAATGTACTGTTCCGTGGTCTGTTTTATTTTTTTAATTTTTGGTGTTCAATAAAGAGTAAGTATTTGTATTGTATTGTATTGTAATATCATTATTAAAGTCAACTAATATTTAGCTAAGGAAATATTTTCGCATTTCAGCATAGAATCTGACTGAAATTGTTTAAGTATTAATCGCCACATCATTCAAGTTTGAGTAATGCGGCCTGTCAAGTTAATATAGGAAGTCCAAAATTCACGCGGGCGAAGTAGTCCTTCGTAATAACTATTACAAAAATTAAAAAACATCCATATATCACACGGGCGAAGTAGTCCTCCTTAATAACTATTACATAGATAAAAAACATCGATATATCACACGGGCGAAGTAGTCCTCCTTAATAACTATTACATAGATAAAAAACATCCATATATCACACGGGCGAAGTAGTCCTCCTTAATAACTATTACATAGATAAAAAACATCGATATATCACACGGGCGAAGTAGTCCTCCTTAATAACTATTACATAGATAAAAAATATTGATATATCACGCGGGCGAAGTTTTTTTTTTTTTTTTTATGTTTAGGAGAAGGCACTCTAGCACTCAGGCCACCTGATGGTAAGTGGAATCTGAGACCCATAGAAATTTGAATTCTCAAGACTATAATCCTAAGACCTCAAATGCGTTGCCAACCCTGAGGACTAAGATGGAATGCCTCTATGCTAGTAATTTCACCGGTTGTCTTATCCCCACACTGGAACACAACAATGCGAACACTGTTGCTTGGCGGGTGGTTAATGGATAAGATGGTGGTAGCGATCCGGACGGACCCTGCACAGGGTCCTACCACCACTAAACGTATATGTAGTCCATCTTAATAACTATTACATAGATAAAAACATCGATATATCACGCGGGCGAAGTAGTCCTTCGTAATAACTATTACATAGATAAAAAAACATCGATGTATCAATAAAAAAAGATCGATGCATCACGCGGGCGAAGTAGTCCTTCTTAATAACTAATACATAGAAACATCAATATAATAGCCGAGCCACTGAAGGAATCCAGTTAGTCAAGCTGGTTTAAATTGGTAATCATTCAGATGAGGGTGTTCAGTCACCCTATCAACAGGAGTTTAGAACCTGCAAGGATCTGCTCCAAGCTGGCTGGCCTAATGGACAAACAGTAGTTAATTGAAATGAGATACAAAAGAGCCACTTTGCAGGGATATTTTAAAACCTAGGTACCATTCCGATTCAACTAGCTTTATTTTTATAGCAAGTCGGTCATTCTGTTTGGAAACAACGATGCCACAGATACATTCGAATAAGTTTAACTTTCAACTAACATTCTTGTTTTTGGTCCGGGTTTACAAATAAAACCGTTACAACTATGTAGTGAAAGTATTCCTTAAAATGACACACAACAGCTGCAGAGTTCTAAATAAACAATCAAATGCTATGTACTGTCCAATAGTAGATATCAATGGAGGAACCTCTAAGGCAAGTGCATTATGAATCATACAGCCAAACAAGCGCATGACCATAATTACAAGGTTTAAATACAGTTTCTAAAGGCTTGAAGACAGGAAGAGCTAAGAATAGATTAGATAACAGTGCTTTGAGAAGTGTTACTAAAATAACGTTTCTTACCTGCTTGTATTTGTGTATGAGACTAATTATTTTGTACATAATATATATTTTTAAACACTGCTCGGAATAAATACTGGTCTGGGGATCATAAAATATCACTTTTATTCCAGATTGTTTTCATACAAATTAAAAATATGATTGTCCTCTTTCTACGTATATAATTAATAAATGAATAACCTAAACAAAACAAATCACTTTTGAGATAAGCTTCTGTTGCCAACTGTATTTTTTTTAGCAGTCATCATCTGCTTCTCAAGGCAATTCTAACGTGCCCTAACACGACGGGTTTATCATGTGTAATTTACGAGTTCCTATGGCCACCTTCCGTCTCCATCATAAAACCAGCTCAATGGTGCCATGTTATTGCATTGTCATCAGGGTTACATAAGTATGCCAAATTTCAGCTCAATTGGATAACGGCAAGTGACTGAAAAATGGTTTGCAAATTTTGACGGACAACTTACATACTTACAAGCAATATATACTTATATACGAACAGTGCAAGTCAAATAAGTAAAAACTTGTAAAAATAATTGTTTTATTTCCGAGCAGTTAAGAAAATCACTGTCTGGCTCGACAGAAAGTGCACTTTATGGACTCGTATACTAGAAGGCCTCAACTACGTTTCGGCGTTCTATATATGACTCATCCATAAATCGCGTACTTTCTACCCTTGGCAACAATTCACTTGACATTTCTCTTTACACTACATACTTTAAACAACAGCTTTTTAATTTTAAACAGTTCGCTTTGTCCTCACTAACATTTTATGTTAATAGTGTTTTAAACATGAATCACGTCGTGCTTAGGTTATCTCGGAACACTGGAACCTTGAAAATAATCACTACATAGTATAAAACAAAGTCGCTTTTTCTGTCCCTATATCCCTATGTATGCTTAAATCTTTAAAACTACGCAACGGATTTAAATGCGGTTTTTTTAATAGATAGAGTGATTGAAGAGGAAGGTTTATATGTATAATAATATTAATAATTTAATCCGGAGCGAAGCGAGGGCGGGTCGCTAGTAATATATGTTGACTTACTTAGGCTTGCATATGACTTTGCGTAGAAGTCGTTTTTTTCTGGGGACGTACCTATTTATCCGGGTTTAAAATGAATTCCATATGTCAATAAAGGACATGGGCCGTCTCTGTGCCGAAAACTGGATACTTATTTACTTTCACATCATAATAAGCAGGATAATTTATGGTTAGTTTTAAATTGTAAGTACTTATATGAATGCCGTCATACCAAAGAAAGTAACTAATGAAAATGTAGGGTTGTTCTACTTTTTTACCGACAATACATCGTCATTTTTCTATATTTTGCGTTTTTCAGGTACTGATAAAAATTATGGTTTAAATTTTTGATTTTAAAATACGTTGCGTGAATTTTTATTTGGACTAATTCATGATTATTTTGGCCATAAGTAATGTTTTTTTCTTTATGGTGGTTTTTCAGAATATACTGTGACAGACGGGCCGTTTTCAGAGGAGGCTAAATTTTGTATAACGTATGTCACGCGATTCTATGAAAAACAAACTTGTTAAAAAAACACTGGATAGAGAAAGTGAATGATTATGTACTACTAATAGATGAATAAATGTTTGGACGTATATTCAAACACTTAAACATTAATAATCAATACTCTAACTGATAACGTATGGTAAAATGAGGACAGGCGATTGTCGGTAAAAAAGAAGAATGACCCAGTAGTCAAAGTACTGCATTCTTTATTCTATTGGTAACCATATTACATTTAAAATGCTAATACCATTACTATGCAGTTAGCTGCCTTTTTTGGTATTACGACAGAATACAATACAATAATAATCCTTTATTGTACACCATACAGAGGCATAACAGAGACAAAGCCCATTAATCAACCAGAACAGTTTTCAGTTCTTTATTTTGTACCAAAACAACGTTTAACTGTTTTCTAAGTTTAATTCCAGAACGATTAGCAAGCATAACTTTAAGGATAAAATAAAGTTCTTGTTAATAACCCAGATTTGTTTTGTGATGTTAGTGGATTATGCTAAATCATTGTATTGACTGTTTGGAGTTATGAAGTCCATGAATAAACCATGAACGTTCTGTGATGTCATAGGGATTGCCATTGTGTGGCCAACGCAATATTTTTGACTTTACGTTTACTGAATATAAACGGGCCTTTTGTCATTAATTCTAAGAATCAAGGTAACATTAATACTTGGAAAAAAATATGGTAACATTCATAATTTGCTGTTTACCCTTGTTTTACCGACACTCATTTCATAGACAGGCTCTAGGCGCAGGAGTTAAGATTTTTGTGATAGTCAAATGTCTAACCCAACGTTACCAACGTAATGAATGTTTTAGTTTACCTAAAAACTATGAAACAACAGGGTTTCTGCAGAAAATAGCTTTCGATGAAGTGAAACTCTGTGAAACGATACATTCTATGAAATGAGTGTTGGTGAAACAAAGGGACACCATAATTTGCACATGCTTATTTTCTAGTTGTTGATAACATGGAGAAAATAAACGAGTAAACACTACACATGCCACTTGGGGTTATATTCTATTGAGTAAAACCAGATCAGTGGGGCTAGACAAGGTGTATTTGTCACTCGCTAGCGATTATGTTTCGATTGAAAAATTTATGGAATTGACGTAAGTGTCACGTTACTATCTCGGTGGCTTACGTTAATTCCATACATTTATCAATCTAAACATAATCGCTAACGATTGTCGAATGCAACTTGTCTAGCACCACAGAAGATTTTTAACGTTGCGATAGCTCTTATTTACTTGACAGTAGTGGCGGCTGAGTTAGAAGCATTAGGATAACATTATTTCAAAATTAATTTTGTTTTACCGAGTAGAATAATAATAATAATAATAATATCTCGGGACAATGTCACACAAATTGACCTACTCCCAAACTAAGCTCTAAGCTTGTACTATGGGTACTAGATAACAATAAATATACTTATATGTATAGAGAAATATATAATTAAATATATAGAAAACATCCAAGACTCAGGAACAAATATTCGCGCTCATCACACAAATATCTGCCCTTACCGGGATTTGAACCCAGGACCGTTGGCTTCGGAGGCAGGGTAACTCCCAACTAGGCCAACGTGTCGTCCCGAATAGACCCCTTATAGTGCGTAGACTCTGGGACGTGTGATCTCAAGGCAATCTTTAAACCAATTGCGATTCAACGAAAGATTTTTTACTCATTCACAAAGCGAGAAACCAAACGATAACAAAGTTTTTTTCTTTAGTCATAGTTTAATAAGTTAAATCAGGTCAAATATTACACGCACATCAAATATAAGTTAAAACAGTTTACCGCCGAGCAGTCTGTCACAACCGTTAATAATAGAGTTGACGCACGATGACGTCATGACGATGCAATTATTATTATGATCGCTCGCATAACCGGCTGCCTGTTAATACAATGACTACTTAAATAGATGCACTGTGTGTGACAACCAAATGAGATTTGGGCGTGACAATATTGTAAACTACATATAGTTTAGGTCACGATAAAGTGGATTCTCCAATCAAATGGCAGCATCGACCAGCGCTTTTTGGCACAAGCATTTGCAAACGTGAAGAGCAGTCATTCATACTTGGACTTAAATTCTGAAACAATGTCTGTTGTATACCCGAAATGTACGACAGCCAATTCGGTGCTCGATTCCTCAAATCACTTACGCGATTGGCGCTACTTAGAGTTGTTGGCATTGCTTACGGTAAAGTTATATCCGCTAAAAAATTAAGAACAGTTTTGGTTCGTATTTACCACGTGATTTAAACACGTCGTTAACTCCTGGGTACAGAAGATATTGATTAGAAGCTTCTTTTGTAAATTCCTGAATCGTCTGGCTCCAACCGCCGTGCTCAAAGACATTTTAGAGAGAATTAAATCACTCTTTTTTCAAACTTGTGTGTATGAAAAATAGTCACTAAGGAACGATATAATCGTCATTATCTGACTGAGTGCGGGCGTAAGTAAGTTATGTGAATGTGACATATTGAAGTCTCCGAGTTTGCGTAAAGCTTTATTTACGAATAGGTAATTACCAATATAACTTGATCGCTATGGATCTGACTATGGCCGTAGGTGAGGGTTCATCTTATGGTGGATGATTTCAAGAGATGATGTTACATGGTCAAACTATTTAAAACTACCCACTCTAAAACGTTGAAGTACAGGTAAAAAGAGGTTAACATAATATTAGGGCCATTTGCAGTCTTTATAACCATTAAACCTTATTTAAGCTTGACAGCTCTATACATATTGACATAACTAAACTGCGTACCTACGACAAAAAAAAAACTTTTAGCGTACAAGTGGTCCTTAGCTGTTTGAATAACTGTGAAGCATTCAACTTTACTATTAGGTACAAACAAGTAAAATACTTACAAGCATTTGCTAAATACAAGCAAGCCAAACTACTAAGATCAGGGTTTCAGCAAGAAATTCAATAAGTGTCAAGAAAAGGAATGCTCAAGCTTCTTCATAATGGCCACTTGTCAATTCAAATGTTACGTTTAGCATAATAATGGTTGACTTTTCTTCCACCTGATTCGTTTTTCCTGCCGTGAAAATCCCTATTGAATACACTCGCACGAGAATTTACTTTATTTGTCGCCAGACGTGCCTTGGAATAATAAAAAACAAGTACGCAATGAGGAATGTCGTCGACGTAAGTTGTATCGCAGATTAGGACGGTATCCGGGGCACAAAGTTCGGTCTGTACTCGATATTTACTAAATTATACTGTTAGGTACTCTAATAGACCAATATCTGTCTTCTTTTGAATCTTGTTTCTGCAAGAGTGAAGAGATAATGATTTTAATGCAACGATATTTGGACGCTGTTTCGCAATAATGTGTCAACCTACAAGTATTTAGCAATAAAGTGTCAACCCTCGGTGCGATCATTGTAGGTTGACGTTTTTTTGCTAAATACTTGTGGGTTGACACATTATTGCGAAACAGCGTCCATTTAGACTCCAATAATTGACGCGGGAAACAGCTAACTAGTACTAATATAAATGCGAAAGTAATCTGCTTGATTGTTTGATACCTTTACAAGACAAAATGGCTGAACGGATCTTAATAAAAGGACGTAAAATACTTTATACACCCGAAATTTGTTAGTTTCTGGAGTCGTGGAGCTACAGCGATTGTAAAAAAATAGCAACAATTGTAAGGGAGCTCTAATGTACATAATATTAGATCAATTCATTCATCAAAAAACAAAATCACCATAATGCAATAATACGAACATAGCTCAAAGCACAAGACAACTTGAAAACGCTTTACAGCCCTGCAAATCCCTTATGTTACACCGTTACAAAAGAGCCTCTTTCTAAGGGTGAATCAACTTTTAAGGTACTCCCCAATTTTCGACATGTCTCACTATGTCACCTTAATTTGGTAGAATGCAATTATATTTTTTGATGTGGTCAATATATTGAATAAATCAGACAATTAAACTTACTTTCTAGCTAACAATTTTAAAAATTCTTCTATGATTTACACAAATATGTCAGGTAACGCAGGGGACGACGTTGTCCCCGGGTTTTGTATTAAAAACGTGCATTTTCCACTGCGTTACCATGTTTTTACAAAATTATAGAAATGGTTTATGATTATGAATAGTGAAATCCGAAAATCTAATTATCTAATTTTAACATGTGTAAACCATTATCAATCACACATATTCTAGTAAGTTTTTATTAGCGTGTAGAAAAGGAGGACTTTAAAAGTTGATTCACCCCTAAACATCGAAAATCTATTTGTCCTTATTATCTCGTTACAGAAATGGCATGTACCACGTTATATCAATACTGCTTCCGATTCAGTAGTATATATAGCATTTGGAAATGCACATATGCAGAGTCAATAGACAGTATGCGTTAGCAATCTCAGTGAATACAGGAATGCTGCAATAGGATTTGAATCAGTTAGGTTTGTTACATTTGATTATTTAGACTTAAGGCTTAATCTGAACTTGTGCTACCTATTTGTGTTTATGTAATTTGGAGAGAAACAAGGCAGTAGAGACTCTAATCACGATAAAATACTGCTTAAAACATTACCCTTCAAAACGCTGACACTAAAACTTGGATCTAATGCCCTGGAAGAACATTATTTCCGTACCTTTTGGGTTATCCTCCAGACAACCTTTTAGTAAAATTGATTTCTAATTTCAACCTTCATTAACCAACTATAAAGATGCAATGGTCAAGGTAACACCAAATAAATAGGAAGAATTTCGATGCCGACACTAGTTACGAAAGGTCTAACAGCAAATCCTACGACATTGTCATTTCTTTGTATATTCAACGATTATGCTGTTGCCGGAAAAACAAGAGATCTCCCACCCTTTGGTTTTTTCGTGTTCACGTCTTAAAACGATAAAGTCGATAAGAAGCGTCTGTAAATTTAGAATGTCGACTTTAACGACATTTTGTTTTAGGATGTTATGTCGAAATTGTAAAACCCTCATCTGCAAAAACTAGTGAAACACAGAAATGCATTGCCGATACACATTAGTAACCAACAAGTGCCAAATATTTGTGTTGCATACGTTGGGATATTTGGGTCGAAGCATGTTTATGTGAGTTACGTGACAACGATTATTATTGGATCTAGCTGCGGATGTAAGTTTCTAATTCCTCGTACAATGACATCACGACTGTATGTGGTATAAGTATGAGTAGTGTGAAGATGCCGTGAGTAATTTGCGGTTTCTAAGAGGCATACGAGTAAGGCCACAATAACAAATACAAAATTATTAAGATATAGTGTTTTCAAATGCTAAAAGTTCTAGTCCTAATTCTTTACATAATAATTTTAATAAAGATTTATATAGAATCTTACGTAGCAATTAAACAATCCTTTAATTCAAAATCATTACGCAAACTTACAAAAACATACCCACTACTTTGTTTTTGTTTACTGTTTTTACTTTTTCATTTGTCGTGTTGTTTTAAGTAAATAAATGTTTTTATCTTTTCTTCTAATTTCAATTATTTGTACCCCATATTGTTGTCGGGTTAGAATAGTGCCACTCTATGTCTCCCCTTAGACTTAGGCGATGGGCTTGCAACCTGTCACTGATACACTAGTAAACGTTTTGGCCTGATGGTGCAAAATGTGGTTACACAATTATAAACAAGAATTCTTTTTAGTTTTAGTATTCTATAGCTCTGCCTACCCCACTCCGGGAATGAAGGGGTGTTGGTATGTATTTTGCATATAGTATCACGAATATGAACGGAATATGTACTTATTCGTATAAGAGAACTTATTTTTATGTCGATGTCTATATCATACACCTCACAAAAATGAAGTAACTATAAGATACCTACCTCAAATTAAATTAACCGTAGGTACTTCCATCCCAGCAAATACCTTTTTTACCCAAGGATAAAGCGGCAAACGAAATTTACGTGGACAAATTCGCAATAAACTTTCTCACTTTATAAATAGCTTCTTTTATATTGGAAGCGTTCATCAACACAATTAGTCTGTTTGACAAAAGTCGGGCCATTATGGTCGGCCTACGTAGTGATATCAGACTGACGCTTTTAGATATCAGCTGGGTTGTTATTCTCATGCGGCAAAGACGATTGTACTCGATCAAACTAAGATATCTCGAGACGCAACGTACAATCGAGCAACGATTTGAAGTTACTCGTAACTTTTTTTCTGGTATAGGAAGAAAATTCATTCAAGATAACCAGGGTTAAAAAGAAACTGGGTTATGAGGATTATTTTACGTTGTCCTGCATTTTTAGTTGCTGTTCCACTGGCGCGGCGAGGAGAGGATTAGAATAATGTGAAACTTGTATGGAAACATTTGAATTATCATTTAGCGTATCTTTGGTAAAAAATATCCGGATCGGCATTGGATTCTGCAACGGAAACAAATATTTTTGTGCTATTTGTAGGTCACGATGACCATTTTTGAGGGGAATGGACTTACGAGATTTAATTTCTAGTCTCTTAATGTCGTAAATATTCAAAAGATCTGGACTGGATTTCAGACTCAAGTACGGCTTAGGCTCAAGCGAGCAAAATATCATGGACACCGATTTTTTAAACCGCGTGGTACCTACTTCGACAAGTTTATTCAGGCTCGCCCTTTCTACGCATGCGACTATGTAATTACACCATTCTACAATTGATGTGGGTACGACATTCGACTTTCATTAGCACAGCAGTAACAAATGTGCGTGCTTACCTTGGCTCTTGGAGTCGATTAAACAATTAGTTGGCTTTGAGTAGGTATCACATTCATTAAGTACATGAGTTCATTCTGCATCAGAGCTGCATAAAGTTATTAATAGCGATTGCGATCACCATGATTGTTGCGACGCCTAGACAAGGATCAAGATAATAAAATAAAAGGAGTTCAAAATGAAGTTTAGTGTTCCCTAGTTAAGATAAACTTATGAAACGTTAACTCTGTCAGTTTTAACGTATGGGTAATTTTCGTGACAAAACTGACAATGTTAACGTTTCTTAATTTTACCTTAACTAGGGTACACTTTTTATTTAAAACGCTCAAAAATGGGTTCATTTTGGTATTCATGCGCATTGTTACGCGTTATATAATGTTATGCATAATTTTCGCAAGTGATAATACATTTTTATTTCGACACTGTTATTTTTTCGAGGATTTTATAATAACTAACCTAAGTAATCTAAACGCTAGATATTTATTAACTCCTGTAATTTCAGCCTGAAAGAAGTTATAACTACAAAAATTATGACTAACAAAAGTATGCTAACCGAACCATTCCCGAAAAAAAAATATTTGCAGTAAATTTTCAATGTGTCAAAATTTTTATATATTAAATGTTTAATAAAAATATAATTAATGCTTTTTTATTTAACTTTATCTATTGGTTAATTACCTAGCTGCTGCTTTACCTAAAGTATCTAAACTAAACCTTCATAAACCCTATTCTTCATGCTATAATCGCGTCTCTCCGACCACCGAAGGTTGGTAAGTATTTCAGACCAAACTAAATAGAATGCACTGCTAATATATCTTACTTAGATCTCATGTGATAAAGAGTTGGTACTAGTTATACATATAATACCTAACCATAACTTAGGTATTATATGTATAACTTTATAATATCAAACGGTGGTCAAAACACAAGATATTCACTTAACGATGTTCAAAAGTTCATTAGAAAGTAAATTAACTTTAATGAACTTTTATTGGACTTAGCTTTCCTTCAAAATTAACCTCTGCAGCTTTTATTAATCTTCCGCGGAGGAAATAATGAATATCGTAACAGGAATTAAAATACTTTATTTACGACCAGTTTATAAGCGAAGTATTCGATGTATTTCTCTATATGATCACGAAAGTTATAAGTGTGTACTTAATACAAACAAAAATTTAACTCAAAAAACAACAAAAACGAACTAATTTTCTAATTGAAGTAAGTATTCAGTGCTGTCTTAGATGATTTTTGACATCCGACGCAAAAAGACGGGTGTTTTAAGCTTGATGTTTAAGTGTGTTTGTGTGTATGTGTGTGCGTGTGTCTGTCTGTGGCACCGTAGCTCTTAAACGCATGAACAGATTTAGATGCGGTTTTTTTCATTTGAAAGCAGTTTTTCTAGCGGTGGTTCTTAGATATATTTTATAGAAAGTTTAGCCGTTTTTGAGATAATGAGCTTTTAGGGGATTAAAAGCCCCCCATATAACGGTAACACCTACTTTCAGAGCTGATATTTCTTAAACGGCCCAACCAATATTTATGAAATCTTGCTAAGAACCATCCCGATTAATGTAGCTTTTTAGTAGGTATAAACAATTAGTCATCTGTATGTATAGGGCAGACGCACTCTACGTTTTAGTTTCAATATTTCCTAAACAGTCTCCCAAACCTGTTAATTGATAATAACATTCATAACAGTATATTTTACAGCCACCCAATGTTACCTCACTCGAAATTAAAATGTACAATATAAATTGTATGCTTTACATTGTATGGGAGGTTGTTATGAAAGTACCAGATTTTCGTCATTATCATTACAAATCGATATCGTCATTTCACTGAATCAGTTTAGGGATTTGATCAACTCTCTTAATTTTGTAGCGAACTATATAAAATTCTCATTTTAACAAATATATCATCTACGAGTCATACACAGATTTAGGTTACCCTCTTTCCTGTGGACACACCGAAAGTTAACGATTTAAGGCCTAATTTTTTGGCTAAGTCCATTCCCGCAAAAACGCCGTCAGGACTGCTTTAGACCTATCATTTAAAAACATTACATTACTTATATTTTCACAAGCTTTTAACTATTGACCACAGGAGAGACAACTTTTGTTTTTAAGAGTGTGTATGACCCAGGCCCTCTATTGGACGAGTCCATTAATTGCATTTTCTGCCGATGCAGAAATACTGATTTTTCTACTAGGTACTCCGAGGAACTAGAACATTTTGAGTCCATTAACGATTTACGTTACTACGCCATTAGTTTGAAATAGGCCAAGATTATTTGAATGTTGTAAAAAAACGGCCAGTCATAAAAGTAATGTTTTCTGACCAAAAATGATCATATTTTCGAGCAATATTGAGAAAAGTATTATATTTTTCTAAGTGCTCTTAATTGTCTTATGCCAAGGACTTTCCAGGTAAGGTAGTTAGGTACTTTAAGCACAAAAAATGTTAATATATTATAGCGAACGCATCTCTATAAACTTCAAAGTAGAATTGTTTTCAAAGTCTAGCTCGCCCACTCGAATGTATCCGTTTCAATCGTATATCAAACGGTTTCCTAGCCTAGTCCGAAATTACATAAACAAACACACAAACAGCGCCTTGACCTATTATTAAAACTGAGTAGGCGTCTAGGTTTCTAGTTATTCGTAAGCGCTTCGGTTGTCTTTAATAATAGAGTGTAAACATACGAGAACGGGAAATGAACGCTGGCGCCGCGGTTAAAAGAACTTGAAAAATATCTTTTTCGTTCCGTACCTCAAAAGGAAAAAACGGAACCCTTATAGGATCACTTTGTTGTCCGTCCGTCTGTCTGTCAAGACCCTTTATCTTGGGAACGCGTGGAGTTATCGAGTTGAAATTAAAACCATGTACACAGTCCCTTAAAGCTGAAAAATATCAAACTACTAAATGAATGTAAAAATAAGTAACGGCCGTTTATGCCGAAATAAACATATATTTCGACACTCTCACGGGATCAAAATTTATAGGGTCCTTCCCATAGACCTAGAATCATGAAACTTGGCAAGAAGGGAGGTCTTACAGCACAAGTTAAGGAAAAAGTCCGTCACAAAACACAAATTGCGATTGCGTACTTATTTGCAGTTGGTAAAATAATCTCCCTTAAATATTCTTATTATAGCGGCAACAGAAATACATCATTTGTGACAATTTCAACTGTCTAGCTATCTCGGTTCATGCGATACAGCCTGGTGACAGACGGACAGACGGACGGACAGACAGACGGACAGCGCAGTCTTAGTTATAGGGTTCCCGTTTTACCCTTTGGGTACAGAACCCTAAAAAGTGGTGGTTTAAATGTAATATCATTGCCGTAGAGTTGAAAATTAAGTTCCTGAACCGAATAATACAGTACATAAGGTTAACGATGGTAACTCTGGGTCTATTAATTTGGTAGGCCAGCGAGTGTCAACAATCACCTTATGCTCTTGTCATGTATTGATCTGAGATCACCTACAATGACCACCGTCGCCTTACTGTTAAACGTCATTATTCTATTATTAACTTACTGTAAACGATTGTTCGTAGAAACGATGTAAAATGTGTTCAGAGGAAACATAATTTAACTTTACATGCGTAAATGATACAAATACGAGTACGTGACAGTTGTGTACAACCGAAAATGTGTCATTGTTACAATAACACTGATTCTAAGAAATATGTTAGACTAAGTATGTTTCATTAATTTCATTAGGTAATTATCACCACGCGTCCTATTGTAATTTCTTTGTGATTACAATAAATATGGGAGCGGACCAGGATGTTACCATGTCGATAAGTATCCATATATCTTTCTCTTACTAAAATTATAAAATTCGTCAAAATTGACAAAAGCGATTTTTGACAACTGTCAAAGTGTATAGAATTTTCAATACACTGACAGTGCCAGTTTTTGAAAATCGTTAACGATAGCGTTAGGCATCTTGTCTAGGCTTTAACCGACTTGCTACTTGTCATAATTTAGTCGCGTAATACATACTGAATAAACGATTAAAATCAAATAAACTCGGTTTGTATTACCCTGCAAAATACGAACAAAGGCAGCAATGTGACTACACATTTTAACCGTGTATAAAATACGTAGCATAAGCCCCAACTTTTGTCTCACGACAATTACGTGGAAACACTCTTATAATTAATTGAGTTGTTTCAGAACTGAAGAACTAGTTCCAGGGAACTATATGAACACATAACTTTATATCACCATTCATTTTGATTACTACTGTACGTGCTGCTACGAAAATGTGGAAGAAAGACCATTACTTCTAGAACAGTCCTTTTATTACTAGGCATTCGTTTAATGTTCACTTTTCTTTTGTTTATCCGACTACAGATTAAATAAGTTTCTCCGGTGACAAGCGAGAAGTGTAATTTGTTCTTAGTGCGAACTTATTCAATTTGGTACAAAGCAAGGGCGTCAAGTTTGTAGCCGTAATTAGATTATAAAATAGGATATTCTATTAAACGATGCTAGAAGCTTTTATTTTACACTGGTCGTATCAAATGTCTTGCTAACTAATTTTCGTAGCTATGCACAATTTGTTTAAATAATCATGTGTGTGTAACCTTCCGTGGTCTCACCTGGTGGTTCCAACGGAAGATCAGCGCTGACAAATGTCAGCTTTATGCTGAGTTGGAACCATTTCGTGACTACATTTTTCTGGTGCGTATTTCTATGTTATTTTTTAATGTTTGTCACGAATAAATGTATTTCTTTCTTCCTTTCTTTAACTCAGATAATAAAATTTAAATGCCCCAATAGTAGTCGCTTCACCCTATACATTATCCAACACGATCAACAAGATAGGTACGTATGTCAAACACGAAGATGTTATATCAACTTGAAAGGCTACTAATTTGGCTGACTAAAGTCACTAGTGTAATCTAATAAATTATCAACCGGCCTTTCTGCCTCGGATGGCAAAAGACCTGACGGCTGAACTTTGGTGCCATGGTGTTTGGGCCTTCCATTGGCTTGGGACGTAACATGCGTGGTCACGTTAGCTCCGTCTCACGTCGAGGGATCCGCTCGTCAGCCTGGGTCCGCAGCTGACCGTGCCCAGACCATCATGTGCCTGAAACACGCTTTCCTAAATGAAAATTACTTGTTGACGGCACTTGCAATGGAAAAATTGGGACCAAGGTCTTCCGACACCAAGAAGTTTGTGATAGAGGTGTCGGGACTTATTTTGGCGGCGGGTGATCCTAGAGCGGGCTCGTTCATTGGGCAGCGGCTCAGTCTGGCTGTGCAAAGGGGGAACGCGGCCAGCATTTTAGGGACCATGCCTCAAGCGGGTGAACTGCAAGGGTTATTTTATTCATAGTTTGTGATTTGATACGTTATCTACCTATAAATAAACTCAAAAACCACACATTAGTCCACCAACTATAATGCCATGTTTGCTTAGTAATAGTTATTTGTACAACAAGAGAGTTGTTTAAAATTGGTTTTTCTGCGAGTGCTGATTTTGAATCCCGAGCAAGCGAAAGATTCTAGAATTTAATCACGGGCGTGGCGAGTGATGCTAGGTAAGGATCCTGAGTGCAGCGAGGGATTCAAAGACACGAAATGCAAATAACTTTGGTCTCGTGTTGCACATACAACTTTTCACCTCAGCAGCGAGAACATAATAATATTACCTTAAGCTAAAAAAATACAAAATAAACCGCCCGCGTGGTGCCTCCCCACAACCACCTATTGTGAAAGTAACTTTATCTCATGCTCGCAGCAAAATCAAATTTTGCTCACTGTCTTTCAACAGCAAAACCGGCTTTTTTGAAGTGCTCAGGTGAAAATAAATAAATGAATAAATTAAGAGTGAAGTGAAATAAGCAGTGATCGTAGATTTTGTTGAATTTTTGGTGCAGTGCAAGGGTTAATTACGTAAAAAGTGTAGTGTTTCATTTTATTATTATTATACAATCAATAGCCAATTATATTAGTCAATCACGTTATACACCTCGATAACCGTATGTCTCTGACATATGTCATTGTGACGTCATTGCACCGGTTTTGCTACAAAATCTACGATCACTGCAAATAAGTCATCAGTCAATGACGTCATACATATTTGCTTAAATTAAGCTCAATCTGCACACAACTTTAAGCGGATAAAAAACCCGTTATAAAATTGTACGAACGAAAAGATTCATTAAATAACCGTTGAAAGATAAAATAAAGGCTTTTTTATTTAATAATTATTAGTAAAAATGATATTTTAATCCGAGCGAGTTACAACATTAAAACAAAGTATTTTTAACGTAGGTAGGTATTTTTTTTTATAACTACCATTGCCATTAAGAACAGAAAACTGATACGTTTTCCCATTACTCATATTTTGAATAGTCTATGCAATTCGCGGAACATAAAGTACGTATCACAGAAAACATTTTTGCATTAAATTGCTTCTGCGCTCGCTTCCGTGAGCGCGTTAAGACGTCTAAGAGTTGCAATTTTTATTTATGTGCCAATATATTTTCAATATTTCTAATATAAATTACTAAATTTCGCTTCTAGCTTTATGCGAATTGACTATTTTTATCGCATGGGAACTATCTAAGTTTTCGGGATACAAAATATTATACATTATTAATGTGTTTGGGATACGGTTCGGTTTTATCTTTCAAGTTGCTGATTCATATTCCTGTTACAAACTACAACAACTTGACAAACTAAATGATACTTAGTTACCAACCATTTGTAGATTTTTTAATTCGCCATATTGTTTTTTTTTAATAAAGTATCCAGTGACACCGATGCTGTTAAGACACCTCTCTCTTCAAAATCGTTCAAACCGTCTAGCTACAGGAGAATATATGGAACGGACAACTTACATAATTATTGTATATACCCTGGGTTAGTAGTAAAACTTTGATTCTTTCAAAACGCACACGAAACTACTTTTTTTAATATTTATGTAGAATTCCAGCCTAATACTCAGCTTAGGGACATTTTATTTTAGTCCTCTGGGCTATTGCGTTTAGTGCAGTTGTTTGCGGTCTTAGGATTGGTCTTGTAATTTCAACTATGCAATTGTACAGAAATCATTATTATGTAAGTAGTACTTTCTTTACTTTCCTTCTCCATTCTATAGAAAATAGAAACCCCTGATGGATAAAATATCTTCTTCAAAAGAAAACGAATTACCTGAACTTAACATTTCAATACAGTGAAATCCTTGAGGAATGTACGCAAATTTAATTTAGAACTTTCGCGTTTTTACAATGAAAGGATATTGGATAAGTTATTTAATACTCGGACATGAATAAGAAAAGAACATTACTGAACCTTTTCTGGAATAGATTTCGATTCCAACCGATTTATTCAGTTATTTGCGTTTAGCTGGCGTTGAATTTTATTAATGGTTGTCGAATTTAATTTTAAAAGCTGGAATGTCTATAGAAACTTGGCATCTTCAGGTAAAAATTTCAATATTGTCGGTGATTCCGAACTTTTAACCAATGTATTTAGCATTTTTTAATAATTTCAAACTTATTAGACTGCTTACTAAATGTAAACCAATCGTCAAGGACGAGCTATCAGGATGTACCATGAATCTTCTAAATAGAAGAAAAAGGAAACCAAGTAAAAATTAGTATCCTGTGTGACCTTAGTAACAACGCCCAGACTTGGTCTGTGACCAAAATCCTATATTTTAAAGTTACGGTTTGCCATGCCATAGGGCATATCATTCTTGGCCAAAGGTTTCTCATACGAAAGCTTCGGTTTGTAACTTAAATAACAAAAACGGGAAAAAAGACCGCCAGTTAAAGTGAAACCAAGCCGCTAAAAGTGGGATTTTAGAAAAAATAAATATAGACCAATATCGCGCCATTTGACAACTGTCAACACAGTACAAAATATAACCTCATACATGCCTCAAACTCATATATTTAGGAAGTGAAAATACATTACAGAATTTTACACATTCTCATTACTTTGCATTAAAAGCTTTTGAATGTAGCCTCTTATCATCTTTATTTTTAGATAATTAAACGTAAATTTAAAGGAGGAATGTTTTGAAAAGGTGTTCATTAAATTCTACTTGGACAAAAAGGAAGCTAAAAGTCTTAAAGCAGGATTAGCCAAAAGCTAATTATGAAATCATTAACGAGTAAGTAAAGTTCCTACTAAAACACACCGAAGTACTCTCTGTCCTTAGTTATTTTCTCATAGTACTAACCTTACTTAATTAACATAAAAATTGCTCTTTCATTCAGAAAATTTTATTTCATTTTCAGCGACCAAAGTTTTAAGATTTATAAGTCTTAAATTATCTCAAAGAGGTTGTAAAAAACTTAACGCTCCCACAACAACAACAGCTACCTTAGGCTTTAAGAAGTTACTGAGGAATCTTGCAAACTTACATACATGAACCAAGGGCTGTGATTCTACACGGTAAAAACGATATTGCCTTTGATGTAATTCCGTATTGTCAACGTATTGATAGCTCTTATTTACTTGACAGTAATGGCGGCCGAGTTAAAATCAATACCAAAACATTCAAACGCAATATCGTTTTAACCTCGTCGAATAGAGGCTCTGAATTCATTACAGTATTCAATAGAGCTATATTGATGGGTACTGTTTTATAGAAACTCATTTCATAGAATGTAATATCACTTCGCAGAATTTTCATTTCATAGAAAGCTAATTACCTTGTTGTAACCTTACTGTTGTCAGGTTATTTTTTGGTGGACACAGGTCTAACCTAACCTAACCTACGTAATTAATGCTTAAGATAATAAAAAAACAGTAAGGTTTCAGCAGAATTTAGCTTTCTATGAAACGACAATTCTACGAAGTGATACATTATATGAAATGACTTTCTGTAAAACAAAGGGACACCATATTGATGGCTTACATTGGCTAAATATAAGTCGTATGATAAAAATCTAAAATATCGGGGCAAGCAAATTGTTGGCTATTGACGCTGCAATATGAAAAGCAGTTTACAAAAACGAATACGAGGAACTACATATGTATCCTGAAAACTTTAAAGAATTCATCGTCTTGAATCTAAGGTAAGTAGTAGCTTTGAAGTTTAATATTTTCTCCCGTAATATGTTTCAGCTGTAGCACTCAACGCTGCTGTTCGCAGTCAAGCATTGAATAAACATTGCTGAGAAGTAGCAGGCATCATTTTCTTCAGCATTTCTAACCTCATTTTCAGAAGTTTACAGAGTTATACGTAAGTAAGAGAAATACTCGTACGGGAGGCAATGTGGAGTAGGTACCGTAAAACAGGGTGAATAGGGACTAAGGGGTGAATAGTGACACAATCTAAAATAAGGCATAAAAAGTTACAAGTATTAAAAAAGTATCGGGGGACAATCTCACACAAATTTACCTCGTCCCAAACTAAGCTTTAGGCTTGTACTTTGGGTACTAGACAACGATAAACTTACTTATATACTATAGAGAAATATACACCTAAATACAAAGAAAACATCCAAGACTCAGGAACAAATATTAGCATTCGTCACACAAATATCTGCCCTTACCGGGATTTGAACCCAGGACCGCGCTGGCTGAAGTGAAAATAAACGTTACGTTCTTTTGGAATTGATTTTAGTCTTATAATTGGTAACATATGCTTCATTTTAGGTGTGGTCCTTATTCACCATTTAGTCCCTATTCACCCCATTTTACGTTAACTAGCGATGTGGATATAAGCTGTAGGACAATCGCGTCATCTTTAACGAGTATGTCAATTCCATACAATTTGAAAACTAAGTATCTTGTCTAGGGCCACTTTACCTCGAGCACGATTTTTTTTCTTCTATCTAGTGAGCTTACGTTTCGTCATTGAATCAGTGCCCCCATGTCCGTATTTGCGACCTACTTAAATATCCTATTACGTTGGTATTACGGTTGAGTTTCGTAAAATAATATACGGAAACGTGAATATGTTTTAGTGGATCGTGTAACGAATAAATTCAGTAAAATACGTTATCGAATAGTAAAGGCGATTCGAAATGTCATGTTTGATTGAAATGTTCGTGTTAAAGTTGCACTCTTATACATTTTGCAAGTTACCATCCTTACGCACTATTTCCTCTTTTTACCCGACTGCAGCAAAGCCCAAAAGGAGGGTTATGTGTTTGACCTGTATGTATATCCGACTCTATGTTCCCTCATAGAGGCTGGATGGATGGGCCGATTCCAACAAGCGAGTCGTCGTTACTTTCGTCTTAACATCGCAAGTGTCACTGGGTACTTACATTTAAACAATATAGCCGCACAAAAAAAACTATAAACGGTAACTAACATATATATAGACGACATTATCAAAACATGCAGTAGGGTTTTAAAAACCAAGCTTTTTGTTAGACTTGTATCCAATCCTTTCTGCTTAAAATACAAAAGATACCTAAAGCATAAAATATTAATCAACGAAACACCTACTATCCTTGTAATTTCCAGTAGACTTCGGCATTCTGCATAACACGGTTTACCAATATACGCTCCCTGAATCAATATCGGGGTGAACATTCTAGAACAGAATCGCGGGAAATGCAAACACAGCTCATACATGGAATTCAATCACCAGATTGATCCAAATTAAATCATCCGTCAATCCGGATCGATCCTATCAAATCCCCCCTGAATTGTTTCTGTGAAGTGTTTCCTGCGTCAATATTGATTTAGGACTGTAAGAAGTGTTTGACTGACATTTGTGACGTCTTTTGTTAATTTTATTTGGATTTGGTCGCAATTTGTTATTTTAGCGACAGTATTTGACATGTTAATTTGCTGCGGTTCTGTCCTTAATACAGTCAATAATTTATATTGGCGATATCCGGGAGAGAAATGTAGCAGCTGAACGTAGGTAGGATATGATATGCAAAAATGTAGTCAGCAGCAAAAAGTTAAGGCCAAGTACGTGATCAAATATATCCACAGAATACTGGTCAGCTCATATTTAATACGCTATTGACACGCTAAGTAGAAAATTGGCATCGCTTTGAAACGCATAAAATATTTTCGCATGAAATATTTTCGCATAACATCGTTTTAGGCTGAAATTGGTTAGGTTAGGTTCGTTTTTTAAAATAATCAAAATGAAACCGTTTAAATCTAATATATAAAATTCTCGTGTCACGGTGTACGTTATTGAACTCCTCTGAAATCTTAGCGTGCATATTGGCTAGGGTGGAGAATCGGACAACATCTATTTTTCATACCCCTAAGTGATATAAAAAAAATGGGGCGGGCGAAGCCGCTGGCGGGTCGCTGGTCTAATATATAAAATTCTCGTGTCACAGTGTTAGTTACCATACTCCTCCGAAACGGCTTGACCGATTTTTATGAAATTTTATATGCATATTCAGTAGATCTGAGAATCGGCTACTATCTATTTTTCATACCCCTAAGTGACATGAAAGAAACAAAAAAAGGCTTGTACTATGGGTACTAGACAACGATAAACATACATACTTAAATACATAGAAAACATCCAAGACTTAGAAAATATTCGCGCTCATCACACAAACATCATCATTTTCTATTGTGAAAACCTTTTTCGGCCAAATGATTTTACGCGAAAAGATACATTATGCGTAATAAAATTAGGCCATCCAACAGTGAACTTAGAAGATGTACGCCCTGTTGAACAACTTTCATAAGTGGCATAGTCATAAGAAAGTATCAAACAAATCTCTTGTTCAGTAACTGTGTATCCTGTATACAAGCAGGCACAAGCATATTTTTGATTGTACACGTTGATTACGTTTTTTAAACTTGGCCGTCTCCAATAACGTGATTATTTCGGACGGCGCGCGTACTATCGAGTTACTCCGATATAGGCCAATTTCCGTTTCTTGTGCAATGCAGTCAACGGTTAAATCTTTATAAACACACTCGCGTAAAACTGTTGTGTTTGACGACTCGCAGACAACGAACAGTTTTAACTACTCAACTTAGAAACGTTATATTAACTGTAGTGAATGATACTATTTTCGTGATTACGAAAGAATTTACGGTCGACTTTTTTACAGGGAAAGAAGGGTTAACTTCGTGATAGATTTTTAGGATTGCAAACTAATTACTTTAGTTACGTACTGTTTTAAAACGAAAGCGGGATTTAATCTTTTGATTGTGTTGAAATGATCGTAGACATGAGCAGGCTTATAACAGAACGTGTTGCATTGCGAAAGCTGAAAACAATCAATTGATGGAATTAGAGTCGGATATTCATTCTAAGCAATCCGGCTGAGTGGGCCCCTATTGGCGTCAGGGTGCAATACCACCAATGTTCTGTAAAATTTCTCATGTTTAAGTTAATTAAGTTGGTGGAGGTGCCGCATTTGATTTCAATAAAATATTTTTCTTTCTTTCTTTCTTTCTTTCAATCCCATTACACTAAAACCGGGCAAATACGAGTTAAAATCGCGTGGAGAGGTTCCCGTAAGTTTTGAGAAATTTCCTATGTTACTTTAAGTACCATAAACATCTTATAGGTTTTCCTGTAATCTAAAGGTAAAGAACTATGTTTATTAAAAAAAAATGGCTTTGTAGTTTCGGAGGCAAGTTATAAAATTCATATTTAATTACGTTTCAAGTCTCGAATATTCACATGAATACAAAATTTCAACTTAATAGGTCCAGTAGATCCGGAGCAAATTGGCTGTGACAAACGAGTAATCCTATAAGGGTTCCGTTTTTTCCCTTGGACTTACGGAACCCTAAAAATCAAAACTATTGTTTTTTTTTTAATATTAATATAAAAAAATGGACAAACAATTTGTCTCCTTAAACCACACAGGGTTTGTGTGGGGCCAGAGCTGCTGTCTTAACCTCGCGCTTTAAATGTAAACAAAATATTCTGGTCGGTTACTACCTTTACTTGTAGTTAAACGGGACTTAATCGTGTTAAATGTACTTATCACTGTATTCTATACGTATAATGTAATAGTTAATATCTTTAACATATGCATATTGGAAGGTATCACACATGAGCACCCACCCGCAAACGCCTTTGCATATTGGAAATTAATCCAAATTAGTTTGCTAACTAGAATGTGTAATGTCAAACCAAAGCTGTGAAATTAACTCGCCTGTTAAATCTTAGAGGAAATAGGTAACACAAAATATAGGTTACTTTAGAAAGCTCCTATGATGTTCTGTCTCTTATATTGCCCTCTTACGTATAAACGTGGAATAACCGTGAGGTAGCTTATGCCATGCTTTGTCACTTTTTGTCGGGCACAAATGTCGCAATTGCAGATAAGGACAAAGCGTGGTATAAGCTACCACTCTGTTATTCCATGTTTATAAGTAAAGGGGTAAGTCTTTAGAATATGATATACGAACCTGCTTAAAATGGTTTATTTACGAATATGCGTCGGAAAAGATGAAAGGCACAGAGAGTTGCTGTTTGAAATCCTTAACTTTAACAAACAACGGAGTTATAAAACCATGTTTAACTTTGTGATCTTACAGGTGAATTGATCAAAAAGGAAGCATTAAATTTTAAAAGAACACAATCCCAAATAACGACCAAAACCTATAGCCAAGATGCGTTCGCTAACTAGCGTTTCGATTCGTTTTGTTTTTAAACCAATCGCGTCAACCAAACGAGCAGAAACGCTAGTAAGCGAACGCATCTTGGCTATAGGCTGAGCTCTGCAAAGCTAATACTTTGGGACCGTAAAGGCGTATCAATAGAGTTGAAAAGATGTAAAGGAGTTCCTTGGTCGATTATACCTAAGTATAATGTTTAAAGACACCTAGAAAATAGCCGATTAACTACCTCCTACCACGAACATTGACGCTATGGTGGAATGATGATTATATCTGGAATATGCGTACCTGAAACAAAAAAAAACCGTTACTGTAATTCATACATTTTCTTTTACGTGCCTTTACCCAGAAAAATATACTAACAATAACAGAATGCAGAAAGATTTGCTTTTAGCGAGCATTTCTCTTCACTTCAAGTGTAACAAAAAATTTGCAACTTCTGTCAAACGATTTTATGATATTTTTTAATCGTATTGGTTGCTTTTATTAGCTTCCTGACAGTAATGTTTGTTATTATTAAGATGACAATAACAGTTTAAAACACAGGTTTAGAGCCCAGTTTTACAGTCTTACTTTAAGATATTAAGCACAAAAAGTTACATAAATTTCGGTTCAGTAGTTTTTGCGCGATGCCCGAACCAACAAATGGCTGTTATCATATCCAAAAATCAATTGTCAGAATAAAAGTCAGGAAAACCCACAGCAAATCTTTAGCTTGAAATATTTTAGAAACTTTGTTATATTTTGAAATATCTTCCTTAATAGAATTTTCAGAAAACAATTTATCACAGTAGAAATTGTGTAGCTTTGCCCTCCAACAAGCTAAGTAGATTTGAGTTGTGTATTTATTTTCTACTTTGACTTCAACTTCAAGTTCACTGGCAAGAAAACCATGTTATTCCAACCCTTGGATGGGCTTCATTAAAGTTAATTTTATTGAACTACTTATCTTTTACATTATAAATCACATAGGTATCTAAGGAAGAACAGATTATAAATGATGTTATAGATTACAACTGAATCGAAACCTCAAACAGTGGCAGAATGTCATAGCAGATACTCTACTCTAAGACCGATGGTTTTTTTTAATTTACGCAATTCCTAAATCACAAAACAGACGTGACAGTGGTGTAAGGCGAAGGCAGACGAGCATACAGACTACCTGATGGTAAGTGGGATCTGAGATCCAATACATTTACATCAGAAGACTGAAATCCCAATACTGCAAATGCGTTGCCAACCCTGAGGACTTAGGTTTAATGCTTACTAGCTTCCGCACACGACGTTGTACGCGTATAAATCAGTTCCACCAGGTATAAGCTGTTTTCATTTGAAATTTCACCAAAATCCGCCTAGTAGTTTTTGCGTGAAGAAGTAGCAAACATCCATGCATACTTACAAACTTTGTCGTTTATAATATTAGTAGGATATTCTAGTAATGTCACACAAAATACGTTTTTATATTAAACCTTAATTTATTCTTACGTTGGAGTATGGAATACACGGAATAAAGTCCCTAGTCTATGTCAAAATCTTGTCCCGTTGCGGCGTGTTAGGCCCACAGGTTTGGGAAATAGGAGGTGAGGGCTGGCCTCGTTAGCAACTTAATCATACGATTTACATTCCAAAACCCTAATATAAACTGGTGCGTCGGAAAATAATCTCTAACCTTAGAGAATCACCACTGAATAAAGGACAACTAACTGTCATGAATACCACAGCAGATAAGTACCAATATCTCCAGACTAATTACCTAAACTTGCTAGCAACTCCTGAATGCATGCTCGATCGCTCAGGCAAACCAGCGGAAGAGAATACGTACCTACATACGTGATACATTGTGAAGCTTGAGGATCTATAGGTCAAGTTATGATAGTACGTTACGATTAATCTCTTGTTGTGTTAGTGAATCACACCAGTGAGCAGAGGCCTCCAACTGTCACGTATCTCACAGACATAGCCCGAAGTGTTCGGTCCGTCCCCTTGGGAGATATCGAGGATGGGTCACGGACGATTTCAATTTGCCGTCAAATAAATAAGATTACGATGAAGCTCGCTAAGATCTTTTATTTCGATACAGTGAGAGTTTAGGCTTGGAAAATAAAAGAAATGTGTTTTTCCCAAACATTGCTAAGTGATTTTTGACCTTTTAAGTTCGTCTTTGACTTCAAAAGTACCTTTGGATAAAGGAAACGTTGTTAATTTGCAGAAGCTTTGGTTCGTAATGATGTTAACAATAAATTCTATGGGCTTAACAATCCTACTTTGCCAATTTTTTTTTTAATGATAAGGGGAAGGCACACGAGCACTCGCAGGCCACCTGATGGTAAGCGGAATCTGAAACCCATAGACATTTGAATTCTCAAGACTAAGATGGAACGCCTCTATGCTAGTAATTACACCGGTGGTCTTATCCCCACACCGGAACACAACAATGCGAAAACTGTTGCTTGGCGGGTGGCAAATGGATAAGATGGTGGTATCGATCCGGACGGACCATGCACACCACCACCACTTGTGCAAAACGTGGTTACAGAATTATCAACATGTCTTTTTAGAGTTGTTGGTATTTCTGTAGCTCTGCCTACCCCACTCTGGGAATGAAGGCGTGATGCTATGTATGTATCTATCGGATTCCGTTATGGATGCAGTGTGGATACCATGTGAGTAGGACCAAGGGACAATTCTTCACAAATTGTTTAGTCGCAATCTAAGCTCTAGGCTTGTAGCTCAGTCAGCGAACACCCGAAAATGGCAAAGCAAGAAATCGTCTGGGTTATTGGTCTTCGTGGTAGAGGTGACCCCCAAGTATAATATACTTAAAGTCCCCAGCCTTTGGCCGGGTGCTTTTGGCAGGTGAAGGGATAAAAGGTGGCTATTTTAGTTTACGTAAATATCGAAAGTGTAGATATTAAGTGTACACCTGTAAATAACACGTAATGTAAAGCATAGTTATTTAGACCTTATAATTTTTATACCACCAGGAATTCCATTTATGTTGATCTTCAAAAAAACAATTAATATACCATTATGCAGGATTTTTTTAAACTTAATTCATGAACAAACAAAAGAGTACCTTCATTTTAACCAGGGCCTCTATTCAGGTGCGTTAAAACGATATCGTGTTTGACACGTTTAAGAATCGTTTATGTCACAGTCGCCATTATTGTAAATGACATAAGAGTTATCAAAACGATGACAATACGGAAACAGGTCAAAAACGATATCGTTATAACGCAGTTGAATAGAGGCCAAGGAGGTCTCCCTACCACATAAAACAATAATCTAGACACGATTCTTTGCATTTTTTTGGTTTGTTGACTGAACTATTGGTACTAGACAACGGTAAACATACAAAAAAAAGTTAGTTGAAATCTAATTTGTAAAAAGTCAAAATACATATTTTTAAACAGTTTATTGATATCGACTACAATAATCTCCAAAAATGCACATGAAGACAAGACTTCTGTTGACACAAGTTGTTGTACACAATACCGACACAGTTTGAAGATAAGCCCCATTTCACTGTAGTTAACGCTTAATTTTGAATGTGTCAGTAGCATTCGTGTCTAGTGGCACCCCAAGTTGCATTTAAATTAGGATGACAAGTAAGATAAATATTTACGCTTAATAGAGCGGTCATCGCTCTCTTTTTAGTGAGGGATACAAAAAATGAAATAAGGACGAGAGAATTATGAAAACGAAAATAACTGATACTAGGTATTTTATTAGTCTAAAATCTAATATTTTGAAAAATTTAGATTAAAAATTGTCATTGCAAGTGACGACGCGTTGGCCTAGCTGGTAGTGCTGCCTACGAAGCTAGCGGTCTAGGGTTCGATTCCCGGTATTGGCAAATATTAGTGTGATGAACTGATGAGCGCGAGTATTTGTTTTTGAGTATATTAAAGTATTTATTTCTCTATTTATAAATATTTATATCGTTGTCTAGTACCCATTGTGCGAGTACAAGGCTAGAGCTTAGTTTGGGACTAAATCAATTTGTGTCAGAATGTCCCTAGATATTTATTTATGAACTATAAACCACAGTAATTATTTACAAACTTAACATGAAACGATATGTACAAAACTAATTTATATCGGCTATGCAGATTTAGTAGTCTAAACGCGAAGTCATTATGTTATTTAGAAAATTAAAAACCCAATAAAGAGTGACTATATTGGGTAGATCTCACTATTCCCATTTCCCATTGCAGTGGTAATACTGAGACTGCACTTTTTTTTCAAATCAGTCTCACTATTCCCATTGCATTACGAAACGCCGAATGGTAATAGCGAGACTTATGTTCTCCTACAAAATGTCTCATTATTCCCATTTTGTGCGGTTTTTTTTAAACGTTTATATATATACGTTTACGTTTATATCCGAGCGTTTTATTGGTCGCGAATAGTAGCGGTTATATAAACGCAATGGGGATAGTGATACAAGTAGTATCACTATTACCATCAATGGGAAAGCTCAATAGTGAGATCTACCCCCTATATTGTTGTCAAATACTAGTTAAATATTTTTTCCACATTCAATTTTTTGTTTCACCTTAAGCTTGGCTGGTAGAAATATAATAGAAATAGAAATATAACAAATGAACACTGTTTATCTATTCTGCGAGTATTGATGTTGAAATGTAACTCTTAATTCGTTCAAACACAGCCATAAACATTTTATTATGTTTTTGCATCGGAAGGAAGATATTAATAAAAGTCTGATAAGGAAAGACGTGGTTGTCATCGACTGTTTCATATTCAAATGCTGAGGTCATCGAGAAACTATGTCATAAACCCATTTTGGCAAACATATAAGTTTCTACTTAGTCTTAAGTGCTAGTGGGCGGGCAGTATAAATAGCGAATGCGTTTTGTATGTTTAAGACAATGTATTCATCTGCTCTTGCGTATTCAAGTTTGAGTGGATTATGTTCAGGCTTGTATTTTTATTTATTTATTACAGAGATAGTATAAGAAAAAGTTCAAGGAACAGCGTTCATTTTCATACCAAACCTTATCAACTCTTAATTTTGATTTTGAACCCGTTAAATACTTTGAAACTCTATCAAAAAAAACTCTGTGGTATAATCATTATTGTTTTTGACATCGTCGGTCTCGATGTGATCTCTCGATCGTATATCAACTGACAAACTTTTCAGGATAGACGAAAAACTACTTTGAAAACTTACGAGTTCCTTAACAAAGTGGTGTGGTGTTGTTTTAGTTGATGGTAATACCAATATTACGAGTTGTCACTACTGTCACTAATAGTCTTACGAGGTTACACCAGTCGAAGTGTTAACAAATGTTTGTTAAGAGATGTCACTTCAAATTGTTTTTGCCCTGAATATCAATTGTTATTCTTAAGACCTTTACGAGTTAACACCGGAAATACAATTTGAAACTTTCTGCATCAAAATCTCAATGTTAGTTACGAGGTGTCACATATTATCTAGATCGACGACATGTTACCGTATTGTGTCAATGTATTTTATTGATTTTAGACACGTTTCGACCAATTATAAATATTTATGAAACTATAAGCCTTAAGTTACACCGAAGTGCGTGGTTAGGCACTTATTCGAGAAGTCACAAACATACACGATTTTATTACCTTTGGTTCCTGTTTTTTAGCAAATCACATTCAGTAAGTATTGGAGTATTTAATATGATGAACAACACATCATAAAAACTTCATCAGACAGAGACATTCCCACGTTAATAAAAACACCTAAAAATCCCTTAAAAACTCCAGGAATGATCCAATTTCCAAATTTAATTTAACACAAAAAACATTTCTAACTCAAAGAGTTTTACATGTACAAACGCATTTCCTAGTTAGTGATAACCTTTACAACCTAAAATGGGTCAAATAGCAAACTGAACTAGATATTTTTATTAATACTTGCCGTACTGCTGATAACTGTGGGTTCATGTACTTTCGTCAAATGGACGTTTAACCCATTCATACGTTATTATTGATTAAAACTTGCAAACCACCCTTTTCTTGTTTGCAGGTTTTAATTAATAAATTGGGCGACCAAGCTCTACTCGGGTGTATGTAAACGACACTATTAAATCATAATTTGATATTGCCGACTATACCGGGTGTTGCCTGTAATAGGAGCAATAAATTTAGGGATCGTTTCCACACCACAAACGTAACAACATTTATTCTACAACTTTTGAAAATAACTTGTTGTTTACTACATATGAATGAATTTAGATTTTCCAAGCTAGCAATGTATTGCGAAAACTACGAAGTTTGTAGGCTGACAGTAGATATCAACTAGACTATTGGATGGAGTACATTGAAAATGATATTTAGTTTGTTCGAAAAAATGCCAAATAATAAATTACATATTTTGTAAAAGTTGTAGAACAAATGTTGCTACGTTTATACAGTAGAAACGATCCCTCAATTTATTGCTCCTATTACAGGCAACACCCAGTATATGTCTAATACCTCGGAACCTGATTTTTCGGCCGAATCCGAATTTTTTCGAAGATGACTTGACAGATCATTTTTTAACCCGAGAAACCGCTAGAGACGTTTTTGAGAACGTAATTACAAATATGCGTGCGCTTCAATCGGTATAAAAACTTTTTTGTGTAATTTCATTTAACGAACTGCGAAATGGATAACTAACGTATAGCAACAAAATGTATATTTTTTGGAGCATAACAGTCATGTAGTATAACACTTATTCAGCATAAGAATCTTTTGTATAATATTTATATGGGATATTGCCATTTGATATACTATACAATAATATACTACATGGTATAATTATAAAAAAATATAAAAAACATTTGCAATAATGATCAGGTGATATTACCATTTATAAATTATAATATGTTTAAATCAAGGTCATGTAAACCAATCTGCTAAATGAGGTTCATCTCACTTTTACTTATAGCTAAGGTTAGGTTAGAGATGCGTCAAGGCGTGAAGCGCCATAACTAGCCGGAATACCCATCCTCCATGTCTTCCCGTGGATGTCGTAAGAGGCGACTAAGGGAATAAGGGCTTCTACTACTGTTAGGCGATGAGTTTGCAACCTGTCACTAATACACTAGTAAATTTTCCTGGCCTGATTGTGCAAAGTGTGGTTACAGTATTATCAACAATTATTTTTAGAGTTGTTGGTATTTCTATAGCTCTGCCTACCCCACTCTGGGAATGGAGACATGATGTTATGTATGTATGTATGTAGGTATTAATTCCGTCTTAATCCTCAGGGTTAATAACGTATTTGCGGTCTAAAAATTGTAGTCTTAAGATATTTTGAGAATACAAACATCTTTGGGTGAATCAACTTTTAAAGTCCTCCTTTTCTACACGCTAATAAAAACTTACTAGAATATGTGAGATTGATAATGGTTTACACATGTTAAAATAAGATAATCAGATTTTCGGATTTCACTATTCATAATCACAAACCAATTCTATAATTTTGTAAAAACATGGTAACGCGGTGGAAAATGCACGTTTTTCATACAAAACCCGGGGACAACGTCGTCCCCTGCGTTACCTGATATATTTGTGTAAATCATAGAAGAATATTCAAAATTGTCAGCTAGAAAGTAAGTTTAATTGTCTGATTTATTCAATATATTGACCACATCAAAAAAAAATATTGCATTCTACCAAATTAAGATGACGTAGTGAGACATGTCGAAAATTGGGAAGTACCTTAAAAGTTGATTCACCCACTTAACTCGTGCGCCTTCTCCATATTGGCTCATATAAAATTGGTCTTTCGAATTTTTTTACAAATAAAGATTTGTGATTATACTCATCATATATCCGAAAAAATTTGCTCATTTTTTTTTCATAATTTAATTTTACTGAACCATTTCTGAGTTTAGGAAGCTTATATTATAAAACAAAAATAACCTTACCTTATTTAACGGCTGGATATTTTTAAAATCCTTAAAATAAACAGGTGTATGATTAATATTGATTATGAAGAGTAATCATTATGATGCAATGGTACTTATGAGAAATATTTTTATGAAGAGTGATCATTATGACGTAAAATGGTATGAGATACATTTTCGGAGTTTCAATAATCTAATTTGCAATTTAATAAGTATGAATTTTAGCGCACCCTTCTTCCATCATCTTCGCATCTTTCTTCCATGCCATAAAAAGTCCAAAGTTCCTTTCTCTTAACTTAAAAAGCACCGAAGCGACATTATGAAGAATGACCCAAATAGCAAAGTGAATGCCTACGACCGTTTAATTGAAGTCCCTCTTTGTTTTACACAATTGGCACCAAGAACACAACATCGGGTCATTTTTACATGTAGACGCAGAAGCGTGGCACCAAACGTTAATAGGATCTGTCGTAAGAGAAGAACTTAATTGAAAAATCAGTAAACCGGAACACAAAAGGAACAGTTTTGAAATTTATAGGCTTGGGTATTTGAAGTACGTATTTTTCATCATCCATCAGTATTACTGTAAACTTTTGTTTTATGTGCACGCAACCTAGTAAATTTGGATTTTAGAAAACATCTTAAAAGTAAAATTGTCACAGCTACTATTAAAAATCGGGGGTGTCTATCATTTATTTATCATTAACAGAAAATAGCGTTCGATGAAATGAAATTCGATGAAATGATACATTCAATGAAGTGATGAAATGATCAATTACCGCAAATCGCGGTTTTAAATTTATACCTTTGCTAGGTATGTCATACAACAGTTAGGCTACTATTACAATAAAGAAGTAATTGCTAATTAAGTCTAAAAAAGGCACAATTATTACCTTGTCCTGTGAAGTTATTTGGTTCCAAAAAATGAGATACTGAATTTTTATAAATAATTATTTAGATTTTTTTTTTATAGATTTTGGAAAATTTGAATATCGCTCAATCCACCGGGAAATATCAAATATGGCGGCAAAGCAAAACTAAACCTTAATTACCCTCCGGCTGTTGTACAGTCGCCAGCAGAAGTAGCTACACAACCGAAGAGCTCAAAATGATATGCAATCGACTTTATTGTCAAGAGAATACGTCGTGTTTAGATTAGCTTGCCTTCTTTTGATACTGACGGTACCTACTATCTTTTAGAAAAATGACATCGATCTTTTGTTCTATTTTGAAAGGATAATATCCAAGAAGCATACCTTATGAATTATTAAGTACAATGGTTTTTTCGTTAAGCCAGAAAAGAACATTGATGTAATAATTGATGTGAGGTCAAATAACAGGAAAGAAATTATATTCATATGATATATGTACTTTTCTGCGATAAGGTGCTTTAACAACAACAATTTCTCTTTACCAATAGCAATAATCAATAATGAACGAGAACTTATCGCGGTTTGCATTATTTTATGAATTCTTAGTTTTCACTTTATCAAATAACAAATATTCACGATAAACCAACAGAACAGACAACATATACATAATATTCTCTTGAATTTCACCTCCACCATGAAAGCCCATAAAATTCAATACAATACAAATACGCTTTATTAATAATAAAACACTATACAAAGAAAAATAAACAAATAAATACAAAAACAAGGTCAACTGGTAGAGAATGCCTTACGGTATTAAGTTCGCCTTTTGTATACTGAGTGTATTCTTTTGTGCAATAAAGATTAAATAAATAAATAAAAAAACATGAAACTCTTATTCGGTAGAAATAAGGCGGTTTTATCGCTATTAAGGCATCCCTTCCAGACAACAGAGACGCAGCAACATAAACATTAAAATAAAATAGGCGGTGCAAATAAAAATATTTAAAAAATATAACATGAAGAACGAGTTTTAACAAAAAACACCTTTACAAATCATAATCATTACAAAACTAGAACAAAGTAAATTAAATCAATAACCATTAAAACTGGATTTTTCTAAAATCCCAACATTCCTGAAAGCATTAGATAAACCGTAGAACATCTTTTTCTGGTCGTATTCCAGAGATAATCTAAAAGTGTTAATGACTTTGCTCTCGTGGGCTTGTAGTTCACGCGTCGTCCCAATTAAAAATGTCAACTCAATTAACACAGAAGGGTACATTAACCGACATATTTATGGTAGATTAATGAAGGGCTCAATTAGATTCACACGTCCATGACCGAGTTTTAAAGGGAGTTGAGTAGTTAGAGAAGTCAAGAAGTTCATCTTTTTTACTATTCTCTAATGGGGTTTAATCGGCAGGGTACTTCGACTGCGAGTATGAGGTACTTCTTACTTATTTTAATATGAAGAGAAATAAAGCAGTTCAGTAGGAAAATTACTTCATGCGGGAATCTAAAAAGTTTATTTAAAAATAATCCTAGCTGTTGCCCGTGACTTCGTCCACACGTAGACCAATAAAACATAGCCTATGTTATTTTGTGATAATGTAGCATTCCGATGGTGAAATAATTTTTGAAATCGGTCTAGTAGTTTTTGAGTTTATTCGTTTCAACATACAAAAATAAAAATCTTTCCTCTTTTTAATATAGCAGTATAGGTAATAGGTAACGATTTTATTTTTTACAAAATAATATATTTTTACTTAAGTAGCGTGGCATTTTTTCTAACCATTTTTTTTTCAATACGTAAAATCTTCCAATATTTAAAACAAATTACAGAAAATACTTTTGCTTGGTTGCTGACACCGTGTATTTTACTGTAGGTAACAAGGAACCAATAATAAGACTAACGATACACAACATAAATCAATACTTATTAACACATTTTTCTTAGGCTACGCTTCCAAATGAAACTAGCAATGCATGACAATATTTAACTTCATGAAAATCACATCCACCAGCTTTACCTTCTAAAATATTTATCTCACTTCCACTGACGTTTGGTGCGTCCATATATTCGTAATACCAACAGCACAAAATATTAAAGTGCAATGACAGCGACATTTTTCGAGCTCGCAAACATCGTAAAAATGCATGAAGTATTTCTCGTGATTTTTCTTCAAATCAGAAAGCGTTCAGTTTAGCTCTCTGCAAAGGAAGTTCGCTTTATAGAAAAGAATTTCACGAGAAAAGGGACTTTCAATGGCTTTTTGTATACTTCCTGTCAATGTGGTATTCAAGTGTTTTGTTAGAGTTTCCCTTTGACAAAAATACTGTGTAGAAAGGTTTTGTAATCATTTGAGGAACAAAATATTGTTTACTTGAAAATACAGCGATAATGTCCTAAACGTAATGAAATGTCTTTTAGAAAATCTAAAACTAAAGCTTTACATTCATGATTCCATATTTTTGTCGAGGATTTTTTTCTTAGTCGGCCACAATGCAGACAGTTTAGGTTTCATTCACACGCGCTGTTTAAAGTTGTAAAAATGTATATGTAGATCCTCAAACAATTCAATCAATGATCGCATCATATCGCGTATACTATAGGCGTTGTAACTGCATACCAAGTTGCATAACACACATAACGATCTCTAAACGTCAATCACAATAAGTCCTCTGCGGCACTTATGTCCATATAGCGATGACATGTCATGCCATCAATTTAGCTTGTTCTCGCCCACTGACATAAAGACACTGATTATTATTTTATTTAACTATGCATCGTAAAAAATGCTAAATGTTTTATTTATTACGCACCTAACAGTTCAGTTTAGGAATTTTACTCCAACGGTTCATTTTCTTTTCAAGTCTGCCAAGTTGGAAAAGAATTAAGGCACGAGCAGTATTTCAACAATTAGTGGTTTTGCTTAACCATTTCATTTTATTTTCTTCTTACTAATGGCTAGAATGTGGGAGAAACGTTTATAAAGCCGCAGACTGAGGCCTTTGTAACAAAACCTTTTCCAATTCACAGCTTTGTATTTTTAACGAAAAAGATAACTTGCCGACAACGGCCTTAATTTTAAACGATCTGACGTAGATTTCTGTCTGTCCCATACATTTGTTTTTTTTTTAACTTTTTTACGAAAGCGAATTCGAATTTGTTGCTGTCATTTGCAATGTTCATGGTTTTTTATGGTTCTTATTTTTGCTAACACTATGCTGAACTGAACAACTACATGTGATGTTTTTAAATTCTAGGACGCATAAAAGATATGACGACGAAATAATTATTCACATAGTTAGTTGTGTTATTTTTAGTGGTGGTAGGACCCTGCGCAGGGTCCATCTGGATCGCTGCCACCACCTTATCCATTAACCTACTACACAGTGTTCGCATTGTTGTGTTCCGGTGTGGGGACAAGACAACCGGTGAAATTACTAGCATAGAGGCATTCCATCTAAGTCCTCAGGGCAACGCATTTGAGGTCTTACGATTGTAGTCTTAAGATTATAGTCTTGAGAAAATTAGGGGGCCTTAGTGCTCGTGTGGCTTCCCCTTATCTTAAAAAAATATGCACACTGCTCTGTGGTTTTTCGCTCTAAATTCGCGTAGATAGCGATTTGACACGGTACATAATGACACATAAAGACCTCTTTGAGGTCTCACGTACTCCTTGGATAGAAGAACCAATAATTGTATAGATCATACACATAGTCCATGATCACCCAATCCTAACTACGCTTTATTTGGCACTTGCATCATCATTTCGTCACCCCGTCATCACCCTATAAAACTGTAATGGATTTATCACCTTCTGGTATGTTTATGCTAAAAACCTATAACTCAAAATTGTAAAAGACACGTCCGCGGACTAATAAAAGAATGACGTAATCCACTAGCCCTGCAGGGCTTTATGGGTGTTTAGTGAAATAGGTCGACGGGACGGTCGTAAAGCCCAGCTTCCGATGTGGGCAAAGGGGGGAGAGGCAGCGGGAACCAGCGGGATGTTATCTTATCTTAAGTCCGAAGTTTTGTTTGCCAACTGTTTCAAGTGCCCGAAAATTAATTAGTCAGAATTATAATATAAATCTATTGCCTTTTCAAAATATTTTAAGAGATGGTTAAGTTAGGTTTGTTTTAAAACAATCCAGAGGGGCTAGACAAGGTGTATTCGACACTCGCTAGCGATTATGTTTCGATTGAAAAATATATGGAATTGACGTAAGTGTCGTTACTATCTCGGTGGCTTACGTCAATTCCATACATTTATCAATCGAAACATAATCGCTAACGATTGTCGAATGCAACTTGTCTGACTATACGAAGACATTTTTGCATCTGAAAGTGTTTCGTACTAGCAAGCAACGCGATATACATAACTACCAATCATATTGTATTAAGTAGAACTAGTTACTCGTATTAGGCGCTGATTTAGAAAATCATCACCTGACGGCAAAAAAATGGAAAACATGCAATACGAATTCTTTGTATACTAGGGACTGATTTATGTGACCTTGAAATGTTAAGAATAGTTTTACATATAAATAGTTGTTCAAATCGTTAGTTCCCCGAGCATAAACTTTTTCTTTCTATCAAGTCATTACGTTAAGGTAACGTCATCAAGAAAATTATGTCTACTTTGAACTTACTTTTCCTAGCACGTCGATATTGACATTGATTATCATAATATATTAGTGAAGGTGAATACATAAAATAATGTATGGAAACATGAGTCGGTTTTAGAGGTTTGGGCTACGAATAGATTTAGAACCCGCTTATATATGGTAAATTCAAAAATGTGACATGTGATTTCGCGCTAAAGCTACGATTACTCACTTTTCTCTGCAAAGAGTACAAAAAGACGAAAAAGGTGAACCGGCTTTTTTCACTCTCTAATTTTCCAAGCCTTGGCCCACCGCTCACTAAGATGGTTTATGACGCTAGTGTTTTTAGTCCACTGCAATTGCCCGCCACTGGACGAAGTTTAACTCCCTTTTGTTATGTGAATTACGCACTAAGAGTCGTGGAAAACAGACTAAGTGGAAGCAGACTAATGGACAAAGTTTTATTTCTTGGAAACGGACTGGTTATACGGAATATGAAAATTAAACATAACATCTTTATTTTTGCAAGAAGGCCTTGCGCTTCTCAAGAGGAGACCTTTCTTGAAAAGATAAAGCCACAAGTTCCAACAAAATCTCAAAAATGGATGCAACATCGGCTAACCAAGATCTTCACCAAATCGTCGGTAAACAGGCTTTTTTGCTTTACTGCTTTCATCATTTTGCAAGCCATTTGAGTAGCAATAAGATATCACCGAGCTTACTTCAACGCTTGCCCTATTACCAACTCCTTATGGCTTATTCAAACAAAATGACATGTTTATGAATTAAAATGTCTGAAGATAATAACCTTACGCAAGACTTGCACGTTGCATAGTTTCGGGGAAGCATTACTCGTAGGTACAACTAAGAGGCTATACACACGACGTAGTAGGATTAAGTATACGCAGAGTCGCAAATAGATAACGCAATTATACGCTGGATTTCGTTTAATTAATTAACATAAAACGAATTATCAGTGTTAACTAGAAAAGTACAGAACCTGTGTGAAATTAATAGTGAAACAAAATCGCTAATCTAATAATCTAAGGCTAACGTTTCTCTTTCTTTCTACAGATTCAAGTGTCAAAAAATAGGGATGGGCAGCCAAAGTTTTGAATTTCTTGCTTCGAAGTACCTTTCTAGCACGGCTAGCACATGAGGGCGTGCGAGTAAGTCGCATGCAAGATAGACTACCCGTCATTGTCTATTTAGAACGGTCAGAAAAAGACAGGTAGTCGTAACTCGCGTGCCGTCAGGTGCTAGCCGTGCTGGGCCTCTATAAAACTCTGTTAAATCATAATACTTTTGACGTGGTGGTATTGATTTAACTCGGCCGCAATTACTGTCAAGTAAATAAGAGCTATCAAAACGTTGACAATACGGAAACACGTCAAAAAAAAATAGTTTTTAACGTGTAGAATCTGTCGAATTCCTTTCTATGCGATAAGTATACCTACTATTTTTACGAGTTAGTTTTGTAAAAGTAAATATCGGCCTTTGTCAAGATCAAAATATATTTTACTATGTGGTAATAAAGTTGATACACATTGTGTGGATTTTTATTATCAACCTTGACTAATACAATAGTGAACAAGCTACGAACATGTCGCGTATTAATTGCGTTAAAATTGCGTCACCCGCGCGTTTACGTAAAGATTGTGTGTTAACTCCCTAACCAATAGTTAGAACAGTTAACCCGTTGAACTGTTTTCACGTGTGGGCCCGTCTGTTTATGTTACGCATTTGTTTACATTTTAGTTGCTCCTCAGTATCTAATAATATATTTTACTCTAAGTTTATAAACGGCTGGTTGCGTAATAATGATTCATTTTTAAGTAAACCGGCGGTGTTTCCGTGTGTTTAATAATGAAATAATGGAATTAAAATAATATTATTTTGCAGTACTGGATGTCTTTTAATTCCTAATGATCTTTAAGTTAAATCAGTTTTGGTTGATAAAAAAGTAAAAAAAAAACATAAAGTAAAGTAAGTCGATCATAAGTTAAACTATCTAATTATAAGAACATACTTAAAACTAAAAAGGCACTTGACCTTTAATTAGATCCCACTTTGAAATACACCAAATTTAAATGACAAAATTATGAAAAAAGCATAAATGTTTATACTCGTACAATGTGGCTCAAAATACACTAAAGCGTGTAATATTATTTCTGTTTACTATTAGCCCTGTGATTAAACAATTGACTGGCGGCAGATAAGATCGTTATATAGATTCGGTACGCACGCGACGCGCCAGTTAGTCTAGTTAGCTCGAGAGCTTTAATTACAATTAAATAAGGTTTAATTTAGAATGAACTATGCGGCTATGCACAATTGTGAGATGGAACAACTTGTGATATTTATTGCGGTATTCTCAGATTTAAGGCGGTACACGAACTTAAGAGCTTTAAAAAAAATGCCTAGCTGTTTCGTAGACGAAACCTGCAACTAGAGTCGACCTCATCATCATCATAACCATCATCAAATCACATTACAACAGACAGCTGGACATACTCGTATACCTCCCCCAAGGTTTGCCACAAGGACCGGTTCTGGGTCCTGCGCGGCATGCATCCATCAGTTTCCTGCAACCTTAACCACGTCGTCAGAAGAGTTCTTGAGTAGCGCCCGCGCACCTAAGACGCAGCGTGGCTGAGCCTCCAACAAGGTTGTCAAAATATAATTACTAAAATGATATTTAACTAAGCACCTTTGTCGCCTGTTACAATTTGTTGTAGAATTCAGATAGGGACTCGTATAAGGAATGGCAAGGCATTATTGGTCTAAACGTTACGTGTTAAAAAATTCAATGGTTCCATAATTTACGCAGAATTCTCCTACTCCCTTAATCTCTTGGAGCCATTTAATGATTATTTCACCTTATTACCTTTACTTTTATTTGTTTCAAAACTTATTGCGTAATATTTTTAAAAATATTGTTTTTTTTGCACCTTCCTAAAAAGGGTCAGTAAACATCAATGGCTAATCCAGGTTCAATTCTCTCCAATCTTCTTCCTCTTATATTTAATTAGGTTCTTCTTCTTCTTATTTCATTGTAATTTCACCAATGTAAAGTAGAGTAAATCACTAAACACAATAAATTAGAAGTAAACGCTGGACCATTAAATTGCCCATCCATCTTTCCTCTCCGAAGGTTTCCGTGTAATAAGGTTACAAAAACTAGACACGTTTTGTAGAGAAAGAAAGAAAAAAATATATTTAACAATCAAAGCACACAGACACAAAAAGGAAAAGAGATGACATGTACTTCGTGCTGATTGTTGCGGAAAGAGAGGGACACATAACGCTATTTAGTGTAGCAGGTCAACACCCCAGCTGCATATTTTTTTTATTATCCTAAAGCTGCATATCATTTGGCTACTTTTAAGTTTAACGGCAATTTATAGAAGGCAACAAAGGCTGTCTTGCAGTTAATTGTAACCGAACGAGTCGTTCTCACTGTTAACGCACTTTTAGCACAAAAAAAAATTCACAAATGCAGACCTAAAACTTTTTCTAGTATATACTCGTCCGGTCTCGAGCCCTATGTCTCACTCTAAACTACCGCAATGCCAATATCCAATTCTATCTCTCCAAGCAATATCGAATGATATATTCCCTACTTTGGAATAAAATTATAGTTTTATAGGCCCACCTGTGACAACCCAGAAAATGTTATTATTTTACTGTAGATTGTGAGTGCAATCTTTTTAGGGTTCCGCACCTCGAAAGTAAAAAGTGGAACCCTTATAGGATCACTTTGTTGTCCGTCCGTCTGTCAAGACCTTTTTTATCAGGATCACGTGGAGGTATCAAGCTGAAATTTATATCAAATAATCAAGTCTACTGTCCCTTGGAGCTGTAAAAAAATCAAACTTCTAATGCCGCAAATTCCCGCAAATTTTCGAAACTCGCAAGGGACACAAAACCTAAAGGGTACTCAGTCGATCTAGAATCTTGAAATTTGGTACGAAGCAACGTCTTATAGCACAGATAAAGGAAAATTTGCGAAAAATGTAAATTTTTAGCTACATCACAAAAAAAAAAACATTTTACGATTGCAAACCTTTATGCAGTTGGTAAACTAATCGCGACCTATGTCGATGTATGGAGACAACAGTTTTTCAACAGCAAAGTCAAGTTCGTCCCTCAAGACAATTTTACATTCTTATAAGTTTGTACGGAACCCTCGGTGCGGGAGTCGGACTCCCACTTGGCCGGTTTTTTTTTTTACTTAAGACAGGCTAGCAGAAAGACGCCCCTCATGGAAAGTGGTTACCGCTCTATAGATTAACGGGTAACAACTACATCAAGAGCACTACTTATGTATTAAAGACGCCTTTCTTAAAAAACGCCATATTGTAACGAAATGAAAAGCAGCACTAGAGAGTCCATTCCAAATCCTTATGGCTCCCACAGACTAACTGAATGTAGGTATGTAAATACTTTATTGTTCAAAAGGAAAAGAAAAACAGTAGAATGTAGAAGAATGTAGGTTTATGTTTAGGCAAATAAGGTTTGCATTTAAAACTTATCCTATTAACGGGTTTCTTTCAGCTAACCCTTGAGAAAAGTGAAAAATTGTGCATCGAGTAGGCAAATGTACAAATTTATTGAGGAAAAGAGCATACAAATTGAACTAACTAATAAAACCTAACTATACAAAATAAACATCCATAAATAGATTAGACACAGAAATATATCTTTATACACCAATATATGTACATAAACTTACTCAAAATACAGATGACTTTGTTGCTGATAATTTAAGTCAAGTTCATTACAGTATTTTTCCAACTTTTACATTAGTTATTGACAAAATAATGGCTCTATCATCTTAATTAACTATTCATACAAGCGTACAAAAAAAACTAAATATTAAAGCTATCCAAGTAAATGCAAACGCTTAAAATGTCAAAAGAGGTGAAAAAAATTCAAAAGCTTTATATTGGTATAACTCGAAAACGATGCAACTTTTATTGAGATCATGTCAGGCTGGTTTAGTTCGTCTTAGACTTGGACATCTCCGGTGTTACTGTGACGTGCTATTTTTGGAACACCCTGTATAAACACCTAAAGTCAACGAGATACAATACTTCGAACTATGGGTAATTAAGACTACAAGTAAGTATTTGCACATGTTTTCAAATACAACATTGCAATTTATTTGACAAAAACTGTAAAAATGTTAAGTGTTTTATGGAAATGGCAGAGCTCGCGGCAGCATACAGAATCCCGAGGTCGAAAGATTTTCAAAGAAGTCTCTCTCTATAGTCGCTGTACTTAGAATTATCCCTTATATGACAATATGTCAAATAGAATCGATAGTAGCTTTTCCTTTTTTAGGTTCTTTCTATTGACATACTCGTATACCTTAGCACTGTTTTTTAATAGAATAGGGTACCTAGACCTACTCGTAAGTATCTATTCTACTTTGATTTTGCTCGAAACGATCGCCTCGACATCAACCCGATACATTTTCGATAACAATAATTTTCTCACAAATCATCTTGTTCACGGTCTCTATTCTATTGCGTAATAGTGATATCGCGTTTGACGTGTTTTATAATCGTTCTTGTCACAGTCGCCATTATTGTATAGACATAAGAGTTATCAAAACGCTGACAATGCTGAAACACGTCAAATACGATATCGTTATTCTTATTACCGTGTAGAATCGCAGCCCAGCGCCACTGCTTTAACGAAATCGTTTCATAATGTTTTCTGATAGACCACCTGCCCTTCGTCTAAGATCCATGCAATCTTGTCGAGTGATAATATATTACTTGCAAGAAAAGGTGTTACTTAGGAAAGATGAATTGTCGAAGTAGAACGATTTATCAACGCTCGATCGAGCTAAGCTGAGATGGATTGTAGCTCAAAAGCATATTAGAAATTCACATTCAACAGCAATCACTTTTAATATTTGGTAGATAAACAAAAGAAATCATTATTTTTGTTACAGTGTTGGATTAATTATGCAATATAATTGTGTAATCGAATCGATTGTGGACTGTTAAGCAAAAAAATCCATACAAAATGCGATAAACTTTTCTCCCTTATACGTTGTCCAATTTTTACGATTTTTGAATATGTTGTAGATATTATGAAAAACTATGTCTGTACGATTTTCTTTCTAAGAAAATATTTATTGGAAAGAAAATAAAAAAAAAACAGAAACGGTAACGTACAGACCTAGTTTTCCATAATATCTACAACACATTTAAAAATCGTGGAAATCGGATTACATTTAGGAGGTGAAAAACTTTATCGCCCGGAGCTACATTTTTATGGATTAATTTTGAAAGCTACGCATTTTAAGCATCGCTTCACAATCCTCTTAAGGAAACTTGGTCAGTATTTAAGTGATATACTTAGAAGACGTAACTAAACCAGTGTCAGTCTTTTTTCTCGCAAAGATAACCATGAGTATAGTCTGTTTCATTTAAGACGACGAAAAAGCACTTACGAGTAACGCGGAATTTTACAACTTCTTTTGTTGCTAAATATGAAAGGGAAACATAACAAAAGATAGAGATCTCCAAACTAAACGAGATAACGCACATGTACTAAAAGAATATTCTTATGTGTCCCAAAATGTTTGTATGGAAAGTTCCTTTTGTGTTACCGATATTCATACGTTTTTGGTAACGCAAAAGGAACTTTTCATACAAATAATTTGGGACACGTTAGAATATTATTTAATTATTGCATAGTTTAATGTTCTCTAACTACCTGCCTTTTTTATTTAAATCGTGTTATAAAATGTATAACACTTATTCTTATTGCTAACAACATTACATAAAATAAAATGTCGTTAATTATAAATAAACCCTTCGCTACTTTATTCTTGTTCTGATGATGTCTCAGTGTCAAAACGTTTATTGTGTAAGGTTACATTTAAGAATTGCATTTTCGGATCATAGCTGAACATAAACATACCTAATCAAAGTACCTACCTATGCAAAAAATATCATTTTAAAAATACACTTGCAGTGCAATACCGACAAACAGCAGGAAAAGTACCAAAATTTTCACAGTGAACTTTCGGTCTTTTGGTACCCTGCGTAGTAGTTTTACAACGCTACTTAAAGATAACAATAACAAATTTTTAGTGGTAATGGTTGGTTTCAAGTGCTTTTTCGTCATCTTAAATAAAACAAACTATAGTCAAGAGCAATGAAAACGGGTCATTTAGTACAGAATTTCGATAGAAAGTGACCCGTTTTCTTTGCTCCAGGGTGTATAACATTTAAATATAAAATTGATTAACATCGATGAGATAGCAAAGACAAGTTTAGAGTCGCATATGGTACAACTGAAATATATTACAGAACACTAGGAATAAAGCAATAAATTCAAACCCTAACACTCGTAATTCGAGAATAATTTAGAAGAAAACAATGGGGATAACCTAATTTGAAACTATGGTTCTTAAATGTCTGAGGTGTTAAAATATATAGTGAGAAAGGATTGGTACATACTGTAAAACATCACGTTATGTATGCAATGTCAAAGATTCAAAACATGATCTTTCATTGTTTCATAATCTTTGCTATATTTTTTAATTTGTAGAACATAAAGCCTTAAATAAGGTTTACAACAAAAGTATAGGAGTTGTTAAGAAACAACCTCAAATTAAATTGTAAAGTCGCCACTGCGATGATAAAACCCCACTAATTTGCATATCTGCAGTGTCTTCATTTTATATCTCTTCTATGTATATCCAACGATAAAAACACTGCACTTCTGCAAGTAGCTTCAAATTTGTTGAAGTTACAAAATTACCGCTGCATCTGGGCCATCTCGAATATAAATTTGAACAATGCACTATACACCTGCGTTCTATTCCAAAGCTATCTTATCCTAAGTTTACCTAAGACTTACATTAGCTAAGGTGTTGCAAAGTTTAACTACTAAGGAAAGCTTGAGATATTACTCTAACAATCGATCCTTTTAAGAGATATTTGATAACCATTAAGGGTTTTGGGTCTTGAAACCGATCTGTTCGCGTCTTTTCGTGAACCTTCGGTTTGAACTTGAGCGGACTTCATCATGTTACCGAATTAGCTTCAATATACTTTGCTCGTGAATAATATTCATAAGAAGCCTTTTTAGCCGACTGCCCAAGAAGGAAGGTACCTATATCTTATGACCTGCATGGCTCTTTGTTGGTTGTACACTGTTTTACAGAAACTCATAGAATTTTATAGAAAGCTAATTTCTGCTGTAACCTTACGGTTAACATATTATTTTTTGTTAGTCACAGGTCTAACCTAACCTAACCTACATAACTCATGCTTAAGATAATCTGAAAACATTAAGGTTTCAGCAGAAATTAGCTTTCTATGACATGAAAATTCTGCGAAGTGATTCATTCTATGAAATGAGTGAAAATACTGGCATAGAGGCATTCCATCGTAGTCCTCAGGGTTGGCAACGTATTTGTGGTCTTAGGATTATAGTCTTGAGAATTCAAATGTCTATGGGTCTCAGATTCCACTTACCCTGAGTGCTCGTGTGCCTTCTCCTTAACATAAAAAATAATAATATGAGTTTCTTTAAAACAAGAGGACACCCTCTTTGTTGCCTCGTAGAGGCTCGTACATTGAATATTGTAATTTGAAGCTCTATATCTTATTCGAACGTTATTTAACTTTATTTTTTAATATTTTATTTTTCATAGCTATAATAGTTTTTTTTTGTTTAAATAAGTATGTGCGTTAACACTTCCGTGGTTTGACCTGATGGTCCCAACGGAAGACCAGCGCTGAGAAATGCCACCATTAAGCTGAGTTGGGACCATTTCGTGACTAAATTCTTCTTGTATTTATTTATTTAATCTTCTTTGCACAATACAAATAAATGTAAAAAGTACAAATGGCGGACTTAATGCCTAAAGGCATTCTCTACCAGTCAACCACATGTTCAACAGAGAATAAAAAACCGGTGCAATTAGAGAAATGAACAGTGTTAAAAACTAAATTAAATCTAAATAGCTACTTAACATTTAAAAAAAAAAATATATATATATATAATACATAAATAATATATAAGTTTATATAATACATAAACAATACTTAAATACATGCAATGAAAACAGTGTGTGATGAAGATGATGACACTTATTTAAGTTCTTGCTTGAGGAGATGTTCGCGAAGCTTACGTTTAAATACAAACTTACTGGACGCTTGTCGTATTTCAAATGGTAGCGCATTCCAGAGACGAATTGCCTGAAGGGCGCAAAGAATCGGACATAAACCCAGTACGGTAAAGAGGAATTTTGAGTTTTAGGCAGCGGGAGGAACGTAATTCACACCCAGGACGTGGGGCATCGAAATTAAATTTACATTTAAGATAATCTGGAACAGAGGGCTCGAACAAAATAGAGAATAGAGTGCACAAAATCCTAAAGGACCTACGTTGACGAATGGGAAGCCAATTGAGTTGACGGCGGAAAAAAGAAATATGATCATATTTACGAAGTCCAAAAATGAAACGTATGCCATTATTTAGGAGACGGTCTAAACGATTGAGGGAGTCCTGGTTGACGTTGGTGATGCACACATCGGCATAATCAATTATAGGCAGCACCAGTGCTCGCACGAGTAACGTTTTGGTACTTACAGGGAGGAAATTTTTAAATCTATAAAGCGCACGTAGAGTACTCGTGACCTTGCGGCTCACATCAGAAATATGGTCATCCCAAGAAAGCCGAGAGTCCACGACGAGACCGAGATCCTTGACTGAATCCGAGAAAGGGATAGCACTGCCATTAAACAAAACCGGTGCGACGGAAACTGTATCCAACTTAAGAAGCTGACGTGAGCTCCCCACAATGATTGCATTGCACTTTAAGGGATTGACGGATATGCCGAAGCTTCGTGACCAGTCAGCAACGTGCTCCAGATCATCATTGAGGAGAGCAATTGCAGAGGTCAGGTCGTTTACATTAGCTTGCACGTATAACTGCAGGTCGTCCGCATACAGATGGTAAGAGCATTTAATTTTGGATGTTATTAAGTTAATGAAAACTGAAAAAAGAAGAGGGGAAAGGATTCCACCTTGCGGAACTCCAGTGGTCAAGTCGCACCAGTCAGACAGATTGCGACCAGCACGGACAGCTTGAACACGGTCGCAGAGGTAGGAAGAAAACCATTTAGTTGCTTCCGAGGAGACCCCAAGATGAGAAAGGATAGCAAGGAGAAGGTCATGATCGACAGCATTAAAAGCATTTGAGAAGTCAATAAGCACCAGGACAGTGACTTTCGTGGACTCCATACCCAGTCTGATGTCTTCAATAACTTTGAGTAATGCAGTAGTAGTACTGTGTCCTGGGCGAAAACCAGATTGAAAAGGACAGAGGAGAAGATTGGAATGAATGTGTTTGGAGATCTGAGTATGAGCAACAGCTTCAAGGATTTTGGAGAGAAATGGGAGTATGGAGATGGGTCGGAAATTGCTTAGAGAACAAGGGTTTGATGTTTTAGGAAGCGGGATAACATAAGCTTTACGCCAAGACGAGGGGAAAACACCAGTAAGAAGAGAGAAATTGATGATATGGGTGATGACGGGAAGGATGTATTTGAGGCTGAGACTGACCATGACTCGGCTTACGTCGTCATGGCCAACGGCTTTGGATTTTATAGCGGATATAATCTTGCGGATCTCCTCGTCAGCAACCTCGGTGAAGGAAAATTGTGAAGTATTAGAGGATTGGAGAGAAGCAATAAATGAAATAGTCTTAATTTTTCTAACAGGGTCTAAAGTGGAAGCTCGAGAAAAATGGCGGTTCAGGTCATTCAGAGAGAAAAGGGATGAATCGAAATTAATTTTGGATTTACTCATCAAGCCGAGAGACCGAAGGAACTTCCAAGTGTCCGAAAGTGAAGTCGACAAAACATTCTCATGGATATAGCGACGCTTTGCTGCTCTTACAAACTGATTGCAGCGGTTCCTGGCAGTTTTGAAGTGACACCAGTTTTCGTCGCACCGATCTCGCTTGAATACCCGGAAAGCTTTGTCCCGCTTCGACATGGCCATACGAACCCCTACAGTTATCCATGGGGCCGGAGGTCGCTTAAGTCGAACAGCACGCATCGGCGCATGCGCATCGAACAGTTCGAGTACAGCAGCATTGAACAGAGAAACTTTCTCATCTTATTATGTACGTTCTGTTTTTTGTTCTTTGTCACGAATAAATGTTTTTCTATATTTCTTTCTTTTTAAGTCACGAGAGATGGCTTATCTAATTGGTTTCGATAATAGAGAGCGTCACGAGACGTGTTGCTAAGTCCTAATTAGTTTAAAAATTGCTAGATCAGCGGACTTGAAACCTAATAACGTGTGCAGAAAAAACACAGTCGAACCCCATCGTGGGTTAGCAAAATATATACATACATACATAACGTCACGCCTTTATTCCCAGAGTGGGGTAGGCAGAGCAACAGAATACCAAAAACTCTAAGCTTGTTGATAATTCTGTAACCACATTTTGCATAGTCAGGCTAAGATGTTTATGCCAGTGTATTAGTGACAGGTTGCAAGCCCATCGCCTAACAGTACTACAAGCCTTTATTCCCTTAGTTTCCTCTCTCGACATCCACGGGAAGACATGGAGTGGCACTATTCTAACCCGGCAACCAAACGGGGGGGTTGTTATCAAAATAAACGGATTAATATGACATAGGTAGGTATTATCATAACCTCTAGTCACACGCAATTTTATAAAGTCGTTTAAGTGCTTTGTTAGCTTCATTTTACTGAGGCGTAACATTTTATTTTACTCAGCTTCAACCGTTTCGTGCTAGTATCCGTGGATAAACTAATTTCCTGATATTTAATTAAGTGCGTGCAGGTAAAGTAAATATCTCCGCGATCTCTAAATTTGTCGGTTTTCACGAGGTTTTCGCTCAAGCACGAAATTCAAACTAACTTCACTGCAATCAGCAAATAAATAAATTTGAATTTGAATAAATGTGTCTAATTAAATTCTACGTTGACAGTGTCGCAGACAACCGCAACTTTTTTTAAAGTTTAATTAAAAATCTTAATGCGAAAATAATAGAAAGTTACGTTAGGTTAGGGTAGAAACTTCATTTTAAAAAGTATGCATCTGTTCGCAAACGAAATTACGAGCAAAAGTTATAAATGGTCTTTACACTGACCTACTCTACAATGTCTAGAAATTTGGCACTGACAATAGCATAAAGACACGAAATCCGACTGTTAAAACGCCATTCGATTGCCCAATTCCATTGAAAGCATCTATAATTGACGCCAATGAGGTTAGGCACTAAAAACCTAGTCGTTAACACGTTCGGTGCCCGCTCCTTGATTTATATTCAAAATTGACCCGATAGTGCACTAAGAATGGTAATATACTTAGCGAGAGCGTTCGTTTATGATATTAGCCCAATTTCAAATGACTCAGTTCTTTTTAATGGTACAGTGGACGCCGCAATAAATTACCGCAAATTAACGTAGGCAAAAAATCGAAGTTGTAAATTTTCGTTAATTTTTCGACGCTGGAAAGGTAAAACACCTGAGCCTCTATTCTTCTAGCTATAACCATATTGCCTTTTACTTGTTATCCTATTGTCAACATTAGGATAGCTCTTATTTCCTTGACTTATGTTAACACCTCACTGGTAATGTTTATTGCAAATAAAGTATAGTCTTATTATAGTCTTATTCTTACTATAGCCTTCGAATATGTTTCGATTGAAAAATATATGGACTTGACGTAAGTGTCACGTTATTATCTCGGTGGCTTACGTCAATTCCATACATTTATCAATAGAAACATAATCGCTAACGATTGTCGAATGCAACTTGTCTAGCACCACTTGTTTGCTTCTAAAAAGAGACGCATTAACGCAAAAACGAATTAGCTTACAATTTAAATTGTCTCAGTGAATGAAAGTGACAAGGTACTAAAGTGCAAACATCTTTATGACTTCGACTGTACCAGGGTAAGTTTTTAACTAAACTGAGATCAACTTGTAACGATCGCGAAATTCAGCTCGAGCGACACAAGAATTCACTGATTTTAACTCAGTAAATACCTTAATTTCACCTAAACACTTCAAGGGGCAAAGTCAAAACGCATACGACGAAATCAATTGACGTAAGCCTATGATAGATCAAATCGACCGCTTATGAAAACTCCATAAATTTCGAGTCGATAGAAAACAGAATCATTAGCGGTGTTTGCAACTTGCCTAGGCCTACTGAGGTTGAGCCTTTTATCCTTACTTTATTTATTATAATAAATGAAAGTGAGTTTGTTTGTTCATTCCCTCTTCACAATTCCTTCACAACGGATCAACGTGAAATTTGGTAAAGTAATAGTTAAAAGCCCGAAGACCGACATAAGGTATTTTCAATGCCGGAAAATAGTCAGGTCCCGAAGGAATAGCGGTAAATGACTAAGCTTCAACCAAGATATGAACTACATCTGTTGTAAGAATTTCATCCTGATTTGAATTTAACAATCTTTTTTTTTTATCAAGTCTGTAGAATTATTTTACTTTTTTTAAACCATATCATTATCAATAGTGTTCTTGTATACTTTTATCTACACACATCGCACTTTTAGAATTATAGTGACCTAATTCAAACATTTTCAGCATTCGATTTTGAGTCATAAATTTAGTACTATAGAGACCTAAGTCGAAATTTAAATGATGTGGATTAGGTCACTATAATTCGCTGCTTTTATGCAATAGTGCCACCAATCAAAAACAAATACCATTTGATTTAAAACTTTAAGTAAATTGCGTTCCGAATTAGAATGCAACAATAACTCATTTTGATTTGTGGCACTATTGCATAAAAACAACGAATTCTAAAGATGCGACATATCACAAACGAGGGTTTGTGATTGCGGGTTTGCGGTTTTTGAACGCATCATAGAGGTGATGCGTTCAAAAACCGCAAATTACGACTAGCATAAAGATAAACTGTTTTGTTAGAACAAATTTCTTATCTGTGAAAATGTTATTATTGCTTAGTAATAAAATCAAATTCGATATCATATCATTATTACATCTTTAAAAAACAAGGCAATTTTATTTGACCTCAATTTTAATATCACTCGAGATGACTTTTTATTCGAAATAAAGTGTCAATTGCATACAATTTTGACAAATCTCACATGTCACTTAATATCGAACGATATGGTAGTATGGGCCGACTCTAGTTTGTCTCTGAAATAAAAAAAAAACTACAGTGACCCCATTTTTGACATTATATTTGTCTTGTCGCAAAAATTAGTTTAGTCTGTTTTATTGTTTATTATGTATGTAGCTAAAACAGTTTATGTAAGTAACTGAACATAATAAGGCATTATATATCAGTCACAATGACATAAACTACTATAAAAAGTTACAAGTTTTTACCCGAAGGACCCAGAAGGGGGCTTATCTTTTTCGCACGTAATTATGTATGTAATTTAAGTATGTCCGTTACATTGTGACTTACTGTAGCCTAAACGGCTTGACCGATTTTGAGGACTGAGATGTCATTAGATTCGTCTTAACATCGCGAGTGTAACTGGGTTCTTAAATAAAAAAATAACAATTTGGCGGAATAAAAATCTGTAAATGGTAGGTAACTAACATAATATATAGACGACATAGTTAACATTTATTTTAAACCTCCATCTTCGTTAACAAATAATGATTGCAATAAAATATTGAGTATCGAGTATAATCAAATCAAAACATGCAGTCGCGTCTTTAAAACTTGTTTTTTGTTAGCCTTAATAAAACAACTAGGAATAAAATGGTGCTTTTTTAAATGTGGAAACAGGCTACGTTTAAAGCTCTCGGTATAAAACTATATTAATTGGCAATCCGTGACTACCAAAAAGCCATTAAAGCTCCGAAAAGCGTTTTCCAAAGCACAAACGATAAAGACCACGAGACAGATTGCCGCTTTTTGCATAATGGACCGTTGATGCTACTCGGTGCAAATGGCGCAGCTAACTAGAATTTCATGCCAGATATATTATTATCCGGATACCTAGTGCAATTCTGGACAAATTTTATCGATTGAATGGAATTCTTTTTATAATTTAGTACATAATTATTACGTTTTTAGGTATATTTTCTGTTTGCTTTCTTCCAGTTTTATTATTATTCCGAGTACTCAAGAAGGATGACAACGGAACCCTATGACTAAGGCTCCGTCTTTCCGTCTACACACATTTGAAACACTTGACACTTGAAATTTTATAACTGCTATAACAACAAATAATACAAATGAAATAATGTGAAAAAAAAAAGCCCAACACATTAAAAAAACCTTTTTTTTTCATTGTTTAACAAACGCTATATCTAGGTAGACACTTGAAGTGTATATATAACCTATGGTTTTTAATGAAAGGGAGAGATATCCTATACAAAAAACGTGTATATTCTCGTTTTAGTGGTGGTAGGACCCTGTGCAGGGTCCGTCCGAATCGCTACCACCATCTTATCCATTAACCACCCGCCAAAAAACAGTGTTCGCATTGTTGTTTTCCGGTGTGGGGATAAGACAACCGGTGAAATTACTAGCATAGAGGCATTCCATCTTAGTCCTCAGGGTTGGCAACGCATTTGAGGTCTTAGGATTATAGTCTTGAGAATTCAAATGTCTATGGGTCTCAGGTTCCACTTACCATCAGGTGGTCTGAGTGCTCGAGCTCCTTAACATAAAAAAAAAAAAAAATCTTAATAGGCCGTATACGAAATTTTGCCGGTTTTGCTTTATTTCGTGATTTTGCATTTAAAATACTGCTTTTCTTTTAAGTTCTAATGCACATTATGAAATTCATTTCAGTTATGATCAAATAAATGAGTTACGAATTAATGAGCTACTTTTTTATCTTTGTCGAGCATTGTAATGCGAGATTAAGGTTAAAATAAAATAAAATTTGGTTGTTTTAAAACATTATTTTTGTCATTTTTTGGTTGTTTTTTAAGGTAATGGATTGATTTTGAACATGTAGTAGAGAGGACAAATAGAGAGATCTCTCTCCAGGCGGGTGTTGTGCCTGGGGACCGAAGTCCGTTTGGATGAAGTTGGAAGTGGCATATAAGTCAACCGACTGAAGAAACTTCGTTAGCGCGATGTAGCGCACTGTCAGATTTAGTTGCGTTGTCTGACGCTGGTGGCGCTGGCGAGTTGTTTGTTACAAGTTGTCACTAGATGTCGCTAGGTCGCCACACCAGCCCCCCTTTGAGACCGGAGGTTGATGGTGATGGATGACGTGCAGTCTGTACGTTGAAAATGCCGCTTGCAAGTGCCAGTAGTAGTAGATGTCTCCAGTAGAGCTCAGAGCCGCGTTGGCGAGCGTAGCAGGAGAAGAGGAGTGGAGTGGAGAGTACACAGTGAGTCGTGTATCTGCTCCGTGAAGTACTCGTAGTAGGACGCAGTGAGTCGCGTTGCTGAATGAGAGTATTGTGCACACTGTAGACACCAGGCATGGAGATATATCAAAATGCTAGTGGTGCACAGTGCGGTTTGTCTGGCTTGCTGTGAGACTGCGTCATAGTGCTTGAAGGTCGTCAGGTTGCGTAAATGTCCATTGTCGTGGGTCACCAATGTAGTAGAGAGAGGACAATAGAGAGATCTCTCTCCAGGCGGGTGTTGTGCCTGGGGACCGAAGTCCATTTGGATGAAGTTGGAAGTGGCATATAAGTCAACCGACTGAAGAAACTTCGTTAGCGCGATGTAGCGCACTGTCAGATTTAGTTGCGTTGTCTGACGCTGGTGGCGCTGGCGAGTTGTTTGTTACAAGTTGTCACTAGATGTCGCTAGGTCGACACAAACTAATTAACTATAATTTTTTTTATTGATGAGGTTTTAAAGTAGCCGAAATCAAAAACATTTTTTTGACAATTTTCTATAAAAAATTACCAAGTTATTTTTTTTATATCGTTGTAGTAAACAGTTATTCATACATTTTTAGACAACTTTTACAGCAATACATTGTAATTTTTTCAAACCTTTTAGACGTCAAAACGATTCGTGAATATGCGATGTACTAAACCTCTTACAGCAAAATTCACAATTCAGTCGCCGGTTTCAGGATAATTAATCAAAATAAAATAACAAAATCAAAAAAGTAGCTCATACATTCGTTGAAACTCATACATCAGTCACTACCAAGTAAGCTAGCGTGTCGTCAAGTCAAAATTTGATTTAAAAAATATTTTAGTTTCATTGGGTTGTTGAAGTTTTATATAGGTAAAATAGTATTTAAAAGCAATACTCAACTTGCGTTACTTTGCATTCAATCTTGAAACACGTATTAGTTCAAAGAAGTAACAATCTCGTAATAAACCCATAATCTACACCTCTGGCGAAACTGCGAAAATATAGAAGGCAAACACTATTTTAGGGTTCCGTAATAAAAAGGGTATTCTTTTGGTGTGACTTTGGTGTCTTTTTGTCTGTTTGATTGTCACTGCAGTTTTTATTAGCAACTACCTACAGAAGCTTGTGTGCATTTTTTTATGGAGGGGTCTACAATTGAATGTGAAAAATTTAAGTGACCTTTTTATTGATACAAAAAATAGATAGATTTGCACATTCCAAAATGCTTTTTATAATTTTCCGTAAAGTACTTCTTGTTTTAAAGCCCAGCAATGACCGTTACCGTCTTCCTTTATTTGCGAAATATATGAGAGTCAAAAGATCGGAAAAAATATTAATACTTTACGGGAAAAAACAAATGAACTAAGCAGGCTAAATTGAGTTTAAGAAAATATTACCAAAAGATTTTGAAAATCAACACGAATCTAAAATATTGCTAACACAATTAAGTTATCTAGTTCACACAACGTTTAGCACTCGATTCTAACCCTTGGTGCGTAAGTCCGACTTGCACTTGACCGGGTTTTTATTTACGATTTACAACTGCGTGGGAGATGCGGTTTGTAAGTGTTCCGGTGTCGCAAAAACAACCATTAATCAATCAAAACAGAGCTAGTTTGTAATTTACAATAATACTAATCAGCAATTATATTTAAAATCATTTCCGTTTTTTAGAGTTTTTAAAATCTTTGTTTTTAAACCAAATTAGGAGGATTATGAAACTGAATATTTCCATACAAAATGTGATAATGTTATTCTCTCATGTTATCGACATTATGAAGAACAGGTCCGTTTACTTTTCCAAAAAAAATATCTTGTAAAGATACAAATTAAGAAAAACAAACGGCAACATACAAACTTAGCTTTTTAATTGTACAACACATTCAAAAATTGTTGAAATCGGACTTGATTTAGGGGGTGAGAAACATGTGCTAAACGTGTGCTTGTATGGTATGTTTTTGACGGCTACGCGGTTAAAGCGTCGCTTCACTATAGGTTCACAATCGATAGATCGACTGCGAAGTGACGACGATCGTGAGTCCGCCTACCAGCGACCCTACAATGTATAGCGAATTTGTCCGTGATTCGTAGGACTCGCCGTCCGAGATCGCCTCGCGCCCCGCACCTGACGGCCTAGCCAAGATGCGTACGCCAACTAGCGTTTCTATTCGTTTTGTTTTTAAACCAATCGCGTCACTGGTAGATCACGTCATATGAAAAGTCACGGGATCGACAAGTGACGCGATTGGTGTAAAAACAAAACGAATAGAAACGCTAGATAGCGTACGCATCTTGGTTAGGGCCTCCGCAGTTTGAAGAGATCGTCACACCAATATCGATCAATGAACTGTTAATCTTTACCCTAGTACGATGAACTGACAAGCTACCACTCTATCCATCAGGTGGACCGTCTACCTATGTGACATTTATGGCAATAAAATAGTTATTTGTGCAACAAGAGAGCCAAGTTAGTTTTTGCTGCGAGTGTTGATTTTGAATCTCGAGTAAGCGAAGGACACTTGAAATTCTAGGTTAGAATCCTGACTGCAGATTCAAAGAAACGAGAAGCAAATAACTTTGCTAGATACAACTTTTCCCCTCGGCAGCGAGAACATACCTGATTACCTAAAGGTAAAAAAGACAACAAGGTAAAAATGGGACCACATGTATATTTACCACCCAGCCGCCCACCACCACACGACGACCACCTTTATTTTGTGAAAGTAATTAAAAAGTTACTTTGTCCCACGCTTGCGGCAAAATTGAACTTTGCTCACTGTCTTTAAACAGCAATACCTGCTTTTTAAGGTGCTGAGGTGAAAATGTAATTATACGGAAGATACGTATCAATAAGAGGGTAGGAAAAGCTGCCATATTTTTTGTGTATGAAGAAACTTGAACAAGTTAAGATTATAACTACGGTACTACCAGTTGATTAATAGTTATTGTGCCGTGTGGTTGACGGGTTAGAATAGTGCCACTCCGTGTCTTCCCGTGGATGTCGTAAGAGGCGACTAAGGGAATAAGGGCTTGTATAGTGTTAGGCGATGGATTTGCAACCTGCCACTAATTCACTGGTAAACATCTTAGCCTGTTTGTGCAAAATGTGGTTACAGAATTATCAAGAAGTATTTATAGTATTGATATTTCTGTAGCGCTGCCTACCCCACTCTGGGTATGAAGGCGTGATGTTATGTATGTATGTATACTCGTAATTTCAAATTAAATCCGAATCATTTTAAACAATACAATCAAAGCTTATTCAGGTTTCATTAATGGTCTACAGAATTAATTATTTCAGAGATAATGATTTTAACCCCGCACAGCTTTTCCGAATCAATTGACCACGGGATAATGGATGAAAATTGAATGGTTTTTAGTTTTCAACCTTTAATTTCCAAAATATTTATTTATATTAGTCCAAACTATTATAAATGCAAAAGAAAGTCTGGTTGTTGTTTGAAATAAGGCAAGAAAATAGATTGTATTCCGGGAAATAACAAAGAAAACGTTTACCAGAAAATGAGACGGTGCAAAAGATAGTTCCATGTTTTTTCCAAACAGCCATAAGTAATGTGCATTGAAATACTTTAAAAGTATAAAAACAATTTACATTATTAATCAATGATATTGCCATCTGGTGCCTTTTCATAATTCGAATGCATTTGTGTCATTCATTCATTACTGAATGAACGAGTGGTATATCCATTCGTTTCATTCGCGCACCAGTACATGGTAATTATTTTTATGTTGCCGTACCGTTTTCATTGCGCAAAATGCGAGCCGAGAATTTTTAATTAAAACGCCAGTTGCAACGAAATGGCGTTTATTAATTGTGGCTGACTTTTGAAAAATCTGGAGCTATTAGAAAAGTCTCAGCGCGGAAGTCACAAAGTGATAAAGCGATCCTTAGTTTAAATTGTTTTTATACTTTTAAAGTATTTCAATGCACATTACTTATGGCTGTTTGGAAAAAACATGGAACTATCTTTTGCACCGTCTCATTTTCTGGTAAACGTTTTCTTTGTTATTTCCCGGAATACAATCTATTTTCTTGCCTTATTTCAAACAACAACCAGACTTTCTTTTGCATTTATAATAGTTTGGACTAATATAAATAAATATTTTGGAAATTAAAGGTTGAAAACTAAAAACCATTCAATTTTCATCCATTATCCCGTGGTCAATTGATTCGGAAAAGCTGTGCGGGGTTAAAATCATTATCTCTGAAATAATTAATTCTGTAGACCATTAATGAAACCTGAATAAGCTTTGATTGTATTGTTTAAAATGATTCGGATTTAATTTGAAATTACGAGTATACATACATACATAACATCACGCCTTCATTCCCAGAGTGGGGTAGGCAGAGCTACAGAAATACCAACAACTCTAAAAAGACTTGTTTATAATTCGGTAACTACATTTTGCAAAAAAAGGCCTAGAAGTTGTCTAGTGTATTAGTGACAGGTTGCAAGCCCATCCCCTAACAGTACTACAAGCCTTTATTCCCTTAGTCGCCTCCTACGACATCCACGGGAAGACATGGAGTGGCACTATTCTTACCCGTAAACTACACGGGATTACGAGTATGACATAATAATAAGCTCGAAAATTTGTGTATGTGCCAATTTGATCATGGGATCATGGTCCACAGAGTTTCTATCCTACTTTGTCTTAAACCGTATCTTTAACATATTGTTATTGCTAAGAAACGAATAAAATTTTGTCATCAACATTCTATCCTAAAGTTTGATGGTGGCATAAGAATTTAGGTCTTTACGAGTACTACGTCCAAACTCACAAAGTGGAATAAAAAAGTTCCATCATCAAATTAGAGACCATCAACTACTTCTAAGCGAGATACACTTAGCGAGGGCCTGTGAAGTTCCGTAACTGTTTGATTGACCCGATTGCTTTACTGTATAAACGTACGCAAAGTAACGTTGATTTGTAATCCATCAATAAAGTACAATCAATACAAAACCTTACCAGGTTTTATTGTTATTTTTATTGTTATTGTTATTTTTTATTGTTATCTTATTATACGCGGGGTGTTTGGACAAAAGCAATTTGTTGCTGACTATGACACTTCTTCCCCTATTTATTACTATAATTTCTTAAAAATAATTTTGAATTTCGAATGGATACCTAAGTGCCCGAAACCTTCGTAATCGGATATGTTCTGTGGTTTTGTCTATTGTTGCGTTAGTAGCAGCCCAAAGTTAACAAGCTTTCACATCAGTGAGATTCATATATCAGCTGCGCCATGTTTACTTAAATATCACCTGTCACCTGTCATTGTCAGAATGATGAAATAGGGGGTAGTTCACCAAAAACGGAGCCATCAAGTTCCGGACCTCTTACTCTATAATCCCCGGCATAGAGTAACTTTGTATATATCTGAGATAGAGATATCACTCGATTATTTGGCATACAGCGCCATCTGGAAATAAGTTACGATCAAACTTTCTAGGGACCCTGCTACTCGTCCGTTTAATTCAAAATAAAACGTTTTTCTATTAAAATGGGTATATATATTATAATAATATATATACCAATGTCATCATAGCGCAATGACCCAAAGTGGGTCTTGGCATCCCACACCTAAACCGCCAAGGTTTTCCGTTCTGAAATAAAACTACAAATTGCAAATTTTAAACATTTACTTATTATAAATCTTAAATGCGTAACGCAGTTAATTAATAGTTTAAACCTAACAAACATATATATACATATATATATATATATATATATATATATATATATATATATATATATATATATAATAACGGAGTTCCACTTAATTAAAGCAATAAGAAAATAATTTGCTTAACAAAGAAGTTTCGAAAAACGGCAAGCTACCGGTGGTTAAGGCTGCAGACCGAGGAACCTCCTCACAATACGTGCCGTGTCGAGAAGTATCATTTTCTGTATGGCCCTTGATCCAGCCATCTAGCGAGAGTCTCATAAGATGTTGGTCGACACTCTTCGCTATGAGAATGTTCAATCCTTATCAAGTTAAGGCGAAACAGAAGGGATATCTCACCAACTGGTTGACGAAGGATTGTAGCTACGCCTCATTCATACACCTAAAAATGGCCTCAAAGTTGCATCAAGTTTATAAAACTCCAAGATCCTTTCGAGCCACGAGTGAGGCACCGAGTCATAGGCCTTCTTATAGTCAATCCAAGCAGCCGAAAAGGCCCCCTTCCTTCGCCTGACTTTCTGGCAAATGGTCATGTCTATGAGGAGCTTCTTAGTACCGCGGGACCCAACCTTACATCCATAATTACTATTAGGCTTTTTTCATTAAAAACAAAATTAATAAAGTAATAGTAATGTTAGTTACGAGTACATGTAAACATTCACTTATAATCCATATAGGTACAATGGTACATGTCATCGTCATGAATCGTCAGTGTCCAAAAGCAAGCCGTAATTAATACACATTAATCTCGTCGTCACCATAAAACCAATAAAACAGGAATCAAATATTCAAGTGGGAAAATTCAAATGTGACAGGAAAAGTTTTGATGATTTTGTCATTTCATGTTTTTAAAATAACGTTTCGTTTCATTGGGGCCTATGGAATGCTGGAGTATAAAACTTATTGTTGATCATTACATAAATGCTTCTTTTCATCTGATGACATATGTAACTTTTACTACTTCTTGTTTTTAACGCTAAACTGTTATTATAATAATGTGCTGCTAGTGACGATTTGTATTTTCTTATTGAAAATAGATTGCGTGCAATGAGACGCCTGCAGTTCTATGTTCCTATTGGTTTTGGGAACATTGTCTATGCCACTGGGCCAGAATGATTATAATCTGTGGTGAAATTTATTGACTTCATTGTAAATATTTTAGTTTTTATTTAATTTACTTTAGTTTTAGTGTTCAAGTTTCATGTTTTGTTAAAATAAAAATTTGTATATGATAAAGCTGAATGCCGGTGAATACCCTAGCAGCCAAAGCTCAATTTAAAAAAAAAGTCTTTAGTCAGACAGAGACCTCTGGATGGATGTAACTATGACTTCTAGACCAATCACGACGCCGTTCGCAAGTTGTTTGAAGTGATAACACCGTGATCCCCGGACCTATTCTGTTCATGGTCGAACTTATAAATCGTATTTGCCTCAACTCTTCTTCTACAATATTAATGAATAAATATCGGATCAACAATAGTCAACATCAAACAAACATACAAACATTCTTAATACATAGGGCCTGTAGATTTGCACGCAGTTCGATACGCCCTGTTATGAACCCACCTTAAGCAAATCGGTAAGTTCTTGCGTATTTAATCGAAGTTAAATTGAAAAAAACCTAGCACATTATTTAAGCAGAACCCAGACCGACTGCTGCTATTTACACACTAATCTAAGACTCGGAACATTAACTTGCACAGGAACTGTTGCATGTTGAATCTTTCAGTAGGTATTTGCGAGAGCACAAGAGAAACGTGCTTTCGTTCAACTCAGCTGTCGGCTACCTACGGAACAGAATCCGTAAGTAAATAATAGTGAGCTTACTTCTAGAAGCAGCTTGTTCAAATAATTATTTGAACTGGTCCGACGATCTGGAGAGGATGGCGGGAAATTTGTATTTATAACACAAAATTATTTCGTAGATGCAAGATATTATTGCAAAAGTAAAAAAGTAAACCAGTGTGGCCCGTGTGCCCGTGTGGTTTCCTGGTTAGAATAGTGCCACTCCATGTCTTCCCGTGGATGTCGTAAGAGGCGACTAAGGGAATAAAGGCTTGTAGTATTGTTAGGCGATGGGCTTGCAACCTGTCACTAATACACTAGTAAACATCTCAGCCTACTTGTACAAAAAGTGGTTACAGAATTATAAACATATATTTTAAGAGATGTTGGTGTTTCTGTAGCTCTGCCTGCCCCACTCTGGGAATGAAGGCGTGATGTAATATGTATGTATGTAAAATACTAAAATTTAATTTAGTCTATGTGTTAAATTGTAAGAAGTGACATTATCTCAAAAACCGTGCAATTTTGCATAATAGTAAATGAGGTCGTAACAGTTCAGAATTACCTTAACTGTCATCTCTTAAAATCCCTACTCCCGGCTGCCAAACACCCTGCATAACCCTACCCTAATCTAACCTAATTGCAGATATTTCTAAAAAGTTTTCTAACTCACCTGAAAACCAAGGTTTGCTGAAACTAGTATTGGGCAAGAGGCGGGATGTCCAACAATAATTCATTAGATGGAATTTGCTCCAAATACTACCTATACTATCAGTTATGTTAAAATCTAAGGAATACAAAATTTGAGTTTAAACATACCTATTACCTCAGGTTTCATCTATAGAAATTTTAATTAAACTGCCGGAGCTTCTAATTAAAATGAAGGATCCATTACCTTACCATAGACAAAAACGTACGTAGGTATCTGCAATAATACGATACCTACTGTTCATGTAAAATTTATCAATGTGACTAAGTCAATATCGAATTTTCAGGAATTTTAATTAGACGGGCAGAAACGTCCAAAACGTGTCAAATAAGTAACACCCCTCTTTATTTGATATTTAAAAAAATAACATCACAGTTGGTAATTTAATTAACTGGTGAAATTTGAGCAAACTCATGAACATGGTTCTGTTCTAATTACTGAACACATAAACGCGCTATTTACGGGTATAGGTTGACCTAAAACGATATAACACCGTTCATTGTTCTCAGTCACTTCCCAGTCAACCATTAAATATGTTGATACCAATCACCCCTCAACATTGTTAAATATTTCGTGGAAGGATGTTTGTGTATGTGACCAATGCCTTTTGCGTTCGACACGGAACTATTTTTATTTTTTGGGTCGGATATTTACAGTCCGATAAGTAGGGGATGACTTTAAGAAACTCTTTTAAGATTCCCTGCCAAAATTGATAACAATTAAGGATCCCTTAGGATGACGACACAGTAGCCTAGTTGGGAGTGACCCTGCCTCCGAAGCTAGCGGTCACGGGTTCAAATCCCGATCGGTAAGGGCCGATATTTGTGTGATGTGATGAGCACGAGTATTTGTTCCTGAGTCTTTGTATTTATGTATGTATTTCTCTTTATAAGTATGTTTATCGTTGTGTAGTACCCTACAAGCCTAGAGCTTAGTTTGGGAGTAATTCAATTTGTGTGAGATTGTCCCCTGATATTTATTTTATTTATTTATGATTTTTCTGCTGACCAATTGGATATTTCTGCTGATCACTTAATTTTATTGCTTACCAGAATGCTCCAAGATCTGAGCACGGCAAGTCTTGAAGTCGGACTCAAAATAAATAGGATGAAGACCCAGCTGATGACCAATGGCACGAAACGTACGGTCACGGTAGATGGGCAAGATATACAATACGTTGACGAGTATATCTACTTGGGCCAGATAGTATCCTTCGACAACAGACAGGCTAAGGAAATTGATCGACGGATCCAAAACGCTGAAAGAGCTTTTGGTCCATGAAGGCGCTAATGAAGGGCAACCTTCCACTTTCACTAAAGCGCTAACTCGTCGACGTCTGTATTCTTCCCATCCTAACCTACGGTGCCCAAACTTGGTCATTGACTGAAGCCCAAAAATCCCGACTCGAGATTTGCCAGCGAGCAATGGAGCGCTGCATACTCGGGGTTCGTAGAACTGACAAGATCAAAAACACCGAACTGCGCTCCAAAACTGGCATTGCTGATGTGAGTGACAAGAACGCTAGGTTTAAGTGGGACTGGGCTGGACACGTCTGCCGAATGCATCCGGAACGGTGGGCCAGGGTTGCCACCGAATGGACTCCGCAAGATGGCTACCGGAGCAGAGGCAGACCAAAAAGGAGATGGCGGGACGACTTGAACGCGTTTCAAAGCGAATGGCGGGAGCATGCACTCAGCCGGGACGAATGGCGAAAAAGAGGGGAGGCCTTTGCCCAGCAGTGGGACACCAAAATAAGCCTATTTAAAAAAAAAAAAACCAGTTGTGTAATCTTACCAACCAATTAATCAATTTGCGGATCAAATAAGTATTTCTTATCGCAATTATTTATTTTGATTTATTTTCCGATACCAAATATTGCGCCCGTTATTTATTTATTGATGCCAAACCCTGTCGACAAAAACTTATCCAATTTATATAACGGACGCTCTTTTATGCTAATCAAATATAATGATCAAGAGACAAATAAAAAAAAATACTCCTGTAGGTATTTGTAGGTAGTGTAGTTGTTAAATTAATGGAAGCTTAATCTAAACGTAGGTATTTTTGATTTACTTTTATTCAAAAATTACAAAAATACCGATTCCTCTCCGTTATCTCCCAAGTTTATGTGCGAAGTTTAAATGAAAATTTATTTTATTTAGTAAGTATTTTATTGCTAATTAGCTAGTACCTACTACTGGTTTTGGTAGACAAATTGATTATCTAGTAAAACGAAAGAATGAAAAAACGTAATCAATTTAATTAAGTACCTTTGTAAAAAAATTGTATTATTTTTTATGTGTTACTTGCTTACTATAAAATCGTTTTATTTTAAATCAATGGACTTACTTAAATTTAGAAAAAGTTAGTAATTTAGGAATTATGAAACCGGAAATGTAAAAATAAAAACATAGTGAAACTTACCTTAAAGCTAGTAATCCTTCTTTAAAATATGCACTCACAAGAAATTACGTTCACTTTATGGTTCAGTATTCTGCATTATTATTCCACGGGGATACAGTTTTTCTTATCTGTTTACTTTCAAGCCACTTGTTCAAACTTCGAACTTAAGGCGTCGCTCGATCTCAAAATTTGAGAGACTGCGGTATGCACCCGGCAGCCGGCGTTTTTCAAATGCCGCTACTCGTTTCGTTTCCCGCCAATGTTTACTTGGCTATACTACCAAATTCAGATATTCTTAGGAGTCCAGATTCATGAACAACAATTCTACCATTTTAATTTGGTCGCTTTGTAACAGTTTCATTCATTTCTTGCTATTAGGGCTACAATTTCAGGAGTACCGTAAGTCATACGTTGCGTGTTACTCTAATATAACATTTCAAATAAATCGTACTTTACTGTGCTCGATGAGTGCGACATCTATTGCTTAGGAATACAACTATTAAGCATTTTCTAATGTCAAGAAGTAATTTTCTACATAATACTATATACGTTTAAAAGATGGCGCTGTAATTAATGAATTTTATGAAACAATTTCCAAACTAAATATTTGAATAGCTTGCTTCTATTTGCTTAGATTTTTTTACCTTGATAAATACAAAAATATATTTATAGGTTGTTTTAAACGTTTTAGAAGGATAAAACAAGTTAATCGTTCTCGTTGTTATAGTTAAGAAAACCTTAAAAATACCTTTTCCACTGTCAAAGTGTACAAAAATGGCGATGCTTTTGACAGGCGAAAACGAAAACCTAATGAAAGATTGAATTTCGTGTACCCACAGGCAAACCTACGATTCATTCAGTAGGTACCTGGTCTAAATTAGTGTCCTGATTTTCTAAAAATAAACATACAAGCGACTAAAACAAATTAAAAATATAATTGTTCGAAATGTTGCGACCTATTTCGGCCATTGGCCGCAGGATCTCGATACAGAGTGGCTTTAAGGAGTTTATCAGGAATAAAGTGGTTCGTCCCGCTTCTCTCCTGAAACCGGCAGAAAAAATTAAATTGTACAACAAGGAGAATAAAGACCTATTTGGCCCTTTGTTGGAGACTAACAAGCAAAAGAAACAGAGATTACGGAAGTCTGGTAAGTGCAAAATTGCAAATCGATTCAACTTGATTGTAAGGTTTCTGCAACCTTGCTGAGATTGTATGCAACTTTCTATTTTATTTAAGGTAAAGGTGGGTGGGTTTAGCCATATGTATTACTTGAGACCGTCACATTCGTGACGGAACAAAGATTTAAAACGTGTGATCTAATTACTTTGTTTACTCTGTCGTTTATATTTGTATTCCCGCTCTCGTCGGTTTAATTGCGTATCAACGCGTGTAGATAGTCGTGTCTTGCCAATAACAATCATATGACATTACGTTACTGGCGCCGTGAGCTATACACACGCGCAATACGCCGCATTCTCAGTGTATACTTATCTTTTTTCAGCTAAAAATAGCAAAACTTTAGATCAAAACAACGTAGCATCCGCGACTAGCGAAAGTGCAGTAAAATTCGACAGTAGTGCTAGGAAAAATGATTTAACTGGCTTTAGATACAATCCGTTTCTACCAATGGAGGTTTTTAAAAGGAAAATGTGGCAGAATACAAGGACATGTGTTAATTTTGTGGGTGTGTTACTTAATAATGCAAGTGTGAGAGGTTTGAAGACTTCAGCAGTTCATAATGCAGCTGGAAGTACTGCAACACAGCAAGGGTTTGTGTCTGAAGACAAGGTACTCCAAATAAAGCCTCACCGCAATGATTATGCACAGCAATATCCATCCGTGACTTTGGTCCTGAATAAAACTATGACAAATGAGTCGAGAGCTGCTTTGGAAAAGTGGAAGCAGGAGCGGATTGCTGAAATGGGTCCAGAGGAGTTTGAAAAGTTCTACCAGGGTAAGAAAAACCTTAATTATTTTAATTATTTTAAATTATTTTCAAAATTGGTGGCATAAGTTTAGGATTCTATGCCCCATACAACATAAAAAGATTACCCAAAGCCCACTGGACCTGAAGGGATTGTATAAAATGTATGATTAATGTGTGAGGCATAATAGTCTTTTACTATCTTCCAGATTAAATTACATCACTTGGCATCCAGTTGTAAACATGATGAAATTAAATGGTATTATGTACATGCCTAAAATCAAACTTTAAAAGAATTAATTTATCTAAGTCATGTTTTAGCAGTTGTTTGCAAAAAAAAAGTGCACAAGTATGAATGCCTGTTTTTTTTTAATTTAGTTTGCAACTGCCCCCCGTTACAAAAGGGGGTATCTCCAGTTCAATAGCTAAAGCAGATTCAATCCTCGTCCTTCACATGCTTTAGAAATTTTCTGTGATAATAATATGCTGGGCTGCCATTTAAAGGGTAAACGGAAAGAACATGTAAGCTCATTTAAAATAATATGAGTTTTCAATCTCAATATTGGGAAATTGCTATGAACTATCACTCAGTTACAGGTGTCTATCATTTTATCAAAAAACCTTTCATGAATAGTAAATTTCATCAAATTTAATTTCTGAAAACATTATGGTTTCAGCAGAAAATAGCATAAGATGAAATTAAATTCGATGATGAAGTGAAATTCGATAAAACTATGAGTACCCTCAGCTACACAGCTAATCTTATTGTAACTTTTAGTTTTCACTTTCAACTTTGTATGTAATTTTTTAGTTAGGAACCATTCAACTTTGTATGTAAAAAATTACATACAAAGTTGAATGGTTCCTAACTTGCAAATTGCGATATCACACAAAGTTAATAAAGGTGACTAGTTGTTATGTTCTTTCTGTGTACCCTTCAATTGTCTTAAACAGGGCACTATAGAAAGATTGTAATAAACAAGGCTTAGATTTTTCAACGGATGGTATGTATCAATATAATATCAACTTCATAATTTTCTGTCATCTTAACATGAGATGAAAAATCCGAGCTGTGGTAACAAAAGTAGGAATAGTAGCTTTAGCTTCTGTCATGTTAGGTTTATATGGTTTATCTTATATTCTATGAACAACATGCTTTTAAAATTCATTGACATTGTAATACAATATAATAATAATATATTAACATTGTAACCAATTCTAGTGATAGGTAAGGGTATTGTTTTAGATTTTGCAATACAATCTTAAGTGCTGTCTCAAATTGTACAATTGTTACTATGAAAAGTTGCTCAGCTAAATAGATCAGCAAAATGAACAACCTTTTTCATTTTCGTACTTCTTGTACTATGCTCAATATTTTATTTTCCATTTTTCATTTACAGCTCAAATGGCATTAGGTTCTAAATTCCATAGCACGCTCAAGGACTACTTTACTCGGCCTAGATCAGAGCTCCGTATTGAAAAAGATGTTGAACCCGTTTGGAACTCGGTTGCTGAAGTACTGAAACACATCCACACTCCGAAAGCCATAGAATCCAATGTAGTACATCCAGTCTTGAAATATAGAGGGATCTTCGATGCCATTGCAGATTACGAGTAAGTAAAAACACTGATAGATTTATAGTTCACTTTGTACATCATATAGACAAAAGATTACATGCCAGAAATGATGTTATCTTGGTGTCAACAAAATTGTATAATATGTAGCTTACAGTTTGCCAGTTCTGACTAATGACAAGTCTACTATTTTTTTTCACAATCAACAAGTATTTGACAGACATATATAGCCCTATCTCTTTCTTACACTTGAAATTAGACAAGGACTGAGCAAACTTGAATTTACTTATTGATTGTAAAACAGGCCCTAAATGTAGGTTCATTTACTATGGTTTAGTTTGTTTGCAAGAGATAAATACTCTTTTGTACTCACATTGGTACATAGTGTTAGTTGCGATATTTATTAGAACTGTTATTTAAAAGCAAGTTTTCTTCTCATATTGTGGCATACTTCTCTTAGACATTATGATAGCACAGGTGAAATGGTCTGAATTTGTTTCGTTTTGCAGAAGTTTAAATAGTTAGTTTTTTATTGAAAGTATTATTCATAATTATATTAGCTAACGTACTTCAGAAAAACAACAAATTTAAGTTTAAATTTAATATAATTTAAATATAATGTTGTGGTGGTAGGACCTGAGCAGGGTTCGTCCGGATTGCTACCACCATCTTATCCTTTAACCTACCGCATTCCATCTTAGTCCTCAGGGTTGGCAACACATTTGGGGTTGTAGGATTACAGTTATAAAAATGTTGGTAGAGTAGTAGACCCTATAGTGTATATTTTGTACTGAAACATAGAATCTCTTCTCAAAGCTACTTACATTATTTAAAAAAAATACCTTGGCAATACTGTTTTAATGTAAGCTATCTTATTAGCTCTTTCAGCATTAATTAAGATAAAGCGTTATGACAAGTTGTAAAGTATTCTCAAAAAATATTTGTGTATAAATATTTACTATCATGTTTCATTTACTTAACAGTTAACTATAAACAAAATCATATTATTATTCAGATAATGGCATCTTGTTAACGCAACTGCATTGTTTTAAAGTAACTGTCTTATATACTTCAAAATACTTATTCAGTCAAGTTCATGATAGTACAACAATGCAATGTTGATTAAGGTCAGCAACCAGGGTCATTATACCCAATATCATACTTTGTACTGCATTGTTAAACAATACATTCATAATTTTATTTTAAATGTCTGATTTTTGATCTATGTACAGTCACGGACTTTAATTGATCAGCCACTTGCCACTGTTCATATTTTAGCCGTGTAATGCAAATCGGGTTCAGTCGGTTTTACTCGTATATCGAGATAAGGAAAATCACACGTCTTTGTATAATAGAAGAACAAAATGACATGGGCCTCTATTCAGGTGCGTTAAAACGATATCGTGTTTTACACGTTTAAGAATCGTTTATGTCACAGTCGCCATTAATGTAAATGACATAAGAGTTATCAAAACGTTGACAACACGGAAACAGGTCAAAAACGATATCGTTATTACCTTGTAGAATTCCAGCCCTGCAATATTAACGGTTGGCTAACCTGAGACCCAGATCTACCAACCAGAACAGAGTGACATCACCCAAAGGCAACCAATTGCATGTCTGTCTAGTTGCTATGGCTATACGTAAACAACAGCTACTATTGGTGATACAACGTCCAATCAGCTATTCTACTGAACACAGTCGTTATTGTTCGTTTAATAGGGTTGCTATGACCACGTTTAAACAACAGCTACTATTGGTCCAAACTGAACTCAGTTTTTATTGGTCTTTACCGAAGGATTGCTATGGTAACGTTTCAATAACCCGATTGCATTACACGGCTAAAATATGAGCAGTGGCAAGTGGCTGATCAATTAACGTCCGTGACTGTACATGTTTTAGTAACTAGTAAATGAGTAGCAACTAACGACGGCGTCTTGTTTAGGCATACAAAGTAGGAATGTTATGGAGCTTCGAATCCGGTTCCGATAAATTAGAACTGCTAGGTAGATATTACACCTCTTTGTTGTTGTCAATTTTACGTAAAGTGTTGCATTAAAAAAATGTGTGATGGATTTGGCTTTTAGTAGATTTAAGTAATTTATACACAGGATTAGGTCTTTTCTGCTAGTCATTTTGAAAATGCCAACATCGATAAGAATCAAAAACTAAATTGCTAACTTTCCAAGCATCCAATCAATATATTATTTTAATTAAGTTAACCGCCAATCCATTTTCCAGTGACAAACCGACCTTAATCGAATGGAAGAAATCTGACAGGCAACGCAAGTCCATCGCCAATACCTACGACAACCCTGTTCAGCTAGCAGCGTACTTTGGGGCGGTGTGTAACGACCTTAACTACAAGCATTTAAACGTTCGAGACGCGCTACTAGTGATCGCGTACACTGATGGCTCCAAAGCCGATTTCTACCACTTGTCTATGGATAAATTGAGGGAGCATTGGGCACAGTGGTTGAGCAGATTGGAGAGCTACATGAGCCTACACGGCCAAGATGCTGAGAAAATACTGAAAGGTGGGAAGCGGTTGTTTGAAGAGGATATAGGGAATCTCCAGTAATTTTTGGTAAGTCTTTTTTTTTCTGATGAGACAATTTTTAAGACTAAAATAGGTAGGTAACTTAAACAGGCTCTCAATAGATATCTGCCTAAAACAATAATAATATTAAATAAATACATACATACATACATACATAACATCACGCCTTCATTCCCAGAGTGGGGTAGGCAGAGCTACAGAAATACCAACAACTCTAAAAATACTTGTTGATAATTCTGTAACCACATTTTGCACAATCAGGCCAAGAAGTTTATTAAATAAATATTGGGGACAATCTCACATAAATTGACATAGTCCCAAGCTTAGCTCTAGGCTTCTACAGTCTCTTCAGTCAGTTGTACTCTTGGTAATTGAGAAATTTAAAAATATGGATATAATCTAAGACTCAGGAATGAATACTCGCACTCATTAACCGTGGTTCGACTGCCTGGACCAGCTGCCCAATTGTTCTATTTCAAAATCAAATTTAACAGAGTCGATCGAGCTCCTATTTCTGGGAGAACTAAGTATTAATGAGACTAATATCGGTAAGCTAGACCACGGGACAAACAACAAATATTCACGCTCATCACTCAAATATCTGCCCTTACCGGGATAATGACTATTATACCATGAATTTTGCCCCAGATCTTTCATAAGTTGCTACGTCTTTCATACACACATTGGCGTTCAAGGCACTATAGATGAAAGTCAGGAATGCGTTAACTCATTTCCAAAAGAACCTTAAATGGTTTTACAAAATCAAAGAGCATAGAATGTGTTTACTCCTTCTCGCATGAACGCGTTCAATGTGTCACGAATGCATATAAATGACTTTCGCGGGTTCTGATGGTAATTTACGGATTCTATTTATATTTTCTCTATTTTTGTTTCAGTGGAGATAACTTCGCCAGTGTCACATGATACAGAATAAATCAAAGATTATTTCAACGGACTTGCAAAATTTGAGACTCCATCAATCACTGAGATTCGTTATGATTGATAAGACTGTGTTGTATAAATGTGGGTCCTAAAATTTTTCAAGGTAAATTGGCTAGTTTTATTTATTCGTATATGATCTGTTATTATAGTTGTAATGCAAACCATAGGGCTTCTTCTCTTTTTATAACATGGACATCTTCAAAGATCTTTATCCTTGTTCCTTGGATTCATAAAATTGTCGAGTGACCTTTACTTTTAAATGATTAATTAAATTCCAGTTAGGTCATATTTTTGTTTTAATTTTAGTAATTACACGTCATTTTGAGTGTTCATAAGTTATAACGAGATAACCTTAACCCTTTTACTGCGCGTGACGCATATAGTGTTATATTGTAATCAATCCAAAACGGGCACCATACGCGCTGAAAGTGGTAAGATATAACTATGAATACTTAAAAAATGTTGAAAGTCTAGTTTTAACGCCAATGTTTACTTTGTATAAATGTAGTTATTATGTCAATTCGTGTTAAAATTCATTATACATATAAACAATTGTGCTAACCATTATATTATAAAATTGTAAGAATGTTTTCATTTAATTTTGCTAGATCATAATTCATTAGCTTTTATTATCCAATAAGTAAAGCCAAAAAGTAGTAAATACCTAGTCAGTTTTCAACTCCACAGTGCATAGCTGCCTTTTGCATATGCATTTACTAGCAATATTAATTAAATAGTAAGAATGCTAATCTCTTTTAGTCAGTTTGAAATAATCTAATAAAACCCTCCACTAGGTAAAGTCCATTAACATGAGCTGCCAATTGGCAGTAGTATGTGTGTTGCCATTATAAGAAATAATAAATAAAATGCTTCACAATGCGGCAATAGGCGATGTCTTGATGTTATACCCCAAGGATCACCTTAAGGCTGCTACCACCCTGTTCGCCGCGAAATTACCGTGAAATCAAACAGAATTGAACATGTGTGTTACTATAATATTTCTACCGCGGTATATAGGCCTTAAACCATAAACGCATTGAGACCGGCGGCATTGCAGTGCGGTACGTTCCCATAATATAAAGCGTGCCCAAAGCGAGGCAGAGGTTTTTTTAATATAAGAACACTTCGCGCCTTCCGCTCAGAGTGCGTTTTGCGCTTTTAATCAGGTTTTTCCTTAACCTACAACCGCGTTTATCGTGTCGCTGATTATAGCAGATGTGTAGCCAGCCTTATGGTTATCTATTACGTGTACTGGACTCCAATTCTCGAGCCATTCGAGATGACGTTTCACTTACCTCTTATCCCGATTGCCATAAGAATCGGAGATCTGCGCATCTCGCAACTATTTTTATGGTTGATTAATGGCGTAGGCACACTCGACTACGCTGATACGCTGGTTATGTTCCTAGATATTATCAAATTGACGGTATTACAAGTATAACAAGAACTTCTGTTCTTTATTTTATTAGTGTGTTGTTTAATTCTGTACCTCAGAGTCAAACCTACCCAAATGAACTTTATTTGTCACATAATTAAGTTTATCTAATTTGACAGTGACAGCTGTCACCGTAATACAAAGTATTACCTCAAACGTGGGGGGCCATTTGCAACGTTAAAAGATGGCGGACGTGTGATTTGTTTTAGACTTTAATTTTTGGGTAATTAGGTGTTCCAAGTTCTTTTCTGATAGTGATTTGTACTTTTTATGCCTTTGTGTCGCACAGTGATTGAAGACTTGGACTTATTTCGTGTATCTGGCATCTTCTCGTTTCCAGTGGACTCGCAGTGGTGCAGAGGTTAAAACTATCTTGACCTCTGACCTACAAATCACCGTACAACGTTGCCCCCAATCTTCCTAGAGAAGATTGGATTGTGTTTTATTGCTATATTGATTTATAATTATATATACTTACTTGACACTGGCGAAATCACTTCACGTGGAAACGCCATATCCCCGCGGTAGTAGCTGTTCAAGTCGCCGCGGGGGCAAAGAAAGAAGAAGAAGTACCTCAAACGTGCCTCAAACATTTGTACTGAGTTGACATCTGTCAAATATAGACTCTTGAAACGGCGCCACTATCAGATTGATTCTAAGATACAGGTATAATAATGAAACATAATTATTATTAGGAGAGTACCCGTCTTTTATTAAATTTGATTTAAAATGTTTTAAGAGCCATGAAATCGCCGCCTCTAAATTTAGCTGGTCGCCAATGATTTAGATGTTTGCAAACTTGTGTTTTGTTATTCATTTAGGATATTTTAGGTACACGTATGTTTGTAAGTTAATTTTTTGCTATATTTCAATTTGATTTTCATCTGCGAGTTTTTTTACATAATTACTTGCAAATTTAAGTTATAATGTTAAAAATTAAAATAACTCAAGATTTTTCATGCATTCAGCTAATCAATAAAGAAGTATATCACGCGATTCATATTCTACTTATTTTGATTGTCATTCGTTTTCAAAACTGATGTCAAATACGATTGAAAATTCATACCATTTAAATTCTATTAACCCTTATTTAAAGTCTGATTTAAGTTTGTATCGCTGAAACTTGTAATAAAAGAATAAAGATTTCATTTTGTGTGTTATTTATTTAAATATATTGGTCGAGTGAGCGAAAGATGGGCTCTATTCCGCTTGCTAATTCCATTTTGATACGTATATGTTTTCGTATTGTTTTGTCGAGTAAATAAGAGCTATCACAACATTGACACTACGATAACATGCATAACGTCACGCCTCCATTCCCAGAATGGGGTAGGCAGAGCTGCAGAATTATCAACAACTCTGAAAAGCATATTGATAATTCTGTTACCACATTTTGCACGATTAAGCCAAGAAGTTTACTAGTGTATTAGTGACAGTTTGCAAGCCCATCGCCTAGCAGTACTCGTACTACAAGCCTTTATTCCCTTATTCGCCTCTTACGACATCTATCGGAAGACATGAAGTGGCACTATTCTAACCCGGCAACCACACGGACTATACGATAACATGCGCGAATAGAGCAGTGCAGTGGGTTGAAGCCGTTGAAGTAGTGGGACCACAGTTACGTGTGGTGTAGATTCACCTGTACAATGATCACTTTGGTGTTGATTTGATATACCGCGACCATCGCCGATTTAACGACACGTTAGCCTAGTTGGTTAGTGACCCTGCCCACGAAGCTAGTGGTCCTGGGTTCGATTCCCGGCATGGGCAAATAATTGTGAGATGAGCGCGAGTTTTTTTCAGTCTTGCATGTTTTCTATGTGTTTAAGTATTTATTTATAATTTATCTCAATCGCTCGCGTAGCATACAAAGATGGTTACTACGAAACTCTAAATGAACTTGGGGCGCCCCATTCCTTTTACTCCTCATTCAAGACTAAATCGACTAAAGAGAGAAATGGATTTACTTCACTTAACTCCTGACTTCGAATATAGAAGGACGATGCAGAGTTAATTCAAGTATCGCAACTTGATCATTATCATACGCGCGAAGCAAAGTATAAGTAAGTGTCAACCATTATAATTATTAAATTACCTACGTTTAGTTTCCAAACAACGAATATTTAAATAATTTGACGTGGAGACAGATGTTAATTACTATATTCACAATTAGTGTAAACCATCACAACGCCATACAAATGCGTTACTCACACGCCAAATAAGTACCTATGTATTAAAAGTTACGCAAAGAAGTTACTCATCCAGATCCTTAGTTTTTAGGGTTCCAAAGTCAAACTAGGAACCCTTATAGTTTCATCATGTCCATCAGTATGTATGTCATAATCAAAAAGTGCTATTTTCGTTAGAGTTAGTACGTGTCCGAACTTATTTTGAAGGGCTTCCCCTTACAGTCAAAACAACAAACGTGCTGTCATCTGTTTTATTCAGGAAGATACAATTAAATTAAAAGAAGGTAAAATTGTTTGAGTATAGGTATACGTAGTACAGTCGAAGACACTGTTAACTGTACATTTACAAACGAACATAAACCTTATCGCAACGAATTAAAGTCTACGGGTGGTCAGTTAACAGTGTCTTCGTGTGTACCTATTTGCGTAACCAGTGGGATTTCTAAAGATACAAAACATGCGTGACGTAATTAAATGTTATTTTTTCTGGGTACAATCTAATATAATGCAATTTCCAAGTAATTATTTATAAGAAATTATAAGTATTTTGGTATCTATTTAACCTTTCCGGCTGGTCGGCATCATAGCGTGCATTTTTTGTGATTGGCAAGATCAACAATACCTGTCACTGTCAAATTAATATCGTCAAGTACCTATTTAGCCTGTAAAACTTATCGGACCTTTCGCTCTAACTCATGTATCAATACGCATCACTAGCGCTTTGCGGTTGCCAAACATTTTATCGACAATTTGACATGTTGTTTGTTGTGAAAGGAGCGGCGGGGAGCTGTGTAAGAAAGAATTATGAACCTGTGTTATGAACTCGTTGACTAGACTAGTTTCAAAGTCCATCGTTCATACATAATTATCATTCCATAGATTGATTACTTAGTTGAAAACAGACGACACAAAACAACAGTGGTCGCTGTGTTCTCCGTAAATGTGATAAGATCGTGTTCTAAATTTTAAATTTCACTTTAAGTTTTGGGTGATCACGGTAAGCTAAATTGAGGATAATAAAAAAAAGAAAGTTGTAGTTCAAACAGTTTTGAATTCTTAGCTTTATTGTGTCTATTCTCATATATTGTGAGTTAATTTGATTTGTGTGAGCATGTTACGGCCATTTAGTTTAAAAACTTGTCTGTCTTGTGTTTAATACTGCGGCCTTCACTTGATAATTCGTAATTGAATCATTAGGTTACAATCACGGTAATAATTAAACTTGTTTAATTTATTTCCTGATGTTGTATACTTCGACTTTACTTGTATAACAGGATTTTACTTGTTCTCTTGTTTTTCAGTCAGTATTTTTAAATTAAAATGGCCAACACCCTGAGAAGAACAGCCTACCAGGCCGCAAGAAGGCACAATACATCTGCTTTGCGATTAGCAGTTCGCCACAATAGCTCTGAAAAAAATATTCTTACATCAGTTTACAAAGACATTCCAAAGACAAACTACACTCTCAATGATTTCGTTTGGCAGAATTTGGACAGATGGCCTGATAAGACAGCTACTGTAAGTACACATTTTTTTTTTTTTTTAATGTCTTGCTGCTGGGCAAAGGATAAATTAGGTAAAAAAATCATCTGCCAAATTAGATTTAAGACAACTGTATTTTAGCTTTCACTTGTTATTATTTAATAACTATCTATCGCCCGTGTCTTTGTCTGCACATAAGTCATTTAATGCTATTGCTGTCTGAATAGCACTGTACCACATTTGACATTGAACAGTTCAGTTGTTAAACTATGAAGAGAGAACCAATAAAATAACCTGTTGCAATCAGCTATTCAATTTTTTTTTTTTATAATTGATGTTATTTTTGTCTTGGTATCTCTTAGTCCTTCACATCCTTTTTGATTAAAAAATATAATGTATGTATTCACTAATAGAAAATGTACAGGCAAGAGATATGCAGTTTTAAGTAAGAACATACTTTATTAGTTATTCTTATGTTTATTTCATTAACATGTTGTTTATCACTATTTATCGGGATCAGATCTGTCAATTTTTTCAAGGTAAAAAGTGTGATATGTCCTACCTCCAAGTTCAAGCTGTCTCCATACCAACTCTAATTGAAATCTGTTCAGCAGTTTAGCTGTTAAAGCATAACTAACAAACAGACAAAGTTACTTTTGCATTTACAATATTAGTATGGGTGTGGTTAATTCAAGGTTCTCCATTGAATGGCATATTTTTTTTATGCATAATGTATCTTTTCGCTTAAAATTGTTTGACTGAAATTGGGTTTCACAAAATTATTATTAGAAACTAACCTGACCTAATCTACACAATACATGTTTATTAAATTCTGCAAACCCAGCCTAAAAGGTGTTATGCAAAAATGTTTTATGCAAAAAGATACATTTTGTGAAAATATTTTATGTGTTTCGAGGGGATCCATTAATACAAACCACATTAATTTATAAACAAAGGCGAAGCAATAAGTTCCATTTGTATGACTGGTGACGTACAGGTCATGTTTATTTTAGTACTTAAATAATAAATTATCCATAAACTTTGAATTTAGTATATCTCCTTGACCCTTTGTATGCCTGACAAAAAATGACTGAGTTAAAATGTTTTTAGATAATGATTCTAAACACAAAATTGCACTTAAAAAAGTATAAAATTGTGCTCAAAATTCTAAAATATTAATAGGTAAGTACCTAAAAAAAATTTGGTCCAGGTATACCAAAGGGTGATCAATCTAACCAAACCTAACCTATCCTGAAGCCCTGTTTACCCTTTGGTAAACCCTTATCAATACTTCGAATGTACCTGGTATGTTATGTAAAAAAAATTCTACAAAGAAATATAAAATACATAAGATATATGCTTTCTGCTCTACTTTTTCTAATAATTCCTAATAGCTAATTTTTATAACAATGTAGTGCTACTTTACGGTACACTTAAATTACTTGAGGACAGCTGATAACAACAGCGCTTTAAACCTGAAATAGTCTGTACATTATGTTACAAAACTTGTTTTTATAAGTCGACAGCAAACAATGCTGTTCAAAACAACAGAATTATATACATTATAATATTCATAATAATATTGAGAACTTGTTTGTTCTCAGTATATTATGAATATTATAATGTACCTACCTATTTGAGTTTCAGGTGGATAATACCATCGTGTAGATGATTCCTACTCTGCCCTGCTAACATAAAATGCAGTATCTCAAACAAAACTTCTATAGCTAATGTAACCTTATTACTAACGGTATAGGATTGAATATGCTTGGCCATTAAATCTGAGATACTGAATTTATGCTTAGGAGGGCAGTACTGATAACTATAAGTACAGTCAACCTTTGTTCGTAAATATTATTGTCTAAAATCCATCAAACTCGATTTAATAAAAGAGTTCGAGCATATCGCGCATCAAAGGTTCAATATTTATTTAAATAATAGGACAATGGGCATTTTGGTATCCGCCTAATAGCAATGATGGTGGTGTCTTTAAGTAGGTCATACAAATAGGAACAGCAAATGGAGATATGCGCCCTTGCTTTCTTTGTTCTATATAACAATCCCTTTCCATTGATATATGTCCATTGGGGTGGGTACCTCATTCCATACATTTTTGCCTACTGTCCCCACCCTCACCCTTCCTACCCCCATATTCAGCAGTGGATGTCTTTCCTCTGATATGATGATGATGATGATGATGATGATGATGATGATGATAAGTGATATTTTATAGATCTCACCTTAATTTCCTAAGAATAAAGGTAGCCTAGCTAGCCTAGCCAAGGTAGGTAACCTATCTTTTCTTCAAAAAACATAAAAAGCCTCATTTCGGGGGCTGGTAGGTTAAGGTTGGGTACGCAAAACCTGTGTAAATAAGTACGTACTTATAGGCATTCCTTAAAATTTCATTTAAATAGATTTGGTATTTTCTAACGTACAGACGACGACGGATGGTATTGATGAACAGACAGATAACATTTAAGGGGTCCTTTTTTCACCATTTCGGTAACGTTAACTGGAAGGAATCCCTTAAAGGAATAAGTTTCCCTTTGTACATCCCTGAAATATTTTTCCCTATTTTATTTTACAATAAAGTGTTTACATACATACATGTAAACTCCTGTGGTCAATAGTTACAAGCTTGTGTGCGCTTGTAGAGAGAACTTTTGTTATTAGCAGTGATTTACCTTCATTGAAATGATTTCAAATATCATAACTTTATCCTCGTAAGACCTGAGGGGCTATTGTTTAACGCACTCGCAATCGCAACCGGCTTCAAAATGGAGCAATTGTTTTCATATTGTATGCAGACGAGCGTTCGATTTTCAAAATGAAAACGATCGTGATTGCGAGTGCGTTAGACAATAAGCCCTCCGGTGTCCTATAGAAAGTACATAATCCAGGCAATTCAATTTAAACCTTATTTCAAGGAACATAAAGTTCATTTTTATTTGTTTCAAAATTTAAAATGTCATTTAAGTGCAAAGGTAATTGAACTTTATTTCCTTGCTGGTAGATTCAAATTCCTACTAACATAAATCTACCGGATTGTAGTATGGTGGGTCTCAAGAGGTTAAAGGTATAAACATTTCCTATAGTACGACATGATAGACCATGTAGACATTGAAACATCGACAGTTTCCTCAATTATCGACGCGGTAGCTTAGTAGCGCCTACGAAGCTAGAGCCGGGTTCGTCTCCCGGTAGGGGCATATACTTATTACTAAATATACTTGTGTTTTGTTGTTTGACTGGCTTTCTATATTTTAGTATCTTTTTCTCTATTGTTATTAATGCACGCGACTTCGTCCGCGTAGTAAAATAAAACAGCCTATGACACTCACAAATAACGTGGCTTTCTGTTGGTAAAATATTTTTTCACATCATTCGGAAAGGGGACTTTTCTTCCCTGCTAAAAGGGATCAAAGTGCCCATCTTCTGTTCAAGGATATTTTATTGCCAGTGTAAAATATGAACGCAATAAAATATGAAAATAGTACGCACATAATCGACTACAATTTATTATTCGTGAGTGTAAATAATTAAATTTGTTTCATCACTGATATCGTTTATTTTCTTCATAGGTGATGTGAAATCCAGTGGGTATGTGTCACATGGTATCATAATGATTTCCACCTTGGGCGTTAACACTTGAATCCTGAGCGTAAATATGTCATTTTGCTCCCTTGTACCTTGTACTATTCAGAATCGGTTCAGTAGATTCAGAGATTACCCCATACAACCTCACAAAGTCACAAAACTCACAAATTTTACCACTTTATAATATTTGTGTAGTATAGATGAAGTACGTTTTTTTGATCTATTGTTTGTGACATGTTAGAAACAGTTAAAAACTATAACATAAAAATGGTCGAAATTAGATTAATAAATCCGGGTATGCAAATGTTATTTCCGTCCTTAAAAAGATTGAAATAGAGTCGACAAGTAACGAACCTCTCCATTCCGCGACTGTACAATGTACATCGATAAATGAGAAGTCGCTAACTGCCGCACGACGATTAACAATTTCACGACCAAGCTCAAATCAATATCAATGGCAGCAGCATGGCGATTTTTTATTTTTATTTTTTTTTTCTTTGCTAGCCAATTTGAGTGTCCACTGCTGGCCAAAAGCCATTTTAATATACAAAAAACTCGGTAGCCGGGGTTAATTAACGCGGCCGCGCAGAAACCAACACAAAGAAGACATAGGTACTTTTATTTTTGAAAACAATAGATTCTGCGTTTAGGGATTTTTGGAAATTCGCCTGCCTTAAACCAGGAATCGAACTGGTCAAATATCACAGTCTTGTTTTACGGTGTTTATTTAGTTTATAGGCGTATGTGTTGTAGATATAAATGATCACTATCAATATTAGGTAGGTAGGTTATAGTACTATAACAGTGCAATACTTAGCTGTTAAAACGACCTTCGGGCTTTTAAAGCTGCTTACAAAGAGATGTATCTATTTTTACCCGACTGACGCAGGGGGGGTAATGTTTTTCGCGCGTATGTATCGCGGGTTCGTCGTCTTGATCGATTTTGAAGAGTGAGATGTCATTAGATTTGTCTCGACATCGAGAGTGTCACTGTGTACTTAAAAAAACAATATGACGGAATAAATAACCAATAAATGGTAGGTAACTAACATGTATAGACGACGTAAACAAAACATGCATTCGGAGTTTTTAAACTTGCTTTTGGATAGACTTATTTACATTGCGTTGTAATAATATGCAAAAGTGGTTACTTACCTACATCTCTTTGTAGTCGACTGTACTTCTCTTTTATCGGCTCTTACGCTAGACAACCTATGTAAAAAAATATTAATTAAATTAGCTTTAGCGCGCGACTCCGTCTGCGTAGAAGTCGTTTATGGGTATTCCCACGAGAACTGTCCAATTTTCCGGGATAAAAAGCAGCCTATTCAGTAGGCTAGTAGGCTATTCCAGACTAAAATCTATCACTGTGCCAAATTTCATCCAGATCACAGCCGTTCTGGTGTGATTGAGTAACAATCATCCAACTTTCGCAATTATAATATTAGTAAGATAAGATTATAATTAGATATTTGATGTACTTAATTAACTACAGTATAGTGAAATAACTGATAAATTTAAAAGTATCAAGATAAAAATGTTTTGGTATCTAAGCGCGTGTCAGTATTAAGATAAAATAGCCAGATACGAACTCTTGAGATTTCGTTATCTGTATCCTTTTCGGTGTAGTTTAATGTCAGTACATATGTTGCATGTAAATAATCTACAGCGTGTGTATTCGATACAGGCATATATTTTACACAGTCGTGGTTAAAGATCATAAAAATCACGTGAAAAATATATTTTGTTAGTAAAGTTTGGTTATTTTTTAAAAGTTTATCTTAGGAGCATTGTGACGGGTGCAGCTTCCTATAAATTAATGAAACGGAAGAAATTAATGATCACTATTTTTAATTTTTATTTGCGAAGTAAACAAATGACGAACCGTTATTCATGACATGACATTTACGTAGATGCTTCAATTTAATTGGCGCAATGATACATTGATTGCTGAATTAATTAGTACGAAAACAATTTAAATGAGTTCAAATAATGTTGCTGTTACATAAGTTTGTAGGTTAATTAGTGTGTATATTAACTGTTGTTAGAATAAATAAAGAGAAAATACATTAAAACAAAAATCACCAGTAGAATGCTGTATTATCACTGAGTAACATAGGCTATATTTTTTGTTCTACCCGGGCACCCAGTACTAAAATTAATATGGCTAAAGTTGCGGGAAACTGGGACGGGCGCAGGACCCATGATCGGTCCTTGTGGCAAACCTTGGGGAAAGCCTATGTCCAGCCAGTGGATGTCTCTTGACTAAAGTTATGATAACTATAATGAATATTATTGAGAAATCAATGTCAAATAATATCGAATTGAGATTTTTGACCGTTTAGAATTTTCCATGTATTCTTATGTTGACGACGTGGGTAGCCTAGTTAGTTGGATTCCCGGTATGGGCTAATATTTGTGGGATAAGTGTGTTTATTTTAGAGTTTTGGATGTTTTCTGTGTATTTAATTATGTATTTCTCTATGTATGTATATTTCGTCGTCTAGTATCCATAGTACTAGCCTAGAGCTTAGCTTGGGAGTAAGTCAGACCAATTTGTCTGAGACTGATCGCCGTTAAAAATATTCAAAGTAGGTATACAACTTAATGACAATAAATTCAATATTTGCAGGTATGTGCCGTAACAGGACACGGGTACACCTACGCCCAGACCCACCGAATGTCCGTGTGTTTCGGCGCTTCGCTTCGGACGAAGTTAAAACTGAAGAACAACGACAAAGTGGCCATTGTCCTGCCAAATGTCCCCGAATATCCCTGTGCCCTGTTGGGGATATTGGAAGCGGGGTGCATAGCTAGCTTGATGAACCCTGCTTACACTGCACGTAAGTATTTCTTTTTATTGCTTATAGAAAGAAGGTAAACTAGTAAACCTGGTTCACCCAGGACAATATAACAAATATTTTTATTCAATATTACGCAGAAAAACCACCTTTCACATTTTTTTAAATGTATTTCCATTTCTAATTCTTAATCTAACATACAATTATCATTCAATTCGCAATTCTTAAAATTTTAATTGAGTGACGTACGTTCTGTCCGTCAATTACAATTTACAAATAAATATTGTGGCAGTGACATTTGAACAATTTTACTAAAGGGTATTAAAAGGGGTTTACAATTCGTCAATTAAACCACTATCACTTTGTCGATTTAGATAGTTTTTAGATTTGCCTTAGATGGTAATATGTGGGTAGTATCCGTCTGGATCTGTCACCTATCCTTACTCTACAACCCGTAAACTTTATTTAAAAAACCGGCAAAGTACGAGTCGGTCTCGCGCACAAAGGGTTCCGTAACACTACCTACCTATACAAAATTATACGCTATATGAGTCTATCTGTAGTCGTTTTTAATATCGAGCAAAAAAAGGCAAAAGAAACACGTTTTTTGTATGGAACGTACCCGCCGCTCTGCTCGCGTGATTAAAATAGTGGTTATAATATGAAGAGTTTTCTGATATTTAATTTAATACCTAAACCTTGTTATTTGAATAAATCATGAAGTTCCAGCATTTGCCCTGCCAGCCTATTTGACATTTGTCCCATACAGTACATAATCACTTCGTGTTTTGCCATTTTATCGTGCGAGCATCATAAATTTAAATTGCTGTCACTTTTGCTTTCACTTCGAGTAAAAAATATATAATAATACCAATAAATTTAATAAGATGAAAAATACACCCTAACAAGTACATTTCGTAACTTATTGAATTTGTTAGTTACGAGGTATTGCAATATGATCGGTGCTATAATCTAATACAACCAAATGTCATCGTTAAGTGAGCTTGTCATTTACATACGGCATTGTACACGTTAATATAATTCTCGTCAGGCTCCTAGTTGGTCCAAAGTATAAGGTATTGTATTTTTAAGGTTTTATGTGTTTTGTAAGTATTACAGCCGATCGTAGCAAAACCACGCGTGTGTGTTATTGCTATCGTCATCTATTAACATGCACACAAACACTTAAACAAGCGGAAGGCTAATCGCTGTCGATTCAACTCGACATTTAAATCACAATTAAGTAACATTGAAATTAACTATTGCTTCTTGAAAATAATAAAATGGCAAATTTACGCTTTTTTATGACATATGGAATGCAAACGAGCGATCTACGATAAGCGGGCGATGAAGCCCTTAGACATTTGCAATGTCATGGCTGCAAATGTGTTGCTAACCCTAAGTACTGGAATAGAATGGCTACATATTTTTTTTCATTATTATTATATTAGCCCAATATGTGTCACAGAAAGGGTAAAGGTCACCGTGATTTTCATAGCTTTATGTCCATTGAAACAAGTACATAGTTAGTTAATATAGCATAATAAATTAATATTTTGAATTAATTCCGTCGTTTCGTTTACATTTCAGATCTCAGACTCGGGGGTAGATGGGTAAATATTTTATAAAAGTTTATGGTCTACTCGCATATAACACTTCCGTCTTTTCAAAATATATCTGTCTAACGAATGCTTTCCATCTCACTCAGGAATAGCTCCTCTAAAGCCTTGCGGTTAATTTTTTATTGCTATTGAAGGCAAATAAGATGCCCGTGATAGAAAGCGGTCCCCGTCGCCTATAGATGACATAGATAACTTTTTCCAGTGATAAACCAGGGAAGATTATCAAAGAAGCTATCTTAGCGTTAATATTTGTCGTATGTACTAGACTGTGCCCTACAATCTTAAAAGTTACAAAATATCTCTGTTATTTAATGTATCCTATCTATAATTTCAGATGACCTCAAACACCAACTCGGTAAAGTGGATTGCCAAGCTATCATCGCCTCAAAACTTTCATACCCTAGCATAAAAGAGGCTCTCAATTCATTGCAACTAAACATTCCTGTCATCCTTATTGACAATGACGAACTGCCAGAAGGCACTATTAAATTCGCTGAGTTCGCTGAGGACTTTAATATAGACACCGACTGTTTGAAGTCAGTAAAGAGAGGCCCTGACGATGTAGCTATCCTGCCGTTCTCTAGTGGCACAACTGGCTTTCCTAAAGGGGTGGTTTTGAACCATAGGAGCGTGGTTGCTATGAATCAACAGATTGCTGATCCGGATATTGTTGCTATAAGAGAAACAACGGGTAAGTTTGTTTAAAACAAGATAATGTTTATTCATATATTGTTGTACTGCTGAAAAATCACCTTATTTGTATTCTTCACATAGCAACAGTAGCTCGAGGGTGAACATTTCAATCATACGTTTAAGCCTTTACTAACCGAAAACGTATTATGAACCTCCATTCTACTGGGTTTAAAGGATATATTGCCCCATCCTACTGGGTTTAAAGGATATATTGCCTTTGACGGGTTTCCGTTTTGTCAACGTTTTGGTAACTCTTATTCATTTGAAAGTAATAGCGGCCTAGTTAAAAACAATGCGAAAACACGCCAAAGGCAATGTCGTTTTAGCACAGTAGAATAGAAGCCGTGAACATATCCTTAGCACGAACCCCTGAAACAGACTCACATTTTCAAGTTGACATACATTATTTTATGTATAGTTCACTTTTACTACTCGATGACGATACGAAAGTCAAAGTCAATGTCAACTTGCTATCAGAATACTATAGTGCCCATAAGTAGTAAATCCTGTCATTCCAGTATAAATTATAACCTCAAACCCAAGAATAGGTTTATTTATTGCGTATCAACCGGGCTTTTTAGATACAGACACGGGGCGCTGATATCAACTCTCATACACATTTTCTCGAAGACGATATTGTTCAGAATTTACTAATTTAGATTAAAACATTTACTGTAATAATTATAATTTGATTAAGATATTTTCTGTAACATTGTGGGGTAGCCAGAGCCACAGAAATACCAACAACTCCAAAATGACCTGTTTATAATTCTGTAGCCACATTTTGCACAATCAGGCTAAGAAGTTTACTAGTGTAATAGTGACAGGTTGCAAGCGCAACGCCTAACAACACTACAAGCCCTTATTCCCTCAGTCGCCTCTTACGACATCCACGGGAAGACATGGAGTGGCACTTTTCTAAACCGGCAACCACACGGACTTTAGAATTTATATATATGGCTAAATCATTAATATGTTCTATTGCAGCAACTCACCAGTCAGTATTGCCAGCGATCCTTCCTTTCTTCCATATCTTCGGCTTTAATGCTCTCATGGTGAACCAGATGTACTTTGGCGTCAAACTGGTGACCATGCCGTATTTCAAGCCAGAGCTGTTCCTGCAAACACTTGTCAAGTTCAAAGCGAATGTGCTTTTCATTGTTCCTCCTATGGGTACGTATGCTTAGTTACATTATTTGTTTTGTTAGTTTTTTTATTATAATTTTAACCTAAAAACACATTGTCATTTATTTGGCATAGTGATTCCCTCTTCTTTTTAGTTCGGAAAATTAGACCAATCCTGACGATAATCAAAATCAGTCTATGCACAGATGCGGAAAAACGAAAACTTAATATTATAGATATCACGGGACAATGTCACACAAATTGACCTAGTCCCAAACTAAGCTCTAGGCTTGTACTATGGCTACTAGACAACGAAATACATAGAAAACATCCAAGACTCAGGAACAAATATTCGTGCTCATCACACAAATATCTGCCCTTACCGGGATTCGAACCCGGGACCGCCGGCTTCGGAGGCAGGGTCACTCCCAACTAGGCCAACGTGTCGTGGCTTTGCCTCGGTTTAAGTGAGTTTTCTTTAACACCCATCCGTACATAACCCAGCATTTATAATACAAAATCATTTGCCCGCGATTCCGGCCGCGAACTGACCATTTCGGCATATAAATTAGACTATGTACTTATTCCAGACTATAATCTATCTCTGTGCCAAATTTCATCCAGATCCATTGAGTCGTTCTGACGTGATTGGGTAACAAACATTTATCCATCAAAACTTTCACATTTATAATGTTAGTAGGATAGTAGGATTAGGAAGATTGACATCAAGAAACATTTGTACAAACCTAAGGCTTAATCAATTTACATTATTGTAAATTTTAATTAAATATGAATACAAAATATTGAGGAGTCCCACTGACTTTCCATGGATCCCATTACCAGATCTTGGTGAAATTAAATATAATGGTCCTATTAAAATTTCGTCAAGATTATTTTCTCTTCGTTTGAAGTCGGTTAAAAAAATGTGGTGTATCTCAATATACAAAATCAGCCCAACATATTGATTTAAGGATATCCTATTGTATGTATTTTTTTACAGTGATATTTCTTGGCAAGCACCCAGCAGTGACTCCTGCGCACATTGAAAGTGTGTATGGTATCATTAGCGGTGCCGCGCCAGTGTCAGAGTCTGATGCTGCAGCTGTCATTAAGAAAAATGTAAGTTTCTCTAGGGTTTAAGAAGCTTTCTATCTTTTGATTAAGTTTTACGTCTAAAGCCAGTATAGGTAATCCAGGAAGGTATTCATAAGTAACCCATCATTTCATCGAATTAAATTTTATCGAACGCTATTTTCTGCTGAAACCGTGATGTTTGTTTTTGGATATATTCAACGTAATTTACGTAATATTTTTTTCCCGTGTGGTTTCCGGGTTACAATAGTGCCACTCTATTTCTTCCCGTAGATGTCGTAAGAGGCGACTAAGGGAATACAGGATTGTAGTGTTATTAGGTATTAGTGCCGTGTGGTGTCGGTCGAGAATAGCACCACCCCATCTCTTCCCGTGGGTGTCGTAAGAGGCGACTAAGGGATAAACCGGGGGATGGGCAGCAGCGTCCTCCGCGAACTACCAGGTATTACTGCGGTCGCCAACCCGCCTGCCAAGCGTGGCGACTATGGCATTTTCCCCCCAAATTAAAAAAATAAAAAATGAATCCACAATATCGGCCCAGACCCCTAGTCCCCGGCGGCCCTGCTATTCCTGGCTCCGGTAGCGGCCATGGTAACGGTGGGGCAGGGGTGCTTCAGTGAATCACCGGCAGAGACCCGGCTACCAAAAACGACGACCTTTGGCCCTGGCAACATACAACTGCCGAACACTGCGGACCGACGAAAGATTACTGGAACTGGAGGAAGAATTGAGCAGGTTGCGATGGGGAATCATAGGGTTATCAGAAGTCCGTAGAGAGGGCGAGGACATGATAACCCTGAAGTCCGGGAACCTGCTCTATTTCCGGGAGGGCGACCAACAGTCCCAGGGAGGTGTCGGGTTTATCGTCCACAAGTCCCTCGTAAACAACGTGGTGAAGATCGAGAGTGTGTCGAGCAGGGTAGCGTGCCTTGTACTAAGAATGACTCAACGTTATTCGTTGAAGGTCATACAGGTATACGCTCCGACCTCGAGGCACTCCGACGATGAGGTGGAGGCTGTGTATGAGGATGTTTCCAGAGCCATGCACAGCTCCAGAACTCACTTCACGGTTGTTATGGGGGACTTCAACGCAAAGCTGGGCAAACGAGACGGTAAAGAGCTGAGAGTGGGGAAATTTGGAGTGGGGCGTAGGAATCACCGGGGTCACCTACTGGCCAGTTTTATGGAGAAGGAGGGACTCTATATGATGAACTCCTTCTTCAGAAAACGTGAGCATAGGAAGTGGACCTGGATGAGCCCTGATGGTGTAACGAGGAACGAGATAGACTTTATCATGTCGACGAAGAAGCACATATTCAATGATGTCTCCGTGATCAGTGCGGTTAAAACCGGGAGTGATCACCGTATGGTACGAGGCTCATTGAATATCCAGTTCAAGCTTGAAAGGTCTCGACTGATGAAGTCTACGCTCCGCCCGGCACCCGCCCAGCTCCAAAACCCCGAGAGCTTCCAGCTCGAACTCCAAAACCGTTTCGAATGCCTAGGAAGTGACGTGGACGATTTCAACGACGGGTTCGTGGAAGCTGTCCATGCGGTTGGGTCTAAGTACTTTAAGATCCGCCGTGCCAGAACCAAGAAGCTCTCGGACTCCACCCTTAGGCTCATGGAGGTTAGGCGCGAGATGGTTTTGCAGTCCTCTGATGATGCTTGTCGCTATCGGCAGCTCAACAGACAGATATCAAAGTCTCTGAAGCGCGATATACGCCGATTTAATACTAAAAGTATTGAAGAGGCTATTGAGCGTAACAGGGGCTCTAAGGTTTTTACCAGAGATTTGTCTGTTGGCCAAAGCCAATTGATGAAGCTGAAGACCGACGACGGCAGGATCGTTTCATCCAGGCCTGAGGTACTGGGGGAAATCGAGAGGTTTTATGGGCAACTCTACACGACAACCCGAACACCCGTTGAAAATCTAGCCAAAGACCCGAGGGCTAGACTAACCCGGCACTATACCGATGATATTCCGGACGTCAGCCTGTACGAGATTAGTATGGCTCTCAAACAGCTTAAGAATGGCAAGGCCCCAGGTGACGATGGAATTACAGCCGAACTCCTGAAGGCGGGTGGTAAACCAGTTCTTAAAGGCCTTCAGACGCTGTTTAGTTCCGTCCTCCACGAAGGGAGAACGCCAAAAGCATGGAACAGAAGTGTGGTGGTGCTCTTCTTCAAAAAAGGTGATAACACCTTGCTGAAGAATTACAGACCCATCTCACTTCTGAGCCATGTTTACAAGCTGTTTTCGAGAGTCATCACGAATCGTCTCGCGCGCAGGTTTGACGACTTCCAGCCTCCCGAACAAGCCGGCTTCCGAAAAGGCTATAGTACCGTAGACCACATACATGCGTTGCGGCAGGTTATACAGAAGACTGAAGAGTATAACCTCCCTCTTTGCCTTGCATTTGTGGACTACGAGAAAGCCTTCGATTCGATCGAGACCTGGGCTGTGCTGCAGTCTCTCCAGCGGTGCCAAGTTGACTACCGATATATCGAAGTGTTGAAGTGTCTGTACGAAAACGCCACTATGTCCGTCCGACTACAGGACCAGAGCACAAAGCCTATTCCTCTGCAGCGAGGAGTCAGACAAGGGGATGTGATATCTCCGAAGCTGTTCACCGCTGCATTGGAGGATGCTTTTAAGGTTCTGGACTGGAAAGGACGAGGCATCAACATTAATGGCGAGTACATCACTCACCTTCGATTTGCCGACGATATCGTAGTCATGGCTGAAACCATGGAGGACCTCAGTGCTATGCTCGCTGACCTCAGCAGAGTTTCCGACCAAGTTGGCCTGAAAATGAACATGGACAAGACGAAAGTCATGTCTAATGTCCATGTTGTGCCAACTCCCGTGATTGTCGGAGGCTCTGCACTCGAAGTTGTTGACGACTATGTATACCTGGGACAAACGGTCCAGTTAGGTAGGTCCAACTTCGAGAAAGAGGTCACTCGTCGAATCCGACTCGGCTGGGCAGCGTTCGGGAAGCTTCGCAGTGTCTTTTCGTCCAAATTACCGCAGTGTTTGAAGTCAAAAGTCTTTGACCAGTGTGTGTTGCCGGTGATGACTTACGGATCTGAGACGTGGGCGCTAACGATGGGCCTCATAAGAAAGCTCAGAGTCACTCAGAGGGCTATGGAGAGAGCTATGCTCGGGGTTTCTCTGCGGGATAGAATCAGAAATGATGATATCCGCAGTAGAACTAAGGTTACCGACATAGCCCGAAGAATAGCGAAACTTAAGTGGCAGTGGGCGGGGCACATTGCTCGCAGGACTGATGGCCGATGGGGCCAGAAAGTTCTCGAATGGCGTCCACGGACCGGGAGACGAGCTGTTGGTAGGCCTCCAACAAGATGGAGCGACGACATCGTAAGGATGGCGGGATCGCGATGGATGCGGAAGGCACAAGACCGGTCTAAGTGGAGAGCCTTGGGGGAGGCCTATGTCCAGCAGTGGACGTCTTTCGGCTGATATGATGATGATGATGATGAGTGTTATTAGGCGATGGGCTTGCAACCTGTCATTTGATTTTGATTTGATTTGACTTTCCCTCCAAATAATAGTGAATTAAATAGTAAAAATTGCATTTCATCATAACCTCAGTGTTGTTCATACCAATATAAATTTGTGTACAAGAGTCAATGCTATCAATTATTTGTATGTTAATCACAATCAAGCGCCAGGGGACTGTTTTTGTACTCTTGGGACAAAGTTTGATTAAAAATGCTAATAAAATTACTTGCACATTACTTAATTGAAATACTACTTTATTATAATGGGTTATGTATTCACCTTCTTAAGTTAAATAGAGAAATCTTGTTAAATTCCAGCACATTATTAATATTATGTGATACTTATCAAATTCTGGGTTTGAGGCAGGCCAGGGTACTGTTTTTTAGCTATTTAAAGATTTATAATTAAATAGGCAGCCTTATTCTTGGCATAATATCAGACAAGTTCAAAAATATGGCTATTATTGAACATGAAAAACTTTTTGTTTCACATTTATCTAAACTCATTATTCCGAAAAAAACCACGGACGGCAAGTTTCCAACTTGTTGAGAAATGCCCTAATACACTAGTAAACATGTCAGCCTACTTGTGCAAAATGTGGTTACAGAATTATTAACATGTCTTTTTAGAGTCGTTGGTATTTCTGAAGCTCTGCCTACCCCACTCTGGGAATTAATGTGTGATGTTATGTATGTCTGTATGTAAATTACGTAGGTTTTCTTAGACTTGTGACTACCAAAAAATAATTCATGCTCCGAGAAATGTTTTTCTATGAAATGAAAATTCTGCGTAATGATAAATTCGTTGAAAGGTGTTTCGTTACAATAAGGGTTGACGCACACATAACCGCTCGGCAACGGACCGGCACCGCCTCGCCTCATTTATATAAGGCGAGGCGATGCCGTTACGGTGCCGATAAGTGTACGTTACAGTATGGAGATTCCTACAAAGAATACTGAACGGCTCAAGTTGAGGTGGTGGTATGTGTGCAACCGTATATGTGTCAACCTTAATAACAAGTCTTACAAAACCCATGCTATGAAAACTACTGAGGGATTAGAACTTGAAATTTAGTTCGGAAGTATTTGCTTGATACCTACGAAATATAAAATAACACAACGTTTACAATATGCGGTTACAGTCAATGATCTTTCAACTACTTCCTGATGAAATATTATGTCACTAAAGTCTACTCTTCGATGGCGCATCTTATCAAAATTTGCAAACAGAATGTAATCTGAGGGCTCCACACCACATTTGGCCTACTGTTAATATTACTACAGCATCAAGAGTGAGGATGAAACGATTAAGAGAGATGGTCCAGTATACCTTTAGTATTGCTATCATAAAATTACCAAAACAAAAATGTTTGAACATAGTATGCATAACTATAACTTGTCTTGTCTTGTAATTAAACTAATAAAAAAACCTTTTCTCCAGAAAAATCTTATATTCCGTCAAGGATACGGTCTAACAGAGACTAATGGTGGAGTAACGATCGGTAAGAAGAGCGATGATAACCACGCTTCCGTCGGCCACGTGTTCCCCAGTTCGGAAGTCAAGATCGCTGATTTAAACACGCAGGAAGCTTTGGGCGCGGGAGAGGTAAGAATATTATAAAATAATACATGAAACTCTGTTTCGTTGTACTGTGATTTTTTCTTGAGTCTTGGATGTTTTCTTTTTATTTAAGTATTTCTCTATATATATATATATACCTAAGTAAGCTTATCGCTGTCGAGTTAGTACCCAACCCATAGTACAAGCCTAGAGCTTACTTTGGAACTAGGTCAATTTGTACGACATTGTCCCAGATATATTATTACTGACCGATTAATGCATGGGGGCGGAGGACCGGTCCTTGTGGCAAACCTTGGGGAAGGCTTACCTATATACAGCAGAGGACGTCTTTCAGCTGAAATGAGGATGAAAATTACTCAGGCATCCTATCGCATTTGTTTCCTAACTGTTTCATTTGTCCTAAAATGCAACATCTGAACCGATTAACTTTTCAAAATGTTTAAATATACCTTTAGAACCTCTAGGTTAGGTAAGGTTTGTTTTATAACAACCTAGGAAACGTAAACGGTTTTAGAAAAGAAAAACATTATACCTTATGAAAAATCGGACAAAAAAATTGTTTGTAATTGGAATTCCACCTTGTGATAGGTAACCAATGTTTCATAGAGTCTGTGCGGAAAGAGAAGAGTCGTAGGATTTGAGGGCGTGCCAGTGCAATTTTATTGTTTTGCTATACTGACAGTGTTAGTTCCCGTTTCTGCCACGACTCTTCTCTTTCCGCACAGACTGTAGTACTTGAGAATCTGTGGTTAAAACGAGGTTTCTTAAAGATGACAACTTGTCAAATCGATTTTTTGAACCTTAAAACCGCTATTGTTAATTTTAATCCAAAATCTTTGAGTAGATTGCGAGAAATTAGCTTGATCATGAAAAAGTAATAAGATTGGTCTACTTTTGGAAACCAAATAATCTGAAATAGCACTTAAGCTTCAACGTTATAAAGTAAAAAAAAACTCAACCAAGGTTAGTTAGCCCAAAGTCCTCTTAGATCCAATCAGATGAGGAAGTTGGTAACAGACCAGGTGGATTTGTTTTCTCTTAAACCGCAGATGACAGTTGAAAACATAGAACAAACAGTCGGCAATAAAAATAGCCTGAAAAATGTATTTTTTGAACGTCTGTTCACAGGAAGGCGAGATCTGGTACCGTGGTCCTAACGTCATGCAAGGCTATTACAAAGACGAGGAATCAACTAAGGAGGTATTCTCAGAGGACGGGTGGTTCAAGACTGGTGATATTGGGAAATACGATGACAAGAAGTACCTGTATGTCACTGATAGATTGAAGGAGCTTATCAAGGTTTGTTGATAAATGTTATTAACCCCGAAAAAGAAGAGGCGTGTAAGTGTAAATGTAATAAGTTTTAGTGTGTATTTATGTGTCTGCTTATGGCATCGGAGCTCCCAAACGTATGAATCGATTTGGACGCAGGTTTTTAAAAAAGAAAGCTAGTTTAATTGGAACGGTTCTTAGCATGTTTCATGCATATCGAAAAGAAGGGGTTGCTATTATATTTGGGGGTATTTATCTATTTAATATTTATATGTATCATACTACCGTGTGGTTGCCGGATTAGAATGGTGCCACTCCATGTCTTCCCGTGGATGTCGTAAGAGGCGACTAAGGGAATAAGGGCTTGTAGTACTTTTAGGCGATGGGCTTGCAACCTGTCACTAATACACTAGTGAACTTCTTGGCCTGCTTGAGCAAAATGTGGTTACAGAATGATAAACAAGTCTTTTCAGAGTTGTTGGTATTTCTGTAGCTCTGCCTACCCCACTCTGGAAATGAAGACGTGATGTATGTATCATACTAGGTGATTCCCGTTGTTAATAAAAAAATAACATGTTTCCATTTCTTTTAAACGTTCATGTAATGCTGCATATTTACAGAGTTTATTTATTGGTTTGTGTGTCAGCATCATTAGAATCATAGACTAGGTATGTTTAGAGAATATTGTTGTTTTTTGCTTCTCTTCGTCATCATTCATAGTGTGTGGACGCAACGTATATTCAATTCTGTATCCTTAAAATTGGAAATTAAATAAGGTTAAATTTGATCATCAGTGTTCATATTTGATCACATCTTCAACGTCATCAAGTCAGGAGCCAAAAGCTGTGATTCGAACCCGCGCCGGCGGTTTCTGACAAGTCATCATACCACCACGAGAACGGTAAATCAGCCTCACCAGGATCCCGGCGGCGGATATGCACACCCGCGACTCCGTCCGGGTAGACGTCGTTTATCGCTATTCTCTCAGGAACCGTCCAAATTTTCGGGATAAAAAGTACCTACCCTATGTCCTTCCCCGGGACTGAAACTATCTCCGTACCAAATTTCATCTCAATCTGTTCAGCGGTTTATCCGTGAAAGCGTAACCAACAGACAGACACACTGACACAGTTAGGTATTTTCACATTTATAATATTAGTATTATGTATAGTAAAAATTTCTTTGTATGGGATTTGTAGATGGATAAACGCTCTCTGGTGAAGTCCTATTTTGCTAATGTACTCGTATCAAATCATATAGTTGGCTTATTCACTTGACAGAAAGAGCTGCAACGTCAACGTATATTAAAATATAGAAGCAAGGTGGGGTTAAATCAATTTTATTTTCCTCTTGGTGTTAAGTGGCTAGTGTCCATTTACAGTCTAATGTTTGCAAAAGTATTGCAAACCCTGAGGACTGAGATCTGCTAATCATCGACTATGATCTCTATGGTTACTATTGATTAGTTGGTCTATGGGTTGGTTCTCAATCTACGAGTAATAATTTTATCGTTATAATTTTCTTTTGTTTATCTATTTTTAGTGCAGTGTTTATTTATGTATTTATTTCTTATTTATCAAGCATTTTACACCCACTCCATGGTTTCAGTTTAGAGAATTGTGAACTTGAAAATTTCCATACGAAATGCGATACCCTTCTCTCTCTAGTAAATTCACTTCATAATCCCGAAAAAAAAAAAGAGCCCTATGGATGGTGGCCTATTTACTGAATAAACATTTTGATTTTTGATTTACTGATTTCTCACAACGAAAAAATAAAATGGTACCTAACGTTCAAACTTAGTTAATCATAACAAAATCATATTAATACAGCAAAAATATTCAAAAATCGAAAATTAATAAAACGTGGTAATCGGACTTGATAAAGGGGGCGAGAAATGTTATTACCCGGGGCAAAATTTGTATGTTTTTTTTTTTGACAGCTACGCATCACTTTACAATCCTCTTAACAGATTGTTCCTTGATTTCATTCCAGGTCAAAGGATACCAAGTAGCCCCCGCAGAACTAGAAGCTCTGATCCGAACTCACCCGAAGGTAGCCGATTGTGCAGTGGTCGGTATTCCCGACCCAGTCACAGGCGAGTTACCCAAAGCCTTCATAGTTCCCCAACCAAACCAAACCGTGGAACCAGAAGAAGTAATGGACTTTGTCAACAGCAAAGTAGTCGCTTTCAAGAAAATAAAGGAGGTTCAAAGCATTGAGGCGATACCGAAGAATGCCGCGGGAAAGATTCTGAGGAAGGAATTGAAGGCTAAGTATTGTTAGTGGTAGTAAGAACTTTAAGCGTTTCAGAGTTTTCAATGCAATTTCAACATTAAAATATTGGACCCGCAGTTATTTTGATAGTAACTGATGCAAGTTATTTTTTTGGAGTAAGTATACTCAAAAGAAATTAAAAAGTTTACTTTTAGTTTGATGTACAATTGACGTTTAAAGAATATCGCTTTTATCTCTGCAAATCTTACTTTATACTACTATGTATTATATTATTATAAGTTATTAGCATTTTTAAGCAATATTATGATGCACGAATGGGATTTGTTTTCAGTTCTGTCTATCACATCACTTTACTTTTCTAATGTTATGATTAAATGTCGTGTCACTTGTGAAGGGGGAGGAAAATTACATAATTGTACCTAAGGCAGATTAAGGATCGATTTTTTCGACTCTAACATTATTATTATTATTCGTCTTTCATTTTCCTTATTGTACAAAAAATTACTATGGAATGGTTTTGTTGTTAATGAAACTTTAGAACAGACGTTGTATTATGACATTTACTTCCTTTTATAAGATTTATTTAGATGTTGACTCAAAGAAGTATAGTCACAAATTTGGGCCGAATTAGCTGAATATAATGGTGGTTGCTTTTTGGTAACACCTAGGTTTTGTCTCCAGTGATGTTTCGAGGAACAAAAAAATGTTTTAGTTTAATTACCACAAAGAAAACGTTATACAAAATCAATTATCAATAAAGTTCATAACTATCTTAAACTATGTAGTTACTAAAGGGGCACAAAATGTTTACCACTTAGCACTGTGTTGGGCTAGTAAGCCTTGATTGTGTTTTTAAAAGAAACAAAATTGTATACAGTTTAAGGACTTGTATTATTTTTTAGCGTAATTGCATTTGAACACATTAATTTTTGAATCATTTTATATGACCTAAATTTATTTATAAGCAAATCATTCAGTTTTATACAAATAAATAATAATTTTACAATTTATATAAGAATTTTTAAGATCGTATTCGTTGTGTATTTTATTTTATTTTTTATGATTTCTACGGGATGGACGGGGATTTCTACGGGGTTATTGAATTTGGGTGTAAGTAATTACTAAGAACGAACTAATGTTTAAGACTGACCTTTTATAGGAAAATATAAAAATGCCTTTTCCATAAATAATTATATAATTACTGTATTGTATAGTATTTTTTGTCAATAAATAGTAAATAGGTGTTTTAAGACATGCTTTCGTGGAGACATTAAAAGACATTACAATTTAATCGATTTTATTACTTAATTTGTTAATCATTTTTTATTTTACTTTACTAGAGTAAGATGATTTTACATTACTTTTTGAACAGATAATTAGTTACCAATGTCACATGTCTACTTAGATCAACAACACTGTGCAATAATTTATTACTTTATTCACTAATACCATTTTGTATTTGTAACTTGCCAATGCTAATGAACAATATTAATCAAACTAAGTATTTGTGTTAAGATAAAATTGCCTAGTCTTTAACTATTTTATAATTAATTGTTATTTTTGGTGGTTGGTGTTTTAAACAACGTTATTTTTATGTAAAAAAATGCCGTGTCTTCGTTTGCGTTATTTCAACAATATTAAGTGTTGTAAAAAATAGTAATAAGAGAAAACCTCACATTCTCACTTTCCAAATATTTACAAGCAAAAAAATATGTCACAAATTTCAATTATGTGTAAATGTTGACCTTTTTTTCATACGTACACTGTGTTGTCACCTTGTATTATTTTTTCTTTATCTCTTACGTTGTTTACTCATTTTATTTACACTGATAATTATTAAAGATATTTTATACTAATTATGTCTTTTTATTGCAATGAATAAAGCAATAGTGCCCTGTGGTTGCCGGGTTTGAATAGTGCCTCTCCATGTCTTCCCGGGGATGTTGTGAGAGGCGATTAAGGGAATAAGGGCTTGTAGCACTGTTAGGCGATGGGCTTGCAACCTGTCACCAATACACTGGTAAACATCTTAGCCTGATTGTGTAAAATGTGGTAACAGAGTTATCAACCAGTTTTTTGATGAATTACAGTTGATGGTAATCTGCAGAATAATGGCTTGATTTTATGTATGAATGTATGTATGAAAAAGCAAGCTTAACAGGCCGGGATCTCCTGCCCATTGCCCGAAAAAAAATCTGGCCGAGTGTATCGTTTCCAACCTTACATTTGCCTTACCGCTTTTTTCTGTACCTTTAAATATATCAAGATTTATTTAAGGACCATCGTGCAGAACCCTATAGGTAAGGTAAGGTTAAGGTTTTATAAAAATTATGAAATATTTAGTTTCGAAAACCTCTACCAAGGCATTACATGAGTATAAAATCTACATGGTGCATACTGTCTTTTGCTTCAGTCGGCGTGCCTGTCCTCTACCACACAATTTTAACAGGATAAATCTAGTCCTAGACGTAAGGACCCCGTGTGGTTAGAATAGTGCCACTCCATGTGTTTCCGTGGATGTCGTAAGAGGCGACTAAGGGAATAAGGGCATGTAGTACTGTCAGGCGAAGGGCTTGAAATCTGTAACTGTACTGTTAAACTTCTTGGCCCGATTGCGTAAAATGTGTTTACAGAATTACAAACAAGTCGTTTTTAGAGTTGTTGGTATTTCTGTAGTTCTGCCTACCCCACCTGGGAATGAAGACGTGATGTTACGTATGTATGTATATAAATCTAGTACCTACTTGGCAGATAAGAAGTCAATCCTGACACATTGCACAACCATGAAGTTTCTCAATATTGATATCGTTCACAGCAGTAAAACAATGCAAAATTTATTTGTTGCCCATAAATGAGTAGTTATTACAGCTTCTTTTTAATGCTGTGAACGTTATAAATATCTAGAAACTTCATGGTTGTGCAATTATTATCTGCCTAGTACATTCAAGGGGATTAAGTACTATCTATACAGCCATTCAGATATAATATGTGTACTTGGACCTTATTGCCAGCGGCAGTGACATGAAGGTGTATACTTTTGACGTCTTGGGAACGTAGGTACTTATACATATTTATGCCCTTGACTGTACTGATAGGTACCTATCAGCCAGTTTATTTCAGTTTAATACAGGCTAATAACCAGTCGTAAGTGCCAACAGAATTATTTAGATGACATAATTAGAAATATGTGCCAAAATAAACAAGTAAGTAACTACCTACCTAACTTATTATATTTGTTCCTGAGTCTAGAATGATTTCTATACATATTTAAGTATGTATATCTCTATTTAAGTATGTATATATCGTTCTCTAGTATCCATAGTACAAGCCTAGAGCTGTTTGGGACAAGGTCAACTTGTGTGAGATTGTCCCCTGATATTTATTTATTTTATATTAGGGGATAAATGTACGAGTAATCGTATACTAGATTTCAGACGGATTAATTTATCTCATTTATACGTTGAACATCATAATTACTATTGTCAGCGTTGACTTGTATATATTCAAACGGACGCTTAAAGCTGTTAAAAAATCTATACAAGAGCTCCGGGCGATAACGTTTCTCACCCTCTTCAAGTCTGATTTTTAAGTATTATATCTTTCCTAGAAATATTTCCTGGATAGGAAAACGTAAAGGCCTAAGTAGTTAATCATAAACGGACCATGTTTATGGGGAGAGAAACGTGACCGCATTGTGTATGGAAGTGTTTATTTTCTCATGTGAAAGAAAAACATGTGGCGAAGATCTGAGTGATTGACCCAGGAGGAGTATGGCGGATAGTACAAGCACGTTAAAGCAATAAAAATAACAAACTATATCAAATTTTATTACGAACAGACAATACAAAATGATCGCTATATATACAGCCAGATATAATTATTATATGCACATTAAAACCTAATAAAACAGGATAGGATGGTGGTGAGGGGACAGACCTTGCCCAAAATCCTACCACTAAAATACCACTAGAACTATGACGAAAGTTTGTAGGTAGGTAATACTGGCTATTAAGGTTTAGGTGCACTTATAAACATCTGTATATTATACGTTTCTCTATTCATCAGAAGATTCGAGATTCAACGTGTCATTAATGACGTCACTCCTTACATAACCTAGTTATGAGAACAACTTTACTTGTTAATTAGTGTAACTATGAAATCTAATGATAAGAAGTGATATAGAAGGTCAAATTTATTTTGATTCACCATACCTATATTATGAAAAGTAGTTCCCATAAGTAAGTCCCAACTACGGCTTTATTAAATTGAAACATTTTGTTCTAACAGACATTATTTCAATAAAGTCACGTTACAGTACAGCATCTAAGCTAGCATAACATACAGATCTAATTAAAATTGTTTTTTTTTCGACTTAAAATAGGTAAGTAAGGGTAAAAATAGATCTCATGACAATGTTTCAATTAATAAGGGAGTGAATGTACCTATTTAAACAAAACCAATTGCTATTTAAACGCAGCCTTGTTTGCTGACATCCGCAAACAGCGTAAACATGGCAACAACAATACGATAATGGTCATTATAGACCGGTTATCACCATGGTAACGCTTACTACAGCAGTACTATCACTATGACAATGCTTAATTTACAAAATCAAAACTATACGAGCAGTAGAATATTTACTTATGCCTCATAGTCTAGTTATACTTACCAAGTCTCTTGTCCTTTAGTCATATCGTAAAAGATAGAGTTCAAACATGTCGGACTTTCCTTACCTAGTCTTTAATGATACCACTTGTCTCACACACACATTAAAATATTTAAAAATGTAAAGCCGCGCTTTGAGTTATTTTATTAATTTAGGTACTTTTAATATATTTTAATTGCAAACTTTATAGATGCATAATTGAAATATACGCATATTTTAATTATGCATTTGTATTTTCTATAGGTCAGTAGATTATAATATTTATGGTCTTGCCGGCAGTATAACGCACAAACAGTACGCGTGCCCGCCTATAATCAGTTTGATACAAGCCGCCGTAAAAACCGCGCGCAAAATGAACAGGTTGGCGCGAAAACTATTGACAAGTGAATTAAAAAACATAAAATGGCAAAGGAAACTCTCAGTCAGTGTTACGTTGAAAAAAGAAGAAGATTTTATTATAAAGTCTTTCCTGCCTCAAAAAAACATACCTGATATGAAGATTTTGGACCGAGTTTGGATTGAATCGGCGGGTTTTAAAAAGTTGGTTGCGCTGGTAAGTAGCTATTTCAGTAGCTATTTTATTAAATAGAGATAATAGTGTACAAACAAGTCAGTTATCAGTTCCTTTGCTCAAAATAAAAACTATTTCACTATCTCTAAGAACGTTGAACTTAAACAAAACAAATTAGTATCTAGAGCAGCATTTAAATAAATTGCATTTTAATTACCTAGCGTTGCTTTGTCGATGCGGTAAAGATGTAAATTAACTAGAAACTCGTCTTATAATTGACTCTCTTAAATTGATCTCTAATATCATAATAACTGTAGGTCATAATACGTACTTAAAAATATTGAAAAATACTGACAGCAAAATAAACTTTGGAAGCGGTAAAAAATATTATAATATGACTGATAAATAACTAATTATAGACCCGAGTTTTTTCTTTTCATACATACATAGGTACAATAAAAAGATATTTACATACAACTGTTAAGATGACTGTGAAGCAAAAAAATTCCATTTGCGATAACGTTTTTATGCCCTTAAACATTGTCTGATTTTTACGATTTTTTAATATGTTATATTATTATTATGAAAAACTATGTCTGTACGTTTTCCTTTCAAAGAAAATATTTATTGGAATGAAAATAAAATGAGCCCGTGTGGTTGCCGGGTTAGAATAGTGCCACTCCATGTCCTACCGTGGATGTCGTAAGAGGCGACTCAGGGAATAAGGGCTTGTAATATTGTTAGGCGATGGGCTTGCAACCTGTCACTATACACTAGTAAACTTCTTGGCCTGATTGTGTAAAATGTGGTTACAGAATTGTCAACAAGTCTTTTTAGAGTTGTTGGTATTTCTGTAGCTCTGCCTAACCCACTCTGGGAATGAAGGCGTGATGTTATGTATGTATATAAATAAAATAAAAAAACAAAAGCGGAAACGTACAGACCTAGTTTTCCATAATATCTAGAACTTATTTAAAAAGAGTGGAAATCGGATTAGATTTAGGGGGTGAGAAACATTATCGCCGGCAGCTAAATTTGTATGGATTATTTATGACAGCTACGCGATTTAGGCATCGCTTCACAATCCTCTTAAATAAAATTGTCAACCAGGTTATTTTTTCATTTAAATTTGATTTAGTTGCCGAATTCGATTTGTTTTCGGATACAATAAAATAATCATACATAAAACTGAGTCAATCTGCATAAAAAAAAACAATTTATTTATTCAATTTTATTATTCTAAGACCAGCTCACACCTTGACCAAAAAGTTATTCCTATTTTTATTTTACTAAAAGGTCCTGCCTTTTGGTTTCGAACTATCCTCTAGGTCTCTCTTACAAATTCGTATTTCAGTTAAAAAAACACAGTACTCCTATTTACTGGCGATGACACGTGAATTAGTGTATGAATTTGCCTCGGGCAAACCAAACACCACACCACTTATTCTTTGAGTTCAGCAATCCTTAAAACGGCAACAGATTGTTATTTGTCCAGGTCCACTGTGCATCGAGTATATTTTGACACTGATTGAATGATAACTCGTTCCCCTCGAATTTTAATGATGTCAGGAATGTGTCAGTATAAATGAAGCCAAAGTCCGGTCTGAACTGTTCCAATCCGCACATAATGTACAAGTCAGTTAGTTTGATCTACATGTATACCTAAGCGGGTTATACTATTAGGTATCTGCCTAAATTCAAAGTTACACGCGTTATTTAAATTGTCCTTGAAATTAAAACGTAAAGGTTACCTAGGAAACCTGAGGTTTAAAATTTTATTTGACAAAAAAGGTAATGAATTCAAAACTCTTACATATGTTTTAAAACAGCATAAAATGTAATTAAAGTTGATACGATGAGAATAATTATGATAATACTTTAATAATATGTCGATATTGTTATAATTATTATAACAACATCGACAAATAAAGGTAAATCACCATCGCATTATATTAGAAGTACAAGGTGCACAAAGGATATGTACGTCCCTTAAATCCGTTTAATATTAGCGTCGAGTTTACATATTTTAGATCTCATAAAATAGTTAAGTAGGTATGTATAAAAAATGTGAAAGTCTGGATGTTTTTTACTCACACACATGATGAAATTTGGCACAGAGATCGATTATAGTCTGGAATTACAGTTCCCGAGAGAATAGCGATAAACGCCTTCTACTCGGACGGAGTCGCGCTTAAAAGCTAGTAAAATTATATTCCGGTAGGTAGCTATATTTGATAGCGACTGTACATTTACAATGAATTGAAACACATTTAGTATTTTTAATTATAAGTCTAGTTAAAAGTACAACATTCGATATTTGTCCCACAGTGTAATTTTTAGACCATTCAACTCAAATACTTCGTTTGACTTCGTGGATGCACTAAAGTTCCAAAGTGAACATGACCAAAAGTTCATGACGCATGCTTACCTTCCTAGATTATTATCACATCAACGGCAATGTTTACATACTTGAGTCATATTGATATATGATACCGTAAACTGAACGAGGCCAATTTATACACGGAAGTGTATCCGTTGGAAGAAAAGCCGACCGACTCTGCAGTGTGTATTATTTCCCCATTTCCTACCTTCATAAAATTTTTCTCAGCTAGGGAGCTAACCTTGACATACTGTCTATTACAATATCACGCCTTTATTCCCAGAGTGGGGTAGGCAGAGCTACAGAAATACTAACAACTCTAAAAAGATTTGTTGGTGATTCTGTAACCACATTTTGTACAATCAGGCTAAGATGTTTACCATTTATAGTGACAGGTTGCAAGCTCGTCGCCCAATAGTACTACAAGCCTTTATTCCCGAATCGCCTCTTACGACATACATGGGAAGACATGGAGTGGCACTATTCTAACCCGGCAACCACACGGGCAATATTTTATAAGTTATTAATTACGCGTATGAGGATCAAGAAAGGACGATACTGCACTCAGTTCTCTAAGTACGAATATAATCAGAATCAAACTTGTGTAACTACCAAAAAGTTGGGGTACGCTAACGCACGCAATTAATTTTTCTTTCACTTTTCACCCTCAAGCGTGAGTATGTAAGTATAAAATATTATTACATCCTTGAAATGGTTATTTACTTTTTTTTACATTTTACAAACATACATAACATCACGCCTTTATTCCCAGAGTGGGGTAGGCAGAGCTACAGAAATACCAACAACTCTAAAAAGAATTGATTATAATTCTGTAACCACATTTTGCACAAATAGGCTAAGAAGTTTACTTGTGTATTAGTGACGGGTTGCAAGCCCATCGCCTAACAGTACTACAAGCCCGTATTCCCTTAGTCGCCTCTTACGACACCCACGGGAAGACATGGAGTGGCACTATTCTAACCTGGCAACCACACGGGGACATTACACACATTACATTTTAAATTGTTTAAAAAGGCGTTTTACGTGATAAACCAATAAATCTACAATCTAAACGGCAGAAGTACCAGTTTTGGCCATCTTAGTAACTTATGGCCACTGTAAATTTAAGTTAATGAAAAGTCTTCATGTCAAAATAATATTTCTTCACAATGTTGAAACTTTAACACTTATATAAATCTAATTTATAATTTTATTGCATTTAAAAAATATTCGAACAATGATTTTGGACAGAAACGGCCAAAAATTGTACAGTGGCTAAAAACAATACATCTGCCCTAATTAATTAATCTACTTCATCCATTAAGTTTTAGATATTGAAGCGACTGCAAATCTAAAAACCATTTTATCAAAAAATTTCGGAAATCTGAACATTTTTAGACAGGCTTTCGGGGGTCGGAAAACATCATATTTTCATACAAAATAAAGATATTATTGACAATAGGCCCATATTAATTACCTAAGTAAATAATGATAAAAATATATGTTCTCTTTTCTCGCAGTACTTGAGTCAAGCTAGAGGCAGACATAGTTGTCTGCCTCGGCAATTTATGGACTCATATACAAGAGGGCTTCAACTACGTTTCGGCCTTCTAATATCACTCGTCCATAAATCGCTTTCTTTCTACCCTCAGCAACATAATGTACTTACTTTTGTTAAAGGCTATCGGCCGCACTCATGTCAATTCAGTTTATGACGATTAAGTCCTCCATTAGTAACACAAACACACACACACACACACTTTTACACTTTTTCAGCGTGACTAATATGTAGATATGTTTTCTAGTACTAAAAGCCTCTGAGCTACGCTAAAGACAGACGGACATGGCGAAACTATAAGGGTTCCTAGTTAGAATAGAATACGGAACCCTAAAAACGTGGTAAATTTTTCGCGGCTACTGGCATTGGTAAACGATATGTTTTTTTTACCCAGAACTTAGGGGCTGTTTTTATCACAGTAACGTACACATTTCCGAGCATGTAGGAGAAAACATATTACAAACATTCATAACATCACGCCTTCAGTCCCAGAGTGGGGTAGGCAGAGCTACAGAAATGTCAACCACTCTAAAAATACTTGTTCAGGCTCATCAGGCCAAGAAGTTTACCAGTGTATTAGTAACAGGTTGCAAGCCCATCGCTGTACTACAAGCCCTTATTCGCTTAGTCGCCTCTTACGACATCCACGGGAAGACATGTAGGGGTATTCTAACATTCTAACCCAGCAATCACACGCAAATTTGTATTATGTTTGATTTTTAAGACAACTGCATTACACGGATGGCACTGACCTCGTACGTATATTTAAGGTCAGGCGCACGCATCAATAGCATGTGACGTTTAAAGCAAAATAATGTAAAATAGACTTTATAATTATATATGTCGATTTTCGCAAGCTCCATTCTACTCGGTGAAATAATATTGTTTTTGACTTTTTATCGTATCGTCAACGTAATGATAGCTCTTATTTACTTGACAGTCACGGTGACCGAGTTAAAAACAATAGCAATAACGTTTTACCGTGAATCTCAGCCCTTGGGGGTTCTAATGACATAGGTGGCATAGGTGGTATGCAGTTCATTTTACCGCGAGCGTAAAGGACAGAGCTATATAACTACCGTATCTCTGTCCTTTACGCTCGCTGTAGAATGAACTGGCATAATGACCACCTGTGGGATTAACACCCCGTACCGGGAACTAGTTTCAAATGCGTCAAACTGGAACTAGTGTCGAATAAAAAATAACTATTATAGTGAATTTGTTAAAGTGACAGCCACCCGGGGTTTAAGTTACTTACCCTGGGTTCCTATATTCAAAACGTCTCGTTAAAATGTGACGTCTCGTTAAAATTGGACATTTGCTACATACAAAATGCGTCAAATTTTAACGAGACGTTGTGAATGTAGGAACCCAGGGTTAGTAATATTAAAGAACTTAGTCACACAAACACACTTTTATTCTTAACCTTATTATTTAAGTTGGAGTATGGAATAGACGGATTAAAGTCCCTAGCCTATGTCAAAATCTTGTCCCGTTGCAGCATGGGGGCCCACTGGCAAGATAAATGTTTTAAGCATTGGGATTATTTTACAAAAGCGGAAATGTGGCTGAAGTCTCAACCTATGGGGATATAATCAACCACGCCTATCAAAAGTGCATGTGGTGAAGCACAACTTGATTTCGACCGACAGCTCCATACATTTTGACATCGCTAAACGGTAGGTAGGTATTAAATCTAAATTTAGCTTGATTTAATTTTTTTCCGCATGTCTCCCCAAAATATTACTCCTAACGTACCAGGGAAAAAGTCGAATGCATCGACCTCAAAACTTCATAACTTTGTATCAGTTAGAACACTGACTTAAAGAACTAGCCTTCACTTGAGATCGAGGTCATTCTATTGTTTTGCTCAACGACAGCTAAAGTGAATGCAAATCTGTCCTGAAATTACTACATCTATTTAATGACAGTTCTATAGAACTGGCTTCTTTTAAGAATTAGAGTAGAAAACATTGCCGTTATCTTCCATATCGACCAGTATTAAGAAATTATTTAGTCAACATTTATTGCTTTAGAATTAGGACAAGAACTTGAATAAGTACGGACACCTTAGCATGCAATACTGACTTGCATTTGCCCGGTTTTTCTTTTTTTACATTTTTAGTCAAACCAGGCCGCACCCACTTTTTACTCTGCGTCATTTCTTACGATTAGCAAGCGACCTTGGGCTTTATTATACCTTGTCTTACGTATTGTTTTTACTCAACAGCCATTACTGTCAATTATAAAAGAGCTATCATAACGTTGACAATAAGATAACGTCAAAAGCAAATTACGCTCACTCCAAGTAGAAAATGGGCGTTTTCCAAAAAAAGTGTATGTACATCGTTAAGGACAAAATTAAGAAAATTTAACTTTTTCCATTTTATCACGAAAATTAACGTATCTAAATGTATGGCTAATTTTCGTGACGAAATGGAAAAAGTTAATTTTTCTTAACTTTGTCCTTAACGATGTACACTTTTTTTGGAAAAAGCCCAAGTACTCGTAGACACCGCATCAAATATTACATATTTTTTTACTAATGAGCAGTAATGCCAAATAGGCATAATAATCACTGTTGTGAATCCTAAGGTTGTTTACATCGACCCAAGAACAAGGTAGAGGTCAAAACTGAAGGTAAACCAGTAATATGACATAACGTGATTTTACTTAGGTACAGTTTAAAATTCATCTTTGCTCATTGTATAGGTACAATATTTTTCTTAGGCTTATGTGTTTTCTACGTTTTTTTTTTATCTTTATGAGGAAAACAAACAGCTTACACTATTTATTGATATTACCAGACAATTGAGTAATTCATAAGCCACAAAGATGTTACATTTTTAGGAATTAACTACACAAAATTAGCAACGAATATTAAAACATGCACTAAAGACCGTAACTCTATAGGTATGAAATTAAATTAAATAGGAATCATAACTCTTAAGTTAGTGGTGGTGGTAGTTAGTTTAGTGGTGGTAGGACCCTGTGCAGGGTCCGTCCGGATCGCTACCACCATCTTATCCATTAACCACCCGCCAAGCAATAGTGTTCGCATTGTTGTGTTCCGGTGTGGGGATAAGACAACCGGTGAAATTACTAGCATAGAGGCAATCCATCTTAGTCCTCAGGGTTGGCAACGCATTTGAGGTCTTAGGATTATAGACTTGAGAATTCAAATGCCTATGGGTCTCAGATTCCACTTACCATCAGGTGGCCTGAGTGCTCGTGTGCCTTCACCTTGTCATAAAAAAAAAAAAAAAAAAAAAAAAAAGTTACGATTCCTATGATATGATGCAGTTAATATTAAGTTGTAATAAGTTACCTATACTTAAGATAAATAATATAGCGTTAGTATTTTTATATAGCTGCCAAAATCATCAAAAATAATGTCTGTATGATTATTTTTGCAATTATGATTGGTACATGCCATTGTAAGAACATAATTTTTCGAATAGTCGATCTTACAAAATTGTATAACGAACATATTATTCGGAACTACATAAAACATGAGCACTTCAATGAAATGTTACCGAGGAGATATGGAGAATCTACGCATTGTTAGCGGGACAATTTCATTGAGCTCAATATTTTTAAACTTATAAGCTAAGCGTTTCGTAAATTTCTCTTCTCGTATTTGAATGTTGATATTTATTTTGATACTTAGTTATTTAAATACAATGTCTCCCAGTGGGGTAGGTAGAGGCTATGGAATGCCAGGTACATCAGTCTAAACATACAACTTTTGCTTCCTCTACATCTCTTCATGCACGGTTTCTGTCCTCCTAAGCCAAAATGCAGTATCTCTGATTCAATGCCCAAAGCAGATTCAATCCTAAGCCGTTCGTAATAAGGTTACATTTGCTACAGAAGTTTTGTTTGAGATACTGCCCTTTATGTTAGCAGGGCAGGTTTATACCTTATACTTTATACTCAATAACCATAACGCCTATGTAACTGTTCTTTGTTCATTAAACGTGAAAACACGATTGCAAACAAAATCCTCAATAGTTTTATTTTTCAAACATGACACATTTTTGGCATGGTTTCGGTTGAATCTTCGAAACCCTACCATCTTTATTAATGATTTTTGATTCCATTTTCATAGTTGATCACTCATGACTTTTTAATCCCGGCAAACCATATTTTTAATTTTATTTTTTAAGTAAACATCAATTATTTAAATTTGACGCTATAATCAAAGCGCGTGCAAACTGAGTATATCTATCTCCGTAGGCATGACATTGTGTGGCTTCTTAAATTACAACTACAAAAATGACAACTGCCGCTCATCTGGGCCTCGATCCTACTCGGTAAAACCATATTGCCTTTGACAGATCATCGTATGTTTTTTAACTTAGTCGCCATTCATTACCCTCAACTTGTCAAGTAAATAAGAGCTATCGTAACGTTGACAATAAGATAACATGTCATGTTAGAAGAAATGTGGTTTTACGCACTAGAATACACCCCTGATACATTCATTACATTTGTGTCGATGTAACACATGTTTAGTAAGATACGTTTCCTTACAGGAATGCGCAGAGACCAAGAAGTCATATACCTACGAGCAACTGCAACATAACACCTCAATTTTCGCAACTTCCCTCTTGAAGAAGTTTGGCCTGAAGCAAGGAGACATCGTAGCGATTATGTTACCAAACTGTCCAGAATTCGTCGTAACCGCCTTAGGGATTGTAGAAGCTGGATGCGTGATGACAACTATCAATCCTATTTATAAAGAGTGTAAGTGCATTTTGCCTGATATTTATTTTGTCGCTTAGGTTAGTAACCTCAAGATAAACCATAAAAAATGGGTTTGTCATTTATGAAGTAATAAAAGTTGATAATATGAATAAAAGGGGTAAATACTCCTTATCTTTATTGGAGTATGACACTTGTTTTATGATTATTGTTATCTGGTATTAATGAAACGAAAACAAGTCTAATTTACAACGTAAAGATATTGGTGAAATTTCAAATTGAGCGTCATTCAAGTCAATACGTTATGTAATAATAACACGTATGTAGAATTTCGGACATTGGTCAAATCTCGTTTTTATTTGACTATATCTACGTAGAGTAAAATGCTCGAAATTTTATTTTTCATGTGTTTTTTTTCCGCGTTGGAGAAGTTTCTTAACTGACGGTTAAATACCTAGAATTACTGAGATGGTATAAACATTTATTTTCGTTGCCATGGTGGCTACTGTGACGCTGTAGACTTTAGCCTCTTTGCTGAGATATATTTTCATAAATAAGTCAGACATTTTTTCAAGTTTTTTGAAAATACATGTAACAACTACTCTAAAAAGTTTTATAATTTAGGCAGAAATAGCTTTAGGACAAATAAAATTCGGACAAATGATGCATTAAGTCAAATGACGATGGGATTCCATAGACCCCTATAACTAGTAGCTGCATATCTACGTATGTTTTTGATTTCAGTGGAACTCACGCATCAAATCTCACTAACACGACCAAAAGTAATAGTAACTGTACCAGAATCTTACGATACAATACTGAAAGCTATTAAAAATACGCAACTAGAATTGAAGATTATAATTACGGGCTCTATAGATACTCCAGTTCCTGATGGAGCAGTCAGATTCTCTGAAGTTGCGGAAACAGGGGAAGTTGATCATGGTCTTTTAGATAGTCTAGAAAAGAGAAAGGATGATGATGTAGCCGTCATACCGTTCTCTAGTGGGACTACTGGCTTGCCAAAGGGAGTCGAAATAACTAACAGGAACGTTATAGCTGCATTGCAAATAATGGCAGAACCAAGGAATTGTTACCCTAAACTGGCGAGTGGTAAGTATATATTAGCAAGATTTATAAAAGGTTTGAACAAAATGTTTGTAGATTCATTGTGAAAAAATATGTAAGTAAAAATGTTTAAAAAGTTCTAACAACAAAAAATATTTTGTTTTTGATAACTTTGGAATTACAGTGAACGATAAATTTTATAGCGGATTTTATACAAGTATACCTTACGGCCCAATAAAATTAAATCGTATTGCAAAATATGTAACTTCATGCTTTGATAAGCTAAACTGATACAAATATAAATGCAAACTGCTGAAACTAGGTCAAAATAAAACACCAGACTGATTAAAATTAAGGATGTTACGGAGGCGGCTTTACCGGAGCGGGAGTAGGATCCGGAGTTTATTTTTTTATTTAACGGAGGTGGATCCGGAGCCGTAGGCGAAGTTTGAGCCGTATCCGAAGCCGGATCCGGGGCCGGATCCGGAGGTTTACCGAAGCCGGAGCCGGAGCCGAGTATCTTTTAAGTGGAAGGTTGATGTATTGAAGGGCAAGTTTAATTAAACCTCACAATACAATCAAACTTTTTGCTTTAATTGTGTGTACCTAACTGAATGTCTATTTTAGATAACATCCCTAGTTAAAATAAAAAATAATATAACCAGTATCAGCTGGACTGTCTATTCCACTCGATTTGAAATAATGCTTTGCTGTATGAAAATGCTTTATGTTGGAACCTCCCTTGCGGTCCCTTTGATAAAATTAAGTGAGAAATTTCGTAGCCGATCGTTTTTTATTTTAGCATCGGGTTTGTCCTAATCTTACTTTTTCAATCAATTTGAAGGAAAACACAAATATTTTGACTCTGATCAGAGAATTTGGTGGTCAAATTATAAACCCAGTAAAATGGTGCTTCTGTTCAAGTCCAGTTTCTTTTCAGATAGCTTCCAGGACGTTGTGCCGTGTATCCTTCCATTTTTCCACATCTACGGATTCGTGATTAATATGCTAGGTCATTTAACCAAGGGATGCAAGCTGATCACCATGTCAAAATTCTCCGCTGGAGTATTCTTCGATATACTAAAGAATGACAAAGCAAGTCTACTATACATAGTGCCACCAATTGGTAAGTATGATTGATTCAAAATAGAGAAAACTTTTAACTATTTAATATTATGTCATCAAGAAAAGTAGGTGGTTAAGTAAGAAATATTTCCAGATAGAAACCATTAATATCGCGTGAGACAGATTTAAAGCAATGCAAAAAACTGCAAAAACTACGAGGATTGCTACACTTATTGAATGATAAAAACCTCTCAGGAAGTCCTTCATGTCATTCCATTATTGTTTTCCTAATGCCTTTTTAAAGTATTTATATGGAATAAGATAATAAGTATATAGTGTACAGTGTATAGTGCCAGGGATCGCGACGTTATTTAAGTAGAGACCACTAAAAATCAGCGGCTTGCCATGTCATAATGCTGAATTGCTCCCTGTTTGCCACTATTTGGTATTCTTTATGTTTTAAGTTTTTAACAACTGCCTAGTATTTCTTTGAAGAAACTTCTGTTGCAATGTACGCGGATTCTTCGGTTTCTAGCAATCCTTTTGGGAAAGCATCCGGACGTGACTCGGGATCACCTGAAACATGTGCGTCATATCTCCAGTGGAGCTGCGCCGCTTTCAGCTTCGGATGTAGAACTCGTGATATCTAAGAGTAATGTAAGTAGTATATGGGTTCTATTCTAATCAGTAAAACCATATTGCTTTTGCATCATGATAATTGAACGACGTCAATTCATCCTACTAATATTATAAACTAACTAGAGAAATGACCAATTTTCCGCGATAAAAAACATCCTATGTCCTTCCCTGAGACCTTAGTCATCTCCAACCGCAACCGTGTTGTGTTCCGGTGTGGGGATGAGACAACCGGTGAAATTACTAGCATAGAGGTATTCCATATTAGTCCTGAGGGTTGGAAACGCATTTGAGGATTATAGTCTTGAGAATTCAAATGTCTATGGGTCTCAGATTCCACATACCATCAGGTGGCCTGAGTGCTCGTGTGCCTTCTCAACATAAAAAAAAAAAACAAAATTCATCGAAGTCGGTTTAGCGGCTTAGCCGTGAAAGAAGCACAAACAAACAAACACACTTTCGCATTTACAATATTTAAGTATGGATGGATGTTTGTTATTCAATCACGCCAGAATGGCTGAATGGATCTGGCTATTTCGATCCCAAAAAAATTGTCAGTGTTCAAGGGAATAGTGGTAAACGACTTCTACGCAGAATATACATAATATTTATTGTTAACACAAGATTACAGCGACGCTGAAGCGTTTTTGCTGTGATGTCATTAACTTTTTTACGTGTTGTCATTACCTTACTTAGACAATGGGAAGAGTTGCTCTTAATACACAATACTTCATGACTTCATTTGTAGACAATGGAAAGGATTTATTCACAACTAGCTTCTGCCCGCGACTCCGTCCGCGTGGAACTCGTTTACATTGTAGCTCCATACAATTTTGCACCCTCTATTTTCGGGATATAAACTATTTTATGTCCTTCTCCGGGACTCAAACTATCTCTATCTAAATCGGTTCAGCGGTTTAAGCGTAAAGAGGTAACAAACAGACAGATAGACACACTTTCCCAGTTATAATATTAGTATGGATACTTCATGACTGCATTTATAATTGCTAGGCATTAGATTTTATATCGCTAAATAAATGAAACTTGTATGTACCTGATTGGGTTTTCACGGAGTGGGAAAGGTGCACAATCCCTTGACCCCCCCTCCCTTGAACCACCACTAAATAGGTGTCAGCTACAGTTGACCGAATCAACTCCTGAGCATGTAGAAGCCAATATTTTGTTCAAACAGCAACGATTTTTTTGCCACAAAATCATGGTCTGATTTGCATTTATTTTGAGAGAGGCATTTATTACAATGAATTGTTTTATCAAAAGTCAGCTGACATAGTGATATTATTTATATATAAACTTCAACCTATCGATCGTATTGCAACTAAAGCTACAGCTTGGCAAAAAAGTGTAGAAACGGAACCACAATTATTTTTACCGGCAACACTTAATTGTTATATACAAAAGTACGTAAGAGTTGCCATATGAAATCGAATTTGACATAGACAGTGGCGCCCCTATTATTTTCTACTCTTTTTTGCCAGACTATACGTGTTTCACGCATACACGTGCATGTGAGTTCTAAGCCGTGCGGTCTTTAGGGTCCGAACTACACGAATCCGTGTAGTACCTGAATTTAAGTCCATGTTTACGTTCAAACACACACCCCGAGCAGGCCTTATTTACCCGCTGGTATTACCCACTGCGACGGTTTAAGGAAAGCATTGGCTGTTGTTGATCAAGGTTACAATCGCAAATCCATATTATAGTTACAACTAACTACCTTCAAAAGTATTCAAAACAACGGTCCGTCTTAGCGCTAACTATTAAGGACAAGGAACATGCATATTTTTTTTTCTTACGCTCTCTGGAAAGTGCTATGAATGAGAGGAATAACTGTATACGCAAAATAACTATCGAGAATTTTTTTCATAAAATATGAAGCTTTAAATAGTCATAGTTCAGACCCCCTGCAAAAACACTATACAAAAACGACGACAGGAATGACGTCACGGATGTTGTTCCATGTTTAAAATATAAGGACATGGGGTATCAAAGTAACCCCACTGTCAGTATAACTTTGATCACCATATTCTTATTTTTTTTCTTCGAATTTTTTGAAGTTAGCATATCAACATTAAGAACACTGAAAGATTTAAAAAAGTTTTTTTTTTTTTTTTATTTAATTTTTAACGCCTCATCGTAAAAGATTAAAAAAAAAAACAAATTGATAATGTAACCCCAGTTTACGGTAAATAAAATGAGGATGCCGGAAATAACAAACTAAACAATAAAAGATTTTTTAAATTTTTATCATGTTTTGATTCTGTATAAAATCTTAATAAACGGATCAATACAATACAATACAATACAAATACTCTTTATTGAACACCAAAAATAAAAAATAAAAAACAGAACATGGAACAGTACATTTAAATCATAGGTATAGGTAGGTTTAGTGTATTGCGTTTTACATGTTTTTTTACATTTTCTCCTTAAACGTATCAATGAAACTCAATTCTGATTTTCATGCATGTTCTCTATTGGACAAGATTTGGGTAAGGACCAAATAGTGGGACCATAGTTAAGCGTAGTTAACCATACAAAAATGAAAAAAGTTCCGTTGTGACAAGAAAATTATCCCTACAAATGTATGGCTAATTTTCGTGTCACAACGGAACAAAATAAATAGAAAATGTTATTGAGTGAGTTAGCGTGGCCAACTTTTTGGTCCTTACTCATTTGGTCAGGTTACAGCTTACGAGTAGGTAAAATACTTATTCTTCTGTTTATCCAGGGCAACTTACAATTCGGGCAAGGGTATGGAGCCACTGAGACCACCTCCCTGACGACTACAACGTTGATCGGCAGCAAGGTTGATTACGGGGCCTGTGGCGTCCCAATGTCCAACATAGAGCTCATGTTTGTGGACCCCATGACTGGAAGTCCTGTTCGTCAAGGAGAGGTAAGTAACAATTGAAACTAGCGTTTGCTTTTTAGGGTTCCGTAGTCAAATTAGAAACCCTTATAGTTTCACCATGTCCGTCCGTCCGTCCACAGCCTAGCTCAGAGACTCTTAGTACTAGAAAGCTGTAATTTGACATGAATATACAAATTAGTCACGCCAACAAAGTAGTAGATTTTTTTTTTTTTTTTGTGTACCTCCCCATCACGTAACGTGGGTTTTTTTTTCTTTGTCTACCCCATAGTGTGGGGTATCGTTGGATAGGTCTTTCAAATATATTACGAGTTTGTGAAAACATTTTTTAGATTAAACAATCCTGTTAGGAAATATGAAGCTTTAAAGCGCTAATTTTTGTTAGACTAAAAATAAAAAAAAATCTTGATTGAAAGCGCATGTAACGATTTTAAAAGGAAAACTATCACAAATAAGTAGACATCATTGGTTCTTGAGATAAAGGCCATTAAAGTGTTTATACCTACTAAAATAATCTAAGATGGCACCTTTCACACAGTTCCTTCAAAATATTTATCTTTATCTCACTCTTTTTTCTCATTGTTTAAGAAAAAAAAAGAGGCAAAATGGCCTCCATGACTTTGTCTGTGACCTACGAAATCAATATTAATATTATAAATGTGAAAGTAACTCTGTCTGTATTTAGTTTAAATTTGGTATGGAGATAGTTAGAGTCCCGGGAAAGTAACTTGGACGGCTCCTGAGGGAATAGCGATAAACGAGTTCTACGTAGACGAGTCGCGGGCAACAGCTAGTATCTTATAGATGGCATGTTGCTTGTTTGCTCGAGTTCCAGGGACTTATCATTGTCAGCTGAGCCCAAGCTTAAGATTACCACGTCATCTATGAACTTTGTCATCAAGTCATGTTTATTCATGAAGGTATTCAAGATAACGTAAATAAATATCTTGTTTTATTACTGAATAAAAGAATTCGTTTTACAAAAGGCGTGACGTTGCATCTTTTTTGTTTGGAATAAAAATATTAAAGATTTACATTCATCTGGCATAACTTTTTTGGCATAATCATCATTTGGCATACAGTCTTTTATTTTCTGAAACCGTATACATTTCAGGATTGTTATGAAATAAACCTAACCTAACATAATGGGTTCTATGCAATAATATTTGAAATAATCCTGAAAAGAACGACAACATGGTAAAAATTCAACGACATGGTATATTGGTCCCCCAGCCGCCCGCGTGGAGCCGCACCACGACCTCTTTACATTGTGAAAAAAAGTTGCTTTGTGTCACGCTCGCAGCAAAATATAATTTTGCTCACTGTCTTTAAGCTTTTTAAGGTACTGAGGTGAAAAAGACTTTTGACAATACTTCTTTAGTTTCCTTTTGGCACCACCACAAACATTATCTTTCTTTTGCAGCAAGGAGAAATGTATGTAAGAGGTCCGGTCGTGATGAAGGGCTACTACAAGAACCAAGAAGCAACGGCAGAGAGTCTGACAGAAGACGGTTTCTTCAAAACAGGAGATCTAGGTTACTACAAGCCTAATGTTGGTTTGTACATCACAGACAGAATTAAGGAACTTATCAAGGTAAATAATTATAGGGCGGACGATGGATGCAATATGGTGACGAAAGCATAAGATGGATAAGACTATTTATGTATAAAAATATATGCAGTTTTTGTTATACATAATTAAATCAGTAACCCGTACCCCCCGTATAGTACCTCTTTCCTCCGTAGTACATAATTAGTACATTAAGAAAGCACTGGCAAGGGGCCAAGAAAATAAATGAAATGTAAGTAAATAAAGAGTCAGTTATAAACAGAATTGCAGATTATGATTTTACAAGAAATTTGAGCGATGTGTGATATGATAATGCTCCTAATAACGGTAAGTATCGCTTTACGAATACGCACCTCTTATATCTGTAGACGTAGAGAGGTCATTTTCCCTACATGAGTGGATAGTGAACCATAAAAGGAATGTACTGTAAATAAGTAATATAGAAAAAATATGATTATTTACTACAAGAATAAAATTATATAACTGTATATTTTGCAATTATGTTCTCTTTTTTAAACCAATTGTAGTCATATCCATAGTTCGTATATCGTTTGACATGATTTTGACGTAATTTGCATCTGTCGTCCGCCCATTATACCTAAATAATGCAGGATATAAGTACATATTGACCCTCTGAAGCACAAGATGTTAAAAATTTAAAATAAAAACTGAAACATGCTAATAAATAGAAATAATTTTTTTTTCTGGAAAAAAAAACATTGAAATAAAACAGATTAAAGGGAGTGTGACAGAAATGTCATAGTGCATCAAAAGTGTAACTTAACTTAGGTGAAATTGTCTGTAACAGCACAATGTTTATGCAAAACTGTCATCGTCATTTTCCATGCCATCTCCACTGTCTTCGAATGCATTGAATATATTGGCTGTCACCACTCCGAAGAGGTCGATTAGTCATTCTAAAACGGAAAATAACGAATGAAATAGTCAGCTTCTTCATAAAGAAAAAAGTACCCACGTTAGGCATTGTGATATAAAGGCGTGACCGCTGCGCCAAAAACTAACAAAACATGTTAACAAAATATGTTACAAAACATGTTTAGGTATTAGGTACAACTGCACGTCTTCTGCGACTTTGGAGTGAACAATCACACTCACTCACTGTCACTTTTCTTTTGACAGCTGTCATCCCAGTAAAAACTCATCTTTGACGGTTGTTTACTGTCTGTTTGTAGGATTGAAGGATATTTTTTTATATTCAAAGGTATCAAAATAAATTCCGATAATTAATAATTAATGCCCTATTTGACAGTTCTGCACTCAAACTCAAAACATTCAAATGTCAAAACACCAAAACCCCTTTCCAACCTTGACGGAAAACATTTTTCTTTGTTTTGCAACAAAAAACATTTTGGCCACGCCCCTTTTCTGTTCGAAAAACATGTTAGATGTTTAAAAACATCAAAAACACGGCGCAGCGGACGCGGCTTAGCTGGTACAAACACGACAGAAAGCCAAACTCATCGAAGGCATTGAATTAGTTAAGTATATAAAATTTAAAGCTAACACTTTACCACAATATTCATGTACTTACCTTGTAAATTTGCCAAAAGCACACAATCTTAACACGTTACATTTTTTACTGATTTTTTATGTCCCGTTAGTAGTTTAAAACGATCAGTCGACGAATAGTGGCCGACACGCGGCACTAACGCCATCTACATTTTTTGTGTAAAACTAAGTCGATACATGCTCATTACAAGGTTTGAAAGAATCTTGATGTTTAGTTGGCGAATAATCGGTCTGTGACAGAAATTTAATGTTACACGGTTCTACAGAGGGTTAAAGTTTATTTTAACTGTGAGACAAGTATGTAAAGAACATTTTTAAAATCCATACGAATATTATTCATGTGAAAGTAACTCCGTCTGTTTGTTACGCTATCACGGATAAACCACTTAACTGATTCAGAATTAGAGATAGTTTGTGTCCCGGGGCCTTCCCCTAACCCTATATAAAAAAATATACCCTATGTCCTTACATAGGGTATCTTTTTTATTCCGAAATATTTCGGTTGCTGAGGCAATAATACTGACAACTGAGTTTACACAGACGGAATCGCGGGAAACAGCTTGTAATGAATAAATAAGATATCAGGGAAAATCTCACACAAATTGACGTAGTCCCGAACTAAGCTCAGGGCTTGTAAGTACTAAGTATGATGACAATAAACATACTTAAATAGTACATTGAAAACATCCAAGATTAAAGAACAAATAAATATTCGCGCTCATCACAGAAATAATTGCCCATATCGGGAATCGAACTCGGAACTGCTAGCTTCGTAGGCAGGGTCACTACCAACTTGGTTACACGTGCCGTCAACAAGGAGTTTAAACTAGTATAATTAATTGTAATGTTATACAGTATGTTAGCGGCATGAGGGCTTTAAATGTAGGTATTGATTCTACTCCTCAAATGGAACTCCTTTTGTTCTACGACTTTAAAAAATCAGGTAATTTTTATTTTTTATTTTTCATACAAAATAAATTAATTCACTGATTTTACTAGTAAAGTTTGAAAGTTTGATCACCTATAACTTACTGTAAATTAAGTTATTTTCTAAGTTGTAGAACAAAAGATGTAGCATTTGAGGAGTAGAATCGATACCTACATTTAAAGACCTCATGCCGGTAACACACTGTATAGTGTAAAATTACTGTAAGTTTACCACTGACATAGAGTTTGCCTTCATTTAATTTTCAACTTTAATTTCATACAAATAAAGCATTTTTTCAGAATACTGTTAAAAAATCATGCAATACGGTTCAAATAACCCCACAGTATCTTAGAATTTCCTTTATCTTAAATAAACACAGCTATAGTAATATTGAAAGCAAACATACTTAAAATAAATACATGCGGAATAATTAGCTTTGTTTTAAGAGGCCGCGGGTTGTTCACCTGTCTAAACATTAATATTTGAGAAAATGTTAAAAATACAGGGTTACAGTTCAAATGGTTAAAAACTCTGAAAATGGGAAATTATTAATATCGTGGTTGTAATTATAAGTAGCTCTCTGCACACTTAAGTACCTTGTCGTTTTAACGCCATATTAGTGCAGCAGTTTGAAGATGAAGTTCAAGTGACAAAGAACTAAGTGTACATAACACTGTTTGTGCTTGTGAATTCTGTAGAATTGTTAATATCTTATTCATAATTCACAATCGATACTAATATTATAAATGTGAAAGTAAATCAGTCTGTCTGTCGGTCTATCTGATTGTTACGCTTTCACGGATAAATCGCTGAACCGAGTTTGGGGAAATTTGGTATGGAGATAGTTTGACCCGAGGAAGGACATAGGGTACTTTTATACCGAAAAATTAAACGATTCCTGAGGGAATAGCGATTAATAACTTCCACGTGGACGGAGACGCGGGGAAACAGCTAGTTCAAAAAATCTGGTTCTTTAAAAAAATAAGACTGAGGAAGTGTTAAGCAGATTAAGACCCCCGTCATAATAGCCATACCTTCTCTGGGAGCTGGGGGTTTACCACGACATGGCTAAACAATTCAATTTACGGTGAAAGAAAGAGACAGAGCTGTGTAATTGCTATAACTCTGACCATGACACTCATCCTGAACTGACTTGCTTAGCCATATCATGGTTACCCCCCTAATAAGCTAAAAAATCCATAGAAAATGCGCTAACGTTTCTTTTCCCTTAAATCTAGTCCTATCGTTTTCCTAACCAAGAAAATATTTCTTGTAAAAAGAACTAAAAAAAACGGAAACGTGCAAACCTAGCTTTTTAGGGTTCCGTAGTCAAACTACGAAGCCTTATAATTTCGCCATGTCCGTCCGTCCGTCCATCCGCAGCCTAGCGCAAAGACTATTAGTACTAGAAAGCTGCGATTTGGCATGAATATGCATATTAGTTACGTTAACAAAGTGGTACAATAAAAAGTAAAAGAATATTTTTTTTTAGTGTACCTCCCCTACACGTAACGTAGGGATTCATTTTTTTTCTCGTCTACCCTATAGTGTGGGATATCGTTGGATAGGTATTTCAAAAATATGGGTTAGGTTAGGTTATGGGTTTGTGGAAACAGTTTTTCGATTTAGTTATTCGTTTATGAAATATTAAGCTTTAAAACACAATTTTATGTTTCACTCAAGTGCCAAACAGCCAAAACTACAAATACTAAAAATCTGAAAAAAATCTTAAAAGAATATAATTAACCAATTTTAAAGGAAAACCATCACGACTAAGTAGACATCATTGGTTCTTGAGATACAGGCGATTAAAGTGTTTATACCTACTAAAATCGTCTAAGACGGCACCAACTGTCTTTAAATAGAAAATTAGTTCATTTTTATGTTTGTAGTACTTATCGGCTTCGGAACCCTACACTGAGCATGGTCCGACATGCTCTTGCCCGGTTTTTATAATATGAACGTGTTCAAAAATCGTGAAATTCGCACTTGCTTTAAGGGGTGAGAAACGTTATCGCCCGGATCTAAATTTGTATGTATATTTTTGACAGCTACGCGATATAAGCGTCTCTTCACATTCATCTTTAATGCCCAAATAGATTTTTATCAAACCTAACTAAACAATAAGGTTAAAACATTGACAGCTTATCAAAATCTATTTTTAGTTTCCACGCTTTATAATGACTCTTAATAATCATGTATAAGGAACATTTATCTGGCTGTTTGTGGTTTTCCAAGGCTTTTATGAGGAAATTAAAAAGAAAAAACTACTTTAATCCCTAGTTATTAAAATGATAGTTTAGTCCCTAGGGATTAAATGCATCACTTTAATCCGCCAATACATGGTTATTACGAGTCATTTTAGAGCGAGAGAAGTGAAAAAATATTTAAAAATCGTGGAATTCGGATTAGATTTAGGGGGTGAGAAACATAATCGCTCGGAGATAAATTTGTATGGATTATTTTTGAAAGCCACGCGATTTAAGCAACGCTTCACAATCCTCTTAATGCCGCGCATCCTTTGACCCTGGGTTCCAATATTCAAAACGTCTCGTTAAAATTTAACGAGACGTCACATCTTAACGAGACGTTTTGAATATAGGAACCCAGGGTAAAAGTTTAATGATAGGTGACAAGTGATAATTCGGTATACAATGCAAAGTGAATAAGTTTTCACATCATATCAGTGAAATCCATAATAGCTGCGCCCTGTAGGTACACTAAGTCTAGAAAGTCACCTGTGGGCTGGTCAGATCCTTTGTATAAACTTTGTTAAGTGTACCTATCTATAGATTCCAATGGAAAACTTAAAAAACCGTTTTTGTTTATTCCGAGACCATTCTTAATGATTATTCGTCTTTATTTTTAGGTGAAAGGCCTGCAAGTGGTACCAGCAGAACTCGAAGGGATCCTCCGATCCCACCCATCAGTCGCAGATGCGGCTGTCATAGGCATCCCTCATGAGTTCTATGGAGAAGCGCCAAGAGCCTTCGTGATAACTAAAAATGGAGCTAAACTATCTGAAGAGGAACTCCAAACCTACGTAGCAGAAAAGGTGGCACCGTATAAAAAAATAGAAGAAGTCGTGTTTGTTAATGATATCCCGAAGACTAACACTGGGAAGATTTTGAGAAGGGAATTGAAGAAAATGTACGCCTAGTAGTGGTTGCTTAGGTTTATGTAGGAGATATTTATGGTAACCTAGTAGAAAGTATCCTAAGAAAGGATAGTGTTAGTCAAATCGCTAGAGAGGGTACAAATAAATAATGAAGACATGTTTTTTTGAGATCTCGAAATCGTTTTTGGGTTTAGGTAAAGTAGCGCATTAGCGTTTGTCGTTTGGTGATGATGATGATTATGATGATGAGCTCCTGACCGATTTCGGCCACGGCGACTACTTCAGCTCCGATTTTAGAGCTCATGTGCTCGAATGTGACTCACGAAGCCTATCTTGTGGGTAAAGGTCCTCGCACATTGCGGACACGAGAGTACACCATTAAGGTATGTGTAATTGATCGCCGCAGGTGGTCGGGCTTTCAATTCATATCGTTTGGTAACCCGGGCATTTCATCGATTGTATTATTTTATCGCATTTCATAACATCGAGCGCTATTTTCTCCTGAAACCATGAAGTTTTCAGAACATCTTAAACATTAATTACGTAGGTTAGGTTATGCTAGGTAAGGCGAGAGGTGCCTTTCGATGAAATTAATTTTTTGCATAATGATGCGTTTGTTAAGTGTTTCAATAAAACAATGGGTAAGTACTCTTGTCGCTTATATAACGCATTGGAATGGGTTGTTTATATATTGTGAAATAGGTATATATGTGTGAAAGGATGGTTCATATGCTAAATTATAATGTAAATAAGTATGTTTAGGAACTCGATAAAATTATTTATTGCGTAGTGTAATAAACCTCAAAGGAAATAACGGGTGTCCATTTGAGGTCTGGGAATATTAAGTCAAGATCGTCGACTTCATTTGATATCTCTGAGTGTGGCCGTAAGCCTTTTTTTTGTATGTACGCTTAGATCTTATAAACTATGCAACGGATTTTAATGCGGTTTGCATCAATAGATAGAGTGATTCAAGAGGAAGGTTAGTACATAATATGTGCATAATAGTACCCGGAGGGAAGCGAGGGCAGGCCGCTAGTATACCTAAATACTATGTTGGTAGTAATGTAGTTTGAATGTTCACTGTAGGAGAAAAATGTATGTAAACATTATTTATGTAAATTTTGAAATAAACATAGTTTAACAAGGTGATGTTTATCCGTTTAGTGAAAATCCGCCCCGGTAAAATGAATCTTGGAACTGGGTAGACAAACATAATGCATAACTGTGGAAATGTAGACAATTTATGCTAAGCTCTGTTGAAATAAATAAAGGTGACAGGTGACAATTCGGTATACATTGCAAAGTTAACAAGTTTTCACATCAGTGGGATGCATAACTGCGCCATGTGCACTATAATGTCAACTGTCGGCTGGTCAGATTCTGTTTTTAACTTTATTAAGTGTATCTATAGATATTTATGACCATTTATGAAAAATAAAACCTCAGGAAAGGTAGTAAAAAGATTTAGCGTGACCAAGACGTCACTATGACGTTACTATGCTAGGTAATACATTCGCGGTCAAATATTACGGGATAGAGTGCGTTTTTCATACAAACGAGGCTATTTCGAAGGCTTGGTTCCTGGCCAGGAGTTGTTTTGAGTGAGATTAATGGTGGATACTCCGAGGTTCAATAGAGGAGGTCAAAAGGTCTTAAGATACCTAACTGATCGCAATCAGTTAACACCATAGCGAGAGAGTTTGGGTCAGCATTTGGATTCCCTTAGATTTTATTGCCATTTTAGATGTTTTTCTGAACATGCACAATTCCGGCGTTAACCGCAGATTCAATCAGCTGGGTTTCCTAGGCACTCTGGAAGTCCTGTATCGATGCTCGGGGTACCCATCATCAGATTTCACTAAAAGCATCCCCTGGCGTGGAACCTGACCCGTATTATTTGACCGCGAGAGTATAATATATTATATATACATATAGACTATCCCTTTATAGGTCAAAATAATAAAAAAAACACTGTCTATTTCTAGTCTCATAGAATTTCGAATAAATTATCACTTGTAACTGGTAATTTTGACTACCATTTTATGATGGCCGTGTAAAGGGATAGAACGATTTATTATTCCAAGCGTTAAAACAAAGCTAACTCAATCCCTCAGTAAGAAGAACCAATATATAAATATTACATAGGAAAAATATAAACTGCTTTTATTTTTTTATTCCATTTTTTATGACATTGTGAAGGCAAACGAGTTTCAATACCGCCCGACAGTAAAATGGATCTGAGACCCATAGACATTTGCGACTAATCTTAAGGCTGCAATCTTAAGACTACAGATACGTTCCTAAACCTGAGGATATTTTTTACATTGTCGCAAAAGCCGCTCATGTCGAATTAAGTACTTATGATAAGATAAATAATAATATTTATTATGTTGAAGCTTAAAAATGTATTTTTAACGCGGATTAGTAATGCAGTTGTTTGGTGTTTTAGTGTAACATTAACCATTTTGCTAGCAAGAAGTCCAATTTTACAATCAAGTTTGTTATAAGATTAACTTGTCCATCTGTTATATCCATACGTACCACTTATGGATATAAACTCGGGGCATGAATACTAAAGCGTGCAGCAAAATATTTTTGCGACAGAAAATTATATTGATGTTACAGTCAAGATTAGGATAATATTCACATTTATAAATATGATTTAAAAATACAGAAGAAAAGTTTCAATCAATGTTTTTTTTCATGTCTTTTCTTGGTAACAATTGTCATCTGGATGAAATTTTCCACCTAAAACTACTAAACTTTACCCCAACGTCCAATTGGTCAATTATTTAAAATGACACTGCCCCGAGTTAGCTCAAGTATGGTTATATCGTAACTCCCAAACGGATGGATCGATTCGGACACGGTTTTTTAAAGTATAATGCTAGTTTTACTAGGATTATGCTTAGCTAGGTTTTATATAAATCACTTTGGCCGTTTAAGAGTTACCAGGGGGTTATCATGCATGACAATGGACATGCAGTTTATTTTACGACGAGCAAACAGATTCAACCTTGTCATCACTGTCCGTTCTTATCCAGGGCTGCGATTCTACACGGTAAAAACGATATTGCCTTTGACGTGTTTCCGTATTGTCAACGGTTTGATAACTCTTATATACTTGACAGTAATGGCAGCCGAGTTAAAAATAAAACTATTACACGTCAAACGCGATATCGTTTTAACCTAGTAAAATAGAGGCCTTGTTCGATAAAGAAGTTAGTGTATTTGAATAATTGTAATTTTTTATGGACCAAAACTAGACTTTGCTTTAAACGAGTTGCTTAAACTTTTTAAGTAGGTATTTAACTTTCGGAAACATTAAGGAGGTCTGTTTTTGTGCCTCTATTAGTTCCAAACATAGGTTTATTATTGTAGTAGTGATTGTGGTTGAAAGTAAATGACTTAATTGATAACGTGTTCTATTTATTAAAGAATAATAATTGTTTAAAAAATGTTTTTTATTCAGCAACGTAAGTTCTACCACAGAATAGACAATAGGTACACAGTACAAGTAGCTCTACACTATTTTTTGTAGCAGCGGCAGATATACTCTGCGTAGTTTGCGCTCACTGTCAAGGAAAGTTTATAAATTATCATCATTCCCCTGGCCTTATCCCAACTTATTTGGTGTCGGCGCTACATTGTCTTTTTCTTCCATACTTCTCTATTAGTCACTCCCTTTCTATCCATATCATCTTTCACACAGTCCATCCATCGTTTCTTTGGTCATCCCCTACTCGTATAGCCATCCACATTCATACTTAAAACTTTCCTGACGATATTTTCCTCCTTCCTCCGCATCACATGCCCATACCATGACAACTGATTTCCACACAACTTTTCAGTCACCGGTGTCACTTTCAGACTTCCTCTTATATCATTTCTTATTCTATCGCGTTCTCATTTCAGCTGCATGCAATTGCCTTTTATTCATTCCTTTCGTGGCCCAACATTCTGATCCATACAAGACTACAGGGCTAACAAATGTTTTATAAATCTTCCCCTTATGTTTAATTTACTAATTAAATGAAAAAAAAGGAAATAATGAAACGCACCAAATCAATTACCTTAAGAAGATATCAAGAGCTTATTATCTTAATAAAGTCGTGTTCATTAGTTTCATTACTGTGGATGAAACAACAGTCGCTCTCTCACGTACATGTACATAGTTATTTGTAGTTGTAAGAAAGTGATGGACGTTATATCCACGGCGAATAAAGCGATTAATAGGACAGCAGGAAAAAATAAATAAAACGCAAGGTTAAGAACTGGCTAAGCTTGTTTTTCTTATAAAACAAGTTAGCCTTCGTGTGCACTTTACTATTTGTTACACTTTAATATAATTAACACGAAGACTAGATTAACTGTTGCTAAAAAATGACTGCATGTTTTTACAATGTCCGATACTCATTATTATATGTGTATGACAACCTATCACCATCGAAACTCGCGACGCTAAGAAGAATATAATGACACCTAAATCACCCTTCAATCAGCCTCTATACAACAAACAAATAGGTAGGTAGGTATAGGTAACCCATTCCCACCATAGAACGGTGTCACAATGACGTAGTGAAACCATTTGTTTGACATATCTTACGACTTGATTCATAACGACACTGTAACACAGTCACTATGGCGGGTTAGGGTTCCATTGGGCATTAGTAAAAAACCCCTATTCTATGTAATAGTAACAGATCAGAGGCCCTAGACCATATGCAAATCTCGTCACTGCTAGATCACGTGACTCTTCGTATGACGTGACGTGATCTATCAGTGACGCGAATGGTTTAAAAACCAAACGAATCGAATCGCTAGTTTGTTTAATGTGTAGTTTGTTGCCATTATTTTTATTATGTGTAATCTTTGAACTGTTTTTTTTTCTTGTTATCGTCGAATAAATGTTTCTATTTCTATTTCTAATACTAGTTTTACTAGGATTATGCTTAGCTAGGTTTTATATAAATCACTTTGGCCGTTTAAGAGTTACCAGGGGGTTATCATGCATGACAATGGACATGCAGTTTATTTTACGACGAGCAAACAGATTCAACCTTGTCATCACTGTCCGTTCTTATCCAGGGCTGCGATTCTACACGGTAAAAACGATATTGCCTTTGACGTGTTTCCGTATTGTCAACGGTTTGATAACTCTTATATACTTGGCAGTAATGGCAGCCGAGTTAAAAACAATACTATTACACGTCAAACGCGATATCGTTTTAACCTAGTAAAATAGAGGCCCTGTTCGATAAAGAAGTTAGTGTATTTGAATAATTGTAATTTTTTATGGACCAAAACTAGACTTTGCTTTAAACGAGTTGCTTAAACTTTTTAAGTAAGTATTTAACTTTCGGAAACATTAAGGAGGTCTGTTTTTGTGCCTCTATTAGTTCCAAACATAGGTTTATTATTGTAGTAGTGATTGTGTTTGAAAGTAAATGACTTAATTGATAACGTGTTCTATTTATTAAAGAATAATAATTGTTTAAAAAATGTTTTTTATTCAGCAACGTAAGTTCTACCACTGAATAGACAATAGGTACATAGTTCAAGTAGCTCTACACTATTTTTTGTAGCAGCGGCAGTATATCTGCCGCTGCTCTGCGTAGTTTGCGCTCACTGTCAAGGAAAGTTTATAAATTATCATCATTCCCCTGGCCTTATCCCAACTTATTTGGTGTTGGCGCTACATTGTCTTTTTCTTCCATACTTCTCTATTAGTCACTCCCTTTCTATCCATATCATCTTTCACACAGTCCATCCATCGTTTCTTTGGTCATCCCCTACTCGTATAGCCATCCACATTCATACTTAAAACTTTCCTGACGATATTTTCCTCATTCCTCCGCATCACATGCCCATACCATGACAAATGATTTCCACACAACTTTTCAGTCACCGGTGTCACTTTCAGACTTCCTCTTATATACTCATTTCTTATTCTATCCATTCGCGTAACACCACACATCCCCCCTCGCATTCTCATTTCAGCTGCATGCAATTGCCTTTCATGGCCCAACATTCTGATCCATACAAGACAGCAGGGCTAACCAATGTTTTATAAATCTTCCCCTTAAGTTTAATTTACAAATTAAATGAAAAATAAATTAAAAAATTAAACGCACCAAATCTATTACCTTAAGAATATATCAAGGGCTTATTATCTTAATAAAGTCGCGTTCATTAGTTTCATTACTGTGGATGAAACAACAGTCGCTCTCTCACATACATGTACATAGTTATTTGTAGTTGTAAGAAAGTGATGGACGTTATATCCACGGCGAATAAAGCGATTAATAGGACAGCAGAAAAAAAAAAAAAAACGCAAGGTTAAGAACTGGCTAAGCTTGTTTTTCTTATAGAACAAGTTAGCCTTGGTGTGCATTTTACTATTTGCTACACTTTAATATAATTAACACGAAGACTAGATTAACTGTTGCTAAAAAATGACTGCATGTTTTTACAATGTCCGATACTCATTATTATATGTGTATGACAGACAACCTATCACCATCGAAACTCGCGACGCTAAGAAGAATATAATGACACCTAAATCACGCTTCAATCAGCCTCTATACAACAAACAAATAGGTAGGCAGCCCAATGGAACCCATTCCCACCATAGAACGGTGTCACAATGACGTAGTGAAACCATTTGTTTGACATATCTTACGACTTGATTCATAACGACACTGTAACACAGTCACTATGGTGGGTTAGGGTTCCATTGGGCATTAGTAAAAAACCCCTATTCTATGTAGTAGTAACAGATCAGAGGCCCTAGACCAGATGCGAATCTCGTCACTGCTAGATCACGTGACTCTTCGTATGATGTGATCTATCAGTGACGCGATTGGTTTAAAAACCAAACGAATCGAATCGCTAGTTAGCGAACGCATCTTGTCTAGGGCCTCTGTATACTATGTAGACAGTCTATATTTAAAATTTGAAGTAAGTGCCATATTCGTTTTTTACACACATACATGCAAGAGGGGCTTTACTTTTATAGTGTTTTCTAATAAACAAAAGCATTATGTTAAAAAATAAGAGCGCTTTACTGTTGTACAAATGAATACGCAATACATAGCATAGGTACATGAGACAGTTTAATAACCTTTAACTATCGTTTAGTCAATATAACGGAAAAAGGTGGTTACTCTTTTCCGTTAAGTTGCTCAATCATAGTTCAATTGTTGTTAGGTTATGTCATATGCTCCATAACTTGTGTATTGATTTCTGCGACAGTAAAGCACTCTTTGATTTTAAGATAATACTCTAGTTCATTAGAAAACACGATAAAAGTAATGAGGGCACCACTGGACACTCGGCACCCTATTAAGTTTTTCTCTTTAGCATATGTAAAATCATTACCCTTTTTAATTAAATTTATGAATCTTGCAGTAGTCGCAGTACGGTGGGCCTTGTAACATTATCACATCATCAAATAATTGCGTATTACACTCAGCCTTCATGGACCAAACGTCAATCTTAGTCAATCTCCTGGGCTGGGATTCTGTACGGTAATAACGATATCGTATTTGACGTGTTTCCGTATTGTCAACGTTTTGATACCTCTCATGACATTACAATAATGGCGACTGTGACATAAACGATTCTAAGACATGTCAAACGCGATATCGTTATAATGCTGTAGAATAGAGGCCCAGGTGTTTCAGCCAGTTTACTGCGGCAGGCGTAAATTTATGCAGCTTTTCCATGCCACCGAGAAATCAGCGAAGTGGGCAATCTTTTGACGTGGGAGAGGGTCTGGTCAGGTGCTACAAAGCATTGTGTTGATTTCCTCAATCCCTACTTGTGTAGGTAGTGTTTTGTTTTGCCGTGGTTAGACCAAAATCGATTTAAGCGAGCCCAGGGTTTTTGGGTGGCATAGAAGCCAGGGTTTTTTTTCGGAGAGTGTTACTCACACCACACCTCATGGTGGTACTGAAGTTTCAGCTCTTCGTCTGTCCACATTTAGACCTGGAAGTTAGACGGGAGGGTGCGGCAGATAGTTCAAAGTGGACCTGATGGGCTTGGAGCCGTTCAGCGGGAAGCATTGATTACGAGTAACGTAATGATCCTAAGGACGAAAAACCTTATTTTAAAACGCCTTACCTTAGGCAGTGCTCGGAACCGGTTTTAGAAATACCGGTAAATACAGGTATATTTCGGTTTATTTCAACCTTAATTAACCGCTTTATTCTACGAGCGGCAAGTTGAGAAACCAAAAACTTTGTACAAAATAAAGACACTAAGCGGAACTTGATTATGGTGCGTGACGTACGTCTGGATAACCGGTTTTTTTAGTTTTAATCCGGTTAAATCGAAAATAACTTTGTATAAGGGTTTCTCCAAAAACCGGTTTAGACGATCGGAACTGAAATGAAAAGGTTTCGCGTCAAGTACATAATGACCTTGAGTATGTTGTAATTATGTTAATTAATTTTAGCTATTCTGATATGTCCCCGAGCTGAGAAAATGCCAGAACGTTGACCTTTGATATGCGATAGTGAAAAGTACTTTAAACTTATCTTGTTATAAACAACACTTAAGACTAAGATAGTAGTAATCTTGTTGAGTAGGTGTAAGTAGATAATTTAGCGATAAAAAGCGGTAGGAGGTCAAAAGAAGATAAGATACATACATACATACATACATAAAGTCACGCCTTTATTCCCAGATCATGATCAGAGATCTAATGCAGAATTGCTTAACCGTGTCGCAAAGTTCGATAGTTCGAGAGTTAAGTTTTGCGAGTGGTAGGACCCTGTGCAGGGCCCGTCCGGATCGCTACCACCATCTTATCCATTAACCTACCGCCAAACAGCAGTGTTCGCATTGCTGTGTTCCGGTTTGGGGATAAGACAGCCGGTAAAATAACTAGCATAGAGGCATTCCATCTTAGTCCTCAGGGTTGGCAACGCATTTGAAGTCTTAGGATTGCAATCTTGTGATTGCGAATGTCTATGGATCACAGTTTCCACTTACCATCTGGTGGCCTGTGTGCTCGTTTGCCTTCTCAATGCCATTAAAAAAAAAATGGAAACGTTATCAGCGTTTGCAAAATAGCTAGGCCAACAGGGAGGTTATTATGACCTAGCTATGCAGTTCATTTTAAGGTGAGCGTAAAGGACAGAGCTATGGCAGTTATATAGCTGTCCTTTCCTCTGAGCGTAAACAGAACTGCATAGTTATGTCAAAATATTCCCCCAGGATCTTTATTCTACTGGATTAAAACTACTAACTAGGCCAACGCGTCGTTGTCATATTTTAGAAGACCATGCGGCGGTACACGGTAAGCTGCGTCGAACCAACTAAGGTTGAGCTCGAGACTCGTGTAGTTGATGTGCATTCACGGGCCAATCTAGGCTAACCAATCAGACCGTCTACGCATTTGATCTACTCCCATAATAAAGTAAATTAAAAAGCAAGATTTAAAACTTTTCATGCATAAATTTCATGTAGGACGGACCGCCATTTATAAAAAGAAAAAGTTACATGTAAGTATGCAAAAAATATAGCGAAAAAGACCAATCCAACATTTTTCCTTTACGGGCACCAAAAACTAATAGTTTGCCGGCAGTCCAACCAAGGTCTATACTAAAAAACAGTCATAGATACTCTCGAAAATCATAACCCAAAAATCATAAAGAAAATGCAAGACTCAAAGAAAGTGCAAGAATCATGATTTCACAACCAATGACCCTTTTCGGTGAGCTGTATAGCCGGGAAATGTGTGGAAACCCATTCTCTTTATTTATATTCGTCTGGTTCTAAGTAAGGCGGCATTTATTACACAATCATAAAACATTGTTTTTCAGACTACCAGCGCCATCTATACCATAACCGCAAAACTTGTGAAAGCAGCAGTTCATTTTAACACGGTCAAGTAGTTCAACAAATATCCTCTAGATGGCGTAGTTTTCACAAGGCCAAACAACGATGCCATTGACATTTAACTTTTGTCTCTCGTCTGTAAACAAACAAAGCATGCACGATACGATACCGCAACCTTGGTATAATTTTGTTTGTTTTTAGTGTTTTTACCTTTATTGCAATCGTACAGGGCCTCTATTCTACTGCGTTAAAACGATATCGTGTTTGACGAGTTTTAGCATCGTTTTTAACTCGGCCGTCATTATTATCAATGACAAGAGTTATCAAAACGTTGACAATGAGAAAAGAGGGTCAAAGACGATACCGTTAATACCGTGTAGAATCCCAGCCCTGGGTCATACACAGGTTAGCGACTTTTCTGCGGACACACCAGAAGTTAACGTTTTTAAGGCCTAATTTTCTGGCTAAGCCCATTCCACCCGCATAGACATATCACATAAAACATAACTTATATGCACACAAGCTTTTAACTATTTACCACAGGAAAGATAACTTTTGTTTTTAAGAGTGTGTATGACCCGTTTACGTCCCGGCCGCCTTAACTGTCAATTAAGTTACATTATAAGAAGAGATATCTTAACATAACGTTAACCAAATAACAACAGTACTAAGGATTTAATTTAATTACCTAGATAGGTACTGAGTTCTGGTTGTGCACCTTCTTATTTTTTAATTCAGTTTTTAACATGTTTAATGTGACACAGTTGCTACGTATTTGACAGTTAAACAACTTGTCAGGCATATCAAATCATTCTTTAAGTATTTGATTAGATATGCATTGTTGCACAACTGCTTCGTAATCTAGAGCGAGATGCACAAATAAATATAGTGCCGGTCACTCTGTCAGTGTTTATTTATAGCTTGGTTACTACACACACGTATCATAAATAATGGGTCATTTCTTATTCGACGGATACATTTATTTTTATCCAGTCATGGCATTAACCAAAGTGATTAACGTATTACGGCTATAAACTACGTCTGTACAGTATCCCATTTTTTGGGCATTCATTATTTTCGCGTTTTTTGTTATCATGTCTAGTTTTTTTTAACTAAATGTATGTCCTTTCTATCTTTTTAAAGAATAAAGCAGCAGAGAGATAACATTAAACTATACGAGAGAGTGTAACTTTTAAGGGTGCTCGCACATTATGACTACTAAAGGCAACTACCAGTGGTTCAGCTTAGCCACTAGACGCAGCCACCAACGGCGGCCATTAGTAGCGAGTACGGGCGACTCTCGCAACATGTGGCTTGACTTCGGCCACTCGAACGCTCGGTGTGCGCTGATGCCATACAAAATGTTAGAAAATACCGTTCGCAGCTTGTGGCGGCCACAAGTGCTTTTAAATAAGAGAGGTATGTACTTAAGCGAAAAGTCAAATTCGCCTTTTGCTACTAGGCTAAGTAAAAAACACAGGCTGCGTTTAATTCTTCTGTTTATTGCGCCTGACATGATATCGTTTCAGAAACAATGTAAATCGTAATGTTATTGGTAAACAAACACATTTTGTTTTTCAATGGAAGAACATCTGTATGTAAATTAAACGATACTTAATTGGAATTAATAAAAATTAATGGCAAACTTTTCCTGTTTCACTAAAAAAAAAAAAACAGTTATAATGCAATTTAATTACACACTCCTAACGCTCGAGATAAGAAAGACCCTAACAAGCGAACACAAAGATAAACACTTCCAGCCCAATCAGTGAGTGCGCAACCGGCGGAACAGCCGCGCGTGTTTAATTAAAACCTATGACAGTGAGCAGTCTGCATTATTCTAGTTTATGCACAAACATGTTTTGTTGTGACTATTAAATAGGTACGTCAAAGCTGTTAAAGGAACGATCTAGAATCAAGAGTAAGTTGTTTTAATATCTGATAGCAATTTATTTATCGTTCTTAGATAAGTATTGTTCCCCAAGTTTTAAATGTTTGTCCTGACTAATTTGCATATACGTACCGATTTAAATGTTAAAATGTTGTTTACCATCTTCTAGTTTTAGAAAAAATACCTTTGTCTTGGTAATAAATAACTGACTTGCATCGAATTGAGTTTGCACAGTCGCTAGTCGCCGGTCGATGTCTTTTGTTTATCTTATAACTTCAGCTTAGCAAGGTGGTCTGGAAGAGACTACTAATATTAATTAGAAATTTAAAAACCCCCGACTAAATAGTCTGTAAAAAAACCTCTAAAAAGTAAAAAATAATAAGTAGTGGCCCTAAGGGCTGATTGCTTGATAGTCACCCCTAGAAAGGAAGTAGGATACTTTATACTCGTACCCGCAATAAACGACGTCTACGCGGACGGAGACGCGGGCACCTACTAGTTAAGTATAAATGCAAAAATGTGTATGTTTGCTCCGTTTTTATTGTTAAATGCCTACCTACACCGATCGACGTGAAATTTGATCACAGAGGTAGTTTATACCACAGAGACAAAAATAGCGAGAAACGACTTCTACGTGGACGGAGTTAAGTCGTATATTTGAACTTTTAATTCTCAATTTCTTGTAGTGTGCCGTCCATGTAGATAGACAACAGGATTTTTTCACAGAGGATTTAGGTTAGGTATACCTACCCAGGGGCGTCTAATAAGAATGGTACAGAACTCTTCGTGTGCGAGTCGAACCGTCGGTTCTTCTAAAAAAAATGTGTTTTTAGATATCAAGTAAATACTTGACCTTGGATTTCAAGTTCCAAGTCTTCAGTCTGCTGCAGACTAAATTTCCGTATTCTACAAAGGGTTATCGAAGCGTGCTATTTGTTTTACATACTTAGACTGATAGTACAGTACATAATCATAGATACTTAGCGTATGTTGTCAGATAATGTTCGTATTTATCTTACTTTCTCAATTAGTTATCGGTAGGTACTGAAGCTGATTGAGAAAACAACATAAATACATTTTTTTCCAACAAAATATTTACACTACGATCCAGTATTATAGTATTTTTATTCGCTAAACATATACAGGGTGTTAGGTAATGAGTGGATAATCCTTGAACTACGGATAGAGGGCACTTAGGACGTTATGAAAAAGCTAAAATAGGTCTAGTAAAAGTCGCACGGTTTTCGAGATATTTGGACTTTTAATCCTTTTTTTTAATTTGATTACGAGTAGAAGTAAAAAACATGCATTCATGTCGCGAATGAGGGACCTCTTCGAGATAAGATAAAATTATGACTATCTATTGCTTTTATAGAGAAACTAATCATAAAATCCTTGTAAGCGGGCGTTTTCCAAAAAAAGTGTACATCGTTAAGGACAAAAGTTAAGAAAATTTAAGTTTTTCCATTTTATACGTTAATTTTCGTGACGAAATGGAAAAGTTAAATTTTCCTAACTTTTGTCTTTAACGATGTACACTTTTTTTGGAAAACGCCCAAGCACTAAAACTGACTTTCTACATGAAATTGATCAATGTTTAAACACTGAACTGAACTGATTAAATGTATAATTGTTAACTATTAACTGTTCATTGCAAATCTCTATTTAACATTTTCAGCCACTCAAAAGTTATCTAAAAGAGATCGCTCTTTAGCGATAAGACCGCCTGTTGTTTACCTTTACTTTTAATCTTCATTGATATGTTGTGTTGTGTTCTACAATGTATCGATAAAATATGTATATCGGAAGTCGATAAACGAGAAGTCCCTATGACACCTAGTAATTGCTACGAAAATTCCGGACTCTGATGATCATACATACACTCGAAGTATATAACCCTCCTTATTGACACAGTCGGGTAAAAAAAAAACGCTTTGGTTAATCATTTAACTTCTAGGGTCAAAAACGGGTCCTTTTTATAATCACTAAGCCTTCATCCATCCGTTCTAACTTGAAAGGCCCAAGGGCGGATCCAGCTTTGGCTCCAGGAGGGCACCAAACTTCTTGTTCACATAGTCGTGGTCAAGAACTTATAATTAAATTTTGATAACAAGAGATACAAGTAAAAATGGTCCACCTAAGTCCTGGAACCAGCTCAGGGGGGCGGGGGGGGGGAGTCATGACCCCCATGACCCTCCCCTGGATCCGCCGTTGTAAAGGCCTGTATCTTTTTAATCGTAATAGATATCATAACCTGTGGTAAAAATTGGCAAGGCGGGTTTTGCATATTGCTAAACAAATGATACGAGTAATGATAAAAAAATGCACAGGCACTGGAGCTCTCAAATACAGTCATGTTACTAGGAAAATTCTGTAACGTATAACAGATAAACGGATAAGCGATGTCTTAACGATGTAAATATTGTAATACTCCTTTGTTTTCCATAATTACATCCGTTATTAATAAATATCATCTTTTCATTCTAGCAAACCAGTCTATTTAAAGACCAGATAAACACAAAATGGCGTCACCATGCTTGTTCACTGCAAAACGGACTCTAACTTCCAGTTTTAGGAGGCTAAAATCCATCAGAAGATTGTCAGGATTGCCGTGGACGCAGGACGGAGTTATAAAATCACCATTCAAACCGATCGAGGTGCCAAAGTATACTCTGTACGACTACGTGTGGCAAAACCTTGACAGATGGCCGGAAAGGACAATGAGTGTAAGTTTTTTTTTCATTCACAATAGCTCAGTAGAAACAGTATTAAGCTGGGTGCGACTCTGAGCGGCTCAGCCTCAGGCATGCTCGCCTCGCGCTGCGAGCTGCTCGCCAAATTGTTGCACATAAATATGCGCGTGAGGCAGCGTGCCCGCCGCGAGCTATTTCAAAATGGCGTCGGACACGGAGACAGCCGCGGCTGCGTTTATCACAATTCACCGAATTAAAACAAAAAGAAGAAGAAATCGCCTCGGTGGTGGAACGGCTCAGCAACTTTATCAAAATTGTACGCGCCTCGCCAACAGATAAGTTAGAACTGTCGTTCTGCCCGCAGCACGCTTGGATACACATCCAAATTACGCGAGGCACGCACACCAAGGCGCCTTTGAACACGGCCAAAAGACCGACCCCGCGCCGCTCGCCCGCTGCTCGCGCACAGCACGTGAGCGCGTACGAATTTGAGCAAAATAGGTGAGCTGTGCGTGCCTCAACCCGAGGCTGCTCTATTTCGTACCCATCTTTACGTGCTCAAACAAAGTATATCCCGCGGCTTGCATGTGTGCGAGTCTCAACCGTACGCGCCGCGAGCCACCACATGCAAACTCAACAGGACGGACCAAGCCTAACAAAAATCTATCTAGAACTTTAGTTTTTAGGTCGTACTAGGCAAGATGCACTGACTGATTGAAGTGATTGAGTTAGACAAACTGGTTTTCAGCTAAGTCAGACAACTTTTGAGGTTTTCCAAAAATACCTGCGGTTAAATTATGTCAAGGTGTATTATATTATAACATCACATAAATTTGGTTTCCGGGTTAGAATAGTGCCACTCGATGTCTTCCCGTGGATGTCGTAAGAGGCAACTAAGGGAATAAAGGCTTGTAGTATTGTTAGATGGGCTTGCAACCGGTCACTAATACACTAGTAAACATCTTAGCCTACTTGTGCAAAATGTAGTTAAAGAATTATTAACATGTCTTTTTGTAGTTGTTGGTATTTCTGTGGCTCTGCCTACCCCACTCTGGGAATGAAGACGTGATGTTATGTATGTATGTATAAATGTTTCGTAATGCAGACGAAAATAGCTTAAGTAGGTACCATTTAGAAGACGATTAGTGTTACCAGTAAAGTTGTCAAAATATATGAACTAGCAGTCGATTAACATTGATTTAATTTTACATCGTTTTTTGAGATTGGTACTAGTATAAACGATAATTAAGACTAACAGTGCAGTAGGACCAATGACAATTAGGATTTCAAACATAGGCCCAGTCTCCTCAAGCTTTAAAGGCTAGTAAAAGTTATTTAATTATAATTAAAATATTCTTTGTCTCTTTCCGTCTAATTAAAATGTCATAATGACAGATAAGGACAAAGCATACTTTAAGCATACTTAGGCTACTGCGCGAATATTAATAAGAGGGTAAGTAGGCAAGCTTTACTACAGCATAAACGTTATCTTGAGAAAAGTTTAGACGCTTGACTTATCATTTTATTTTTACGACGAGTAACTATTTAAATACTCGTAAAGATAATACAGATAACATTTAAACTCACGTAAAACATGATTTATAAAAGCGAAAAGAAAATAATAAGTAATAGAATAGAATAACTTTATATCTAGGACCATATTTACAAATACCAAATAACAATATAATTATAACTTAAGATCAACATAGAGGCATTCCATCTTAGTCCTCAGGGTTGGCAACGCATTCAAATGCGGTTAAGACCTCAAGGCCTTAGGACTGTAGTCTTGAGAATTCATATGTCTGTGGGTCTCAGATTCTACTTACCACCAGGTGGCCTGAGTGCTCGTGTTTCTTCTCCTTATCATTAAAAAAAAGTTCAAAAAAAAACATAACTTGGTACTCAAAACACTTTTGCGGTGTCAGCTAGTCGTCGGCCACGAAATTGCCGAATTATGACACACCTCGGCCAGAATTCCTCCTTTAAAAAGGTCAACAGCTTTCAGCACACAAGACTTAATATAACCTTGTGGCGGGGCTCCAACTACTTAACCCTCAAGGTAACTCCAGTCTTAACTCGTACATAATCTACGAGCTCCTTCGCCTCCGTAAAGTAATGTAATCGGGACACGTAGAGCTGCGTCGTGCATGTAGCTGGACACAGCAAGTAGTTCGGTCCAGTTGATGCGGTGCCGCGCAGATTCCTCGGGGCGCACTTCTTCTTCATCTTTGCCCGCCTTCCACTGCAACCTAACCATCCAAAGTCACTGTTGAAAGCCAAACACAGTCCGTAAGGGCCCCGCTCCGATCGCAGTGGAAGGGGTTTATTATTTTCTTTTCTTACCGTTTAAGTATGGTGCGAAGTTTGTTGTGTGTTAGGCCGGTCACTCATGGCCACGAATTCCTGTCGTAAGTTCACGTACAATGTAGGTCGTATGAATACATAGAGTGCGCACACTGAACACCTGCGTGAATCAGGTCGGAATTGACGCGAATTTATCGTGCGAATTGGTCGCACGACCATATTTGAAGTTCCAACAAGTACGGATTCATGCGGAAATCGCACCTACGCGTGCGGCCAATTCGCATCTAGTGAGCGGGCTCCTGTAGTACTTTCAAAGTCGGGATCGTTCGAGTATATTTCGTACAAAAACGTGTCCAATGGGCGGCCGGCCTGATCGTCTTCCCTCGATATTTTTCTAGAACTTCACTTCATATACTTAGTCTAACCCAGTCCTCAGAACTACTAAAATTTACTTGTACTCTTCACCATTTCAGGTATGCGGTGCTACGGGTCGAGGATATACCTACGAACAAGGTTTCAAGCTTTCAAACAACTTTGGTGCCAATTTGAGGAAGAAATTCAAGATCAAAGATGGCGACATTGTCGCTGTCATGCTACCGAACATTCCAGACTACCCCATTGTGGCTATGGGGATTTTGGGTGCTGGGGGAGTGATCACCAGTATCAACCCTATATATACTGCGCGTGAGTTTCATCTCTTACGAGCTGTCTTAGTTATTTCTAAGATCCACGCGAATGTAATAAAATAATGTGTGTGTGTGAATGAACCAATGTCTTCCGTCGGTATCGGTTGCCGTCTGTTTTGCATAACTTTGATTGTACCTACGAATTTTAAATAGTATACCATTGTTATCGCCGAAATCCATTACGAATAATGTTGTTTAGAGTTATATTGGGTTAAACCCACCTATGTAAATACTATTTAAAATAGGCAGTTAGTGAGCAAGTATGATGGGTCAGGCAGAAGTGACTCGAATAGGTTAGGATAGAAGGATAAAACGGGAGCTAACGTACCGTGTAGCTCAAGATCAAAGATGAAGACATTGCCGTTGTCATGCTATCAAACATAGACTACCCCATTATTGCTATGGGGATTTTGGGTACAGGGGGAGTGTTCACCGCAGTATCAACCCTATTTATGCTGCGCGTGAGTTTCATCTCGTTCTAGTATTGTTTGAATAATGTAGAAGATCTATGCGAGTCTAATATCCCGAAGTATTATATATAGATAAAAACCAAAATGATGGTTCCTTCCTTCAAAAGTCACATTATGCCCAAACGTCCTAAACGGTCGAACCAATTTTGATCAAACCTAATAAAAAACCATACCGATTAAAAAAATATTCTTTAAAAATAACCGTTTAATTCGTCCATTAGTTTAGGAGCTACGATACCACGGACAGGCACACGAATCCAAAGATACACACGTTAAACTATAACTCCCCTCTTTTTGGTGGGGGTTAAAATACTCTGTATGAATAAATTTAATTGAGAAGAAAAATATCTTGACCCAGACAGACTATAATGAAGAAAGACATCTAAAACGGACCAAAATTTTAGGTAACCCGGAAGTATTTAGCTGTACATTTTAGTCCCTTGTTAATACTTTATTATACATGTAATACTTTATTATACAAACGGAAAACCAAAACATTACAATTAACTCAAACAAGAATTTACAAAGACGAACTTATCCCTTCTCCCATTAACAGTGATCTTTCTCCTATCCTATCTCCTATCTTTAAACTTTAGAAATAATTATCCTCAGAACCACTAAAATTTACTTGTACTCTTTACCATCTTTCTATTCTTGCAATAAGATCTAGCAATCAGATCGTATTTATTCTATAGCGATATCGTTACACTGACAAACAGATGACTACAGGTTAATTTTCCAAGCTTTGAAATGATATGAGATATCCGGTAATTTTCTTACAAAAACAGTTTAACACCATTTCAAATTGCGTACTTTCAGACGAAGTCCAACGTCAGCTGGTAATGTCTGATGCAAAGATAGTTGTCACGCTACCAGAAATAATACCAGTAGTGAAGAATGCACTGAAAATGGCCAAATTAGACCTTCCCATCATAGTGATAAAAACTAACGAAAATGAAGCACCAGATGGTACAATAGTCTTTAATGAACTAAGCGAAGATATTAATGCAGATTTGTCACGTTTGAAAGAAGTCAGAAGAAGTACGAGTGACGTCTGTTTCTTGCCCTATTCCAGTGGCACTACAGGAGTGCCTAAAGGAGTTGAGCTGACTAATTCAAATCTTGTATCAAATTGTGAACAAATCAATGAACCAATCATTAAAGCTCACAACGAAACGACAGGTAAGGTTTGAACCATAATTTCCTCTAAGTACTAATACGAATATGGATCTTTCATATTACACTGCTAGGTCAAAACAGTGTCAAATCAAAAGCTAGTTTTGTTTCACGTTTACGAGTATAGAGGTAATAAAGTTGATTTTAAAGATCTTTTGGCCAAGGAAGCAGTAACGGATGGTTTGGGGGTTGAGGGTATTCCCCTTTACAGTGACTGCCTAAACACAAGTACCCTTACTATTCTGCCCTGCTAACATAAAATGCAGTATCTCAGACAAAACTTCTGTAGCAAGTGCAACCTTATTACTAACGGTATAGGATTGAATCTGCTTTGGCCATTAAATCTGAGATACTGCTTTTTTGCTAAGGAGGGCAGTATTTTAATTGTACCATAAGTAATTCATGACATGTGAGGAAATGGAAAGAACACTTTGATGAGCGGTCGCAGTGTAAGTTAATATGGTAAAAACAATCCAGTCTAATTTGAGTCGTGTTTCGTGGTTCAAAGGAGCTTGTATGAATAGAAAAGAGACTGTTATGGTTCTAAGACGCCGTTCACATATTCCTTTAAACAGTTTTGCACACTTAGGTAGTTGGTAAAAGTGAAACACCGAATTGTATATAGAGTGTACGAGAGTAAAATACGCTGTTCATATCGTGGTAGAATGTATCTGGAACAAAGCATAGACTAATCTAAAGAAATATAAATAAAGAATTAGATTTAAGGAACACAATTTATGATGAATATATGAAAAAGAACAGCAGGCTTAGTAGTGTGAAAAATCAGAGGCCCATGTGCAGCAGCGAATTAAGAGCATTTTTAACCGCCTCTTAAATCGCTTAGCTGTAAAAAAAACAAACATAGTTAGCTTGGGGCGGTAACGTTTCTTACCTCCTAAATCAAGTCCAATCTCCACGATTTTTAAATATATGGTAGTCATTACAAAAAACTTGGTTTTTGCGTTTCCTTTTTTTAATTTTAAGATTTTTTTCTTTCCGAAATGTTTTCTTGCAAAGGCAAATGCACAAAAGCAGTTTTTCATTCAACATATTCTAAAATCGTTTAAGTGGAGAGAAACGTAACTATAGCATTTTGTATGGATTTTTTTAGCTTCACAATCCTGTTAATTAAGTTAGCAAGCGTAAAGGACAGAGCTATATAACTAAACTGCCATAGCTCTGTCCTTTAAGCTCGTCATTAAATGAACTGCATAGCCTTGTCATAATAACCCCTAGATGATGAAAATGATGCTGGCAGTTAATTATTACGTTACTGGGGGGTTATCATGACATAACAATGCAGTTCTGTTTACGCTCAGAGAAAAGGACAGAGCTATGACAGTTATATAGCTCTGTCCTTTTCTCTGCGCGTAAACAGAACTGCATTGCTATGTCGTGATAACCCCCCTGTTCCTAATTTAGGCCCAACAACTAAGATGTAATGCTACTTTAAAATATCTTATCATATTAATTTCTCGACGTTAATAAAATATTTTTTGACGGTATTAGCGTAGCAATCTACATAATAAGTAATATAGCGTTGGAGAATATAAAAATAACTTGTTACATTTAGATAAAAACCAGTTCGTTGGTGCTTCGGTGTTAGACCACGTACTAATTTAAATTATATGAGTACTACACATTAATATTGTATTTTTCTCTATTTTCAGCCAATCACCAAGATGCCGTGATGTCAGTGCTGCCTTTCTTCCATATCTACGGCGCGTCTGTTATAATGTTTCACAAGATGTCGCACGGCATTAAACTGGTGACACTGGCGAAGTTCCAACCAGAAGTGTTCCTGCAATCGATGGAAAAGTACAAGACCAACGTGTTATTTGCTGCTCCGCCTATTGGTAAGGTATTTATTAGACTTAGGGCCTGTTTCACAATCGACAAGTAGATGTTTTTGTCAGATAAAGATAGCCCTCTCTTTGTCTATTTTCAAGTGCGTAAGAAAGGGAAAGGGCTAAATTAATTTGACCGATATGCGTTACTTGACGATTGTGAAACAAGCGGTAAGACTATGTTGGTTATGCGTTTTCATTTGTTAAAATTACCTCACCTATGTATAACGATTATGTTAATATATTCACTACCAGCCCATAGTTATCTTTATTAGCTAGATATTTCACGTTGTTTAAACTCAACTACCGTGGCGGTGTGGGTATGGCGGCCATATCAAAAGGAATGCGATAGTGATCTGGTATAAACAAAGTGGAAAAGAGAATGCTAATATCTATGTGTCTCAGATCCCACTTACCATCAGGTGGCCGTGTGCTCGTTTGTCTTTTATGAGTTTTGGGAAGTAACTGCGATATTGTAACAAAAGTTTAATATCCAGTTCTACTGATGGCGTCACATCCAGCTGGTTCTCCGAAAACCCTCCAACACCTGGAAATTATAATCAACGGTGCAGCGCCACTGGCAGCCACTGATGCACAGCGGTTATTTGAGAAAGCTCAGGTAACTATACGTTGTCGATGTAGGTTGTTAACTATACCACGTGTTTTACTTAAGGGTTATTTGTAGACGCTCCGAAAATCCTAATTTTCTATCCAGCACGTTTTTTTATCTTTGCAGTGTAGTTTTTTTTCTCGGATTGTCTTCCCGTGGATGACGTGAGAGGCAACTAAGGGAATAAGGGCTTGTAGTACTGTTAGGCGATGGGCTTGCAACCTGTCACTGGTAAACATCTTAGCCTGTTTGTGGAAAATGTGGTTACAGAATTATCAAGAAGTCTTTTTAGAGTTGTTGGTATTTCTGTAGCTCTGCCACCCCACTCTAGGAATGAAGGCGTGATGTTATGTATGTATTTATTTAAAATAGGTTTATGTAAAATTTTACTGAACCCTCTCATTATATCTCATTATAAGTATTTGTTTAAGGGGCTAGCCTGGGACAACGGCCTTGACGCGCGATTTTCTGTCATTTTCCTTAATATCTTTCAAACACACAATACGAAAAAGATCCACCAGTTTGTTAACAAAATCTTTGACTTAAGACGATGGGTAGAGCAACGTTTTCCCCTAATAAAATTGTGCGGGTGTTTTGTAATTGTTATTTTTTTTAATTGTCTTTATTTTGTTTAAATAAGTGCGTCAACTTTATGCTGTAAAAAAAATTTTAAAAATAAAATAACTTTTTTTAAAAATTAATATTTGTAACACGGGTGCAATGCACTAATTAAACAGGTATTTTATATATCCCTGATCGTATCCATTTCGATCCATTAAAAAAAAAAGAAAAACTTCCACAAAGTTTGTATGGAAAAACTACTATTATCAAGAGTAATTATCACCTTAATTCCCTTGTACACGGAACAAAAATGTTAGTTTGCTTAGCAGCTGGACTACTTAATTTCGCAGCCATTAAACTCTTTATCACAAAAACCGTGCTGAGAAGTAACAAGTTACTTATTTTGATTTTCCGTATATTTGCAGAGGAAATTTGACTTTCGTCAAGGATACGGACTTACGGAAACGTCTCCTGTGGTCACAATGACTCCTTGTGGGCTGGACAACCACGCATGCGTGGGGCTGCCTCTGCCGGACACGGATCTCAAGATCGTCGACAAAGATCTGAACACTTTGGGGCCTAATGAGGTAACGACAACCTGTCAAGGTCTAGTTAGATTATATGTGGAGAAAAAATCTGCCCTGCTAAGATAAATAGCAGTATCTCAAATAAAACTCCTGTAGCAATCACAACCTTATCACGAACGAGAGAGGATTGACTTTACTTTGGCATTTCGTTGATGAAACTGCAATACCGCGTAACCAACAATGGCTAATGCCGCGTAACTAACAAAATGTGTCAACTTTAAGTTTGGGTAAGTCCGACATCAATAAACACAACGATATTAAATTTTAACGCTTTCCTGTAAAGTTTGCCTCAAGTTGCCTCATGCGGCATTAGCAATTGTTGGTTACTCGGTATTGCAGTTTCATCGACGATTTGTATCTGACATACGGTTCACTGGCTTGGGAGGGTAGAAGTACAGAGAACGTGCCTATTTCAAGGCATAGTTAAGGCAAACGAGTACACAGGCCACTGGCCCCCTATTTCCCCATATTGACAATGACAGGTGAAAAGTGACAACTCGCTATACATTGCAAACTTAACAAGCTTTCAAATATGTGGGATTTATATCAGTTGCGCCATGTACACTGAAATGTCACTTGTCACCTGTAATTGTCAGGATGGTGAAATAGAAGGCTGATGGTAGGGTAGCGGAAATTTGAAACCTCAAGACTGCAATTTTAAGACTGAAATCTAAAGACTGCAAATGCATAGCGTAACGTTGAGGACCAAGATGGATGCTGGTAATTTCACCAGTTATCTTATTCCGACACTGGATCACAAGAACACGAATACTGCTGCTTTTCGGTAGATTAAATGGTGGTAGCGATCCGGACGGACCCTGTACAAGGTCCTACCTAAACTAACTTTGTGCATCCCTTCTTTCGCTTAATTCATATTCATTCGCTCGCTACCCAGCTCATGATGATGATGATGATGATGATGGGTGGGGACGCCCGGCCGGAACAGGCGGGCGGTCGATCAGTCTCCCGGTCATTCCGCCCTGTTCCCCTTGGTTGAGCCGTAGGTTACTGGCCCGGCGACGCTCCCATCCAGCATCCCATCTTCTTGTTTTCCTACAGAACAAAAGTGCGTCCTGTAGGTTGATGCTTTTAAGTGCTTCTGACGATAGCTTGTCCTCTCCGAATGTGTGGTATCTCAGTGACGAGTACATGACGCACTCGGCTAGGCTACCCAGCTCATACAAAAACACTCCCAGTGATGGTACCATGGTGAATGGTGCTGCCCTAGGCCTGGTAAAAGGAGGATCGTAAGAAAGAATAGTACATTGTGCATCAAGGGAAGTAAGAAGCGGATAACTAACGAGTGTATTAGAAGCCCGACGCCTAAGGCCGAGGGCTTTTAATGACTCGAGTTTTTTTTCCCCTTACTACCCGTGATACACACAGTATTCTTCATCACATTTGCAAGGAAACAAAAACATGAATTGCTTCGCTAAAAGAGGTTGTCAACATGTCAACTCAACTTTTTTTAATTATAGTCACCACAGATAATGCTAAGAACTAACACATATTTAGTATATTATTTATTGACGCAAATTTCTCGACTTAAAGTACCTATACTTTTGAGATTGTTATATTATTACCATTTTGACATTTAACTTTGACCTGTTTTATTATTATTATTTGTGTAATTATAATCTTTGATTTCTGACATTGACTTATACTAACTCTTTTTCTCGCTTGCATAATTTACATTTTGTTTTGTGTTTTTGACGATCGTAATATGAATTCTTTTAAAATTGACATGTGCATGAACAATATAACTGTAACTTGTATTATGAAATAAATAAATCTAAATCTAAAATTAGTTTTAAAACTTGACAGGCCATACTGCCAGATTGTACTGGTTTTTAATATACAATTTAATAGAAATAATTGCAAATGTCTTTGAAATAATAGTAAAATAGAAATATAATGCAGTTAAATGTACCGTATAAGTTTTATATACTCACACTAAAATTGGTTTGTAGCCAAGTTATGAAATTAGGATATAAACCTTGGCTGTTATTAAACCTCCATAGTTTCAAATGACGTACGGTAGTGGGTTCTATATTTTAAAACTAAACCCCATAACTCCCTTGGGAAGTAAATAGGCTATAACTGCCCTATACACCTGCGTGTTATAACACCCTTTCCGATCATGTGTGATGAAAAAAACATTAATTCGTGTCACAAAAATAATAGACTATGGTATTCCACTGGGACCATAGACAACCTTATTACTTTTTTATAAGGCGGGCAACGCATATCGTATTTGTTTATTATATCTTTATCATGAGCTGCGGACGCTGCGGTTATCAATTTACCTTTCGGTGCCCCGTCTCGACAGTTGAAAATCAGTTCTACATCTAAGACGTGTATTTCAAACAGGGATCGTTACCGGTATTCTGATTACCGGTTTTAAATGAGGTATAACCGGTTATAATTGCATTTCGCTATTTATATCGCTAAAGCTCTGATTAGCGGTATAATGAATACCGGTATTCAAGTATATTATCGGTTTAGCCAATTGAGAACAATACCTCTTTTTGATACTTTACCCCTAAAAACCATAACCAGTAATACCTGTCAGTGTCAATACACTCGTTTATTTGTTTTTGTAAATGTTTTCGGTGTTATTGCAAAAAACTCAGACACGCCTTAGACAAGTCTGAAATTACAATTAATTACAGTCTAATTGACATCTTACTTATCAGGTGCAATGAATGGCGGTATTGAATACTGTAAATAGTTTATACATAGCGATAAAAACAAAAGCGGAATGACAATAATACCTCTAATTCGAATATAGGTATTACTTTTTTAGCGGTAACAGTTTGTCAATTTAAATACAGGTATTGAATAAAACCGGTTTTACAATCCCTGATTTCAAACGCCAAATTTCAGTAATTGGGCTGCTTATTACTTATGTGTAAGTTGTCCATATTCCCTGCAAATAATTATTGTATCATAACGGGCCAGTGACGTTGCACAAACGGATCGCAGTTATGTAATGAAATTTTAATCTATAGGATTGAACTTATTGATATAAGAGGTCACATCACACAATTTTCCATTCTTAATAAGCGTAAGTATCCTTATCTTTTCACCTACCCGAAAGCAGCAGTGTTCGCATTGTGGTGTTTCGTTGCGGGGATAAGAAAACCGGTAAAATACTAGCATAGAGGCATTCAGTCTTAGTCCTCAGGGTTGGTAACGTATTTGCATTCTTTGGATTGCAGTCTTAAGATCTCTTTTTGAGAATGGAAACATCTATGGGTCTCAGATACCTTTACCATCAGATGGTCTGTATGTCCGTTTGTCTTATCAACAACATTTTTTTATGTAAATATTCGTATGTATCAAATAAATATCTGTTTCTTTTATATATATTTTTTTTTTGTAAAGTTATCTGAAAGAGATCGCTATTAATCTCGATTATACCGCCTGTTGACTCACTTTGCAATATTTCCTTTCCATGCTGTTATTGTATGTGGTGTTCAATTATAAATATTTGTGTTGTATTGTTTTGTACTGTATTTCAAATGTTCCTCCCCAGAAAGGAGAGCTCCTCATCAAAGGTCCTCAAGTCATGAAGGGCTACAAGAACAACGATAAAGCCAATAAGGAGGCGTTCACTGATGATGGGTGGTTTAGGAGCGGTGATCTGGCTGTCGGTGATGACACAGGAATCATCACTATTGCTGATAGATTAAAGGAACTCATCAAAGTTAGTCAGCTTACTTTTCAATTTTTATTTGACAAACGACAAAAATAAAACATGATGTAAACTAAGGTAAAATTAAACTGTAAAAATAACCTAAGATGTAAAAAGCATAAAAAACTATAAGTCGGGCACTTTTACACGGCATAAATCTAGCGCATAAAACACCAGTGGGCAGAGCACGCTGCCACGGGACTTAGTGTCAAAAGACTTCAAACGGAAACTAGTATCAAATATTATTATGAAATTATTAAAATGACAGCCACCCGAGGATCAACTTGCTTAGTAATAAAATGGCTCAAATCACACAAAACACACTTTTATTTTAAATTTTAGTTCTTTATACTTACGTTGGAATATGCAATAGACGAATTAAAGTCCCGACCCTATGTCAAAAATTGTGCCGTGGCAGCGTGCTCGGCCCACTGTCAGTCATTTTATAAATATTGATGATATTGATAATACATGATTGTGCAAAATGTTGTTACAGAATTATCAATAAGTCTTTTTTAGAGTTAATGGTATTTCTATAGCTCTGCGTACCCCACTCTGGGAATGATGGCGTGATGTTATGTATGTGTGTATGATAATACTTTACCTAGCACTCATTACCTAAAAATCATTGAATGTCTAAGCTGATTCGCTAAGTAAAGAAACTGCCAGCTCTCCGCTCGCAAGTGACGTCAAGATGCCTCGTGAAAAAAAAACAGTATTTAAATAGTTGTTGCCTTAACTGAACTGAGATAAGATAGTGTTTGGACTTTGAACAAAGAATGGTAAACATTTTTGTTCAAAGTCCAAACACTCTTTTTATCGGAATGATTCGACATGATTTTTAGGGTTCCGTAGCCAAATGGCAAAAAACGGAACCCTTATAGATTCGTCATGTCTGTCCGTCTGTCCGTCCGTATGTCACAGCCACTTTATTCCGTAACTATAAGAGCTATACTGTGGAAACTTGGTAAGTAGATGTATTCGGTGAACCGCATTAAGATTTTCATACAAAAATAGAAAAAAAACAATAAATTTTTGGGGTTCCCCATACTTAGAACTGAAACTCAAAAATTTTTTTTTCATCAAACTCATACGTGTGGGGTATCTATGGATAGGTATTCAAAAATGATATTGAGGTTTCTATTATATTTTTTTTCTAAACTGAATAGTTTGCGCGAGAGACGCTTCCAAAGTGGAAAAATGTGTGTCCCCCCCCCCCGTAACTTCTAAAATAAGGGAATGATAAATGTAAAAATAATATATGATGTACATTACCATGCAAACTTCCACCGAAAATTGGTTTGAACGAGATCTAGTAAGTAGTTTTTTTTTAATACGTCATAAAAACATTGATCAAAGCTACAACGAACTTTTATATTATGTTACTTGCTGCTACGGAACCCTTCATGGGCGAGTCCGACTCGCACTTGGCCGCTTTTTTTCAACTTATCTGTTCATTTGTTTGTCCTGATATGTATTTTTACTCTAAAATGCTCGGAAATCTTAACCTTACAGCCCGCGGGCAGTAAAAACAGCCCGTGATATTCATTCTAGTCCAAATAAAGGCTAAATAAAAAAATCTTTTCCAATAGCAGCGGCCGCGAAAGATATATAAATATCATTATAACCTGCTTTTTTTTGTCATGTTTGAAGTACTAACTCCAATTACCAAACTCTTGTACTATCAAAGATCTCCCACGATTTCTTTACCTGTTTCAATGTCCTTTACAAACGGTATTTACAGCGTATCTAAAAGTATATAATTTTTTACTTCTTTGAACATATTGGTTTCAACCCCACACCTCAATCTCAATTTTGTTGAAATTAGTTTTACTACAGTTAAAAATGTGATTAAATTCAATAGTTAATACTGGGTGTTGCCTGTAATAGGAGCAATAAATTGAGGGATCATTTCTACTGTATAAACGTAGCAACATTTGTTCTACAACTTTTATAAAATATATATATTTTTTTTTGGGATTTTTTCGAACAAACTAAATAACATTTTTAATGTACTCTATTCAATAGTCTAGTTGACATCTATTGTCAGCCTACAAACTTCGTAGTTTTCGCAATACATTGCTGGCTTGGAAAATCTAGATTCATTAACATTTAGTAAACAACATGTTATTTTCAAAAGTTGTAGAATAAATGTTGTTACGTTTGTGGTGTGGAAACGATCCCTAAATTTATTGCTCCTATTACAGGCAACACCCGGTATATCGTTTAAGGATCAGGTATATGTCTGACAGTACCTAACATCCAATTAATGTGTTATTTTATTGTGTATTACCCTTTTTTATCTGTAATTATTATTATAAACAAAACGAACACTAAACAGGGCCTCTATTCAGGTGCGTTAAAACGATATCGTGTTTGACACGTTTAAGAATCGTTTATGTCACAGTCGCCATTATTGTAAATGACATAAGAGTTATCAAAACGTTGACAATACGGAAACAGGTCAAAAACGATATCGTTATAACGCAGTTGAATAGAGGCCCAGTTTACTCACATATTAATCAGGTATAACAGGAAAAGGACTTCTAATGACTCCGAAACATGTCGTGTAGTTACCTGAGTAATATGTAAGTGAAAACCGTTTAATGTTCGGTTCGTTAATAATAATGAATCACACTCGTTTAAATTTTGTAATTATTATTATGAATAAATAAATAAATAAATAATCACAGGACAATTTCACACAAATTGACCTAGTCCCGAACTAAGCACTAGGCTTGTACTATGGGTACTAGACAACGATAAATTTACTTATATAGAGAAATATATACTTAAATACATAGAAAACATCCAAGACTCAGGAACAAACACTCGTGCTCATCACGCAAATATCTGCCCTTACCGGGATTTGAACCCAGGACCCCCAGTTTCGAAGGCAGGGTCACTCCCAACTAGACTAGCGTGTCGTCAAATAAAATGAACTTCCAGAAATTTAAGATTCACTTTCTTCCAGGTCAAAGGTTTCCAAGTACCACCAGCTGAATTAGAAGGAGTACTTCGAGAGCATCCAGCAGTTGACGACGCGGCTGTCATAGGAGTTCCACACAAGAGCAATGGCGAGGCCCCAATAGCCTTCATAGTTGTAAAGAAGGGATATAAAGTGCACTCTTCAGATATTTGCGACTTTGTTAAAGAGAGAGTTGCTGAGTATAAAAGACTACATGATGTTACTTTTGTAGATAGTCTACCTAAGAGTTCGACGGGCAAGATTTTGAGGAGAGAGCTGAAGGAGAAGTTCACGTGAATCTAAGAGTACGTACGGGACCTAATTACCAAGCCTCCGCTGTTTGTGTTGTGTAGAGTCTACTGCCACTTTAACAACAAGTAATAATTATAAAACCGTGCAAGAGCATGTTGGACCATGCTTAGTGAAGGGTTCCGAAGCCGTTAAGAGGCCGTATACGAAATTTTGCCGATTTCGCCGATTTACCTGATTTTACAGACGTGATTTTACTGTTGAAATACTTTACTTCTACAAATTTTAATGCGCTACACGAAAGATAATTTCAACTTTAAACGAATGTATGAGCTACTTTTTTGTTTTTATTATTTGATACTGATTCATTGACCTGAAACCGGCGACTGTTTTGTGAATTTTACTGTAAGAGGTTTAGAATATCGCATATTCACGAATTGTTTTGACGTCTAAAAGGTATGAAAAAAATTCAATTTATACTCTAAAATTTGTCTAAAAAATGTATGAATTACTTTTTACCACTTTCATATATTTTTTTTGTGTAAAAAAATGATAAAGTAACTTGGTAAAGTTTTACAGAAAATGGGCAAAACATTGTTTTTGATTACGACTACTTAAAACTACTTATAGTTCAAAAAATTAAAACAACAGTAATAAAGTTTAGTTCAAAATCAATCCATTACTTCAAAAAAACATCTAAAAAATGAAATAAAAACAGCAATATATAATGTTTTAAAATAACCTACATCTCGCATTATAATACTCGACAAATCTGAATAAGTACCTCATTTATTTGTAAGTCATTTATTCGATTAGAACTGAAATGATATTTCATGATGTGCATTCAAACTTATAGAATAGCAGTATTTTAACTGTAAAATCTCAAAAAGAAGCAAAACCACCAAAATTTCGTGTACGGCCTCTTAAGTACTACAAACAACAAGACAAAGAGTAATAACTTTTTCTATTTAAAGTCATAATTTGGTACAGTCGTAGATTATTTTTGTAGGTATAAACACTATAATCGCCTGTATCTCAAGAACCAATGATGTCTACGTAGTTGTGATAGTTTTCCTTGTATAAATATTATATGCGCTTTCATTAAAGATATTTTTAAGATTATTAGTATTTGTAGTTTTGGCTGTAGAGAGGGGACGGTTCTTCTAGAAAGCTAGACTCTTTACTACTCCATTGTATGTTCGAGAGGTTCTTTCAATAAACACGTACAAACTACGAACATTAAAAACCCATATTCCCTTTGACATGTTACCGTATTGTCAACGTTACGATAGCTCTTATTTACTTGAGAGTTAGTAATGGCGGTCAAGTTCAAAACAATACCATAACATGTCAAAGGGAATCCTGGGCTGGAATTCTACACGGTAATAAAATAACGATATCGTATTTGACCTGTTTCTGTATTGTCAACGTTTTGATAACTCTTATGTCATTGATAATAATGGCGACTAGACTAGAAGAGAAAGAGGTCAGGATCGTAGCAGGTGGAAAGAAGTCTCTGCCTACCGTTTTTGGAAACAGGCGTGATTTAATGTATGTATGTAAGGATTTATAACAAAGCTGTTAGGTTAAAAGAGTCATATAAGAATCGTGTACTGTATATTTTTACGGACATTAATGTAAATGAATGGTGTAAATATATTATAATTTAAGTATGCAGTTCAAGTGACCCTGGAATGCAGATAGAAATGTCGTTACTTTTTATATGTATTTTATAGCTACGTTATAACTTAATAAAAAGAACATAAGAAAAAATTGTTTTATTGAAACCTTCATAAAAATGGATATTATTTCCTATCTATAAAAATACCTAAGATAATGATTCATGTTTAAGGGGAGGCAAACGTTACCACGGTACCACCTTTTCTATGGAATTTTTCAGCCTCACTATCAAGTGCATTTGTGCAAGTTTTTCTATTTTTGTAGTTGTTTAAAATTGATAGTACCATCACATAATTAAACATATTTTAAATATCTGTTAAATCAGTGCGCCTGCCTGAATTTCAGATTTTAACGTGTCATTTTTTGTTAATACTTTAAAATTAAGTTGCCGCAGTAAATTTGCCAAAAATAATGATGTCTGCAAAACAATAGTTTCTTTTCTAAAAAAGTAAAACGTTGCGCTATCCGTCCCTTTAAGTAAATGGTTTTAAAATGTGAATGTAAAATGCATTATTCCATAACCATTATTGATAATGTTTGTTAGTATTTAATTTGTTACATATCTGTTTTGGTATGATGATATTGATGATAAATATCTATTATCACCTCGCATTGGTTACGCGTAATTCGATTATTTTGTGATAGCAGGGGAGATACTATGACATGCCTAAGCAATGAGTGTATGGGATAGAGCCATGTAACTGCTATATCTCTATCCCTTGATGAAGATGATCTTTCCGACCGGTTTCGGCCATGGCGACCACTACGACTCCTAGTCGGTCGGGCGCTGGTACACCCGAAGATGGCTTATGTAGGGCATCGAGTTTAATTTCTTCGAACGCTATTTTCTGCTAAAACTATAATGCTTTCAGGGTATCTTAAACATTAATTACGTAGGTTAGGTTAGGTTAGATGTTTAAGATACTCTGAAAACGTAATGGTTTCCGCGGAAAATAGCGTTCGATGAAATTCAATTCGATGAAGTGATACATTCGATGCAATGATAGACACCCCTTATGTAGCCTATCTTTGCAGCCACTGAGGGCACGTGAGTATGCCGCTTACACAATTAAAGTTTTTTTTTTATTCTCTGTAACAAAATCAGGGGCTTTGAGTCGCTTCGCGACTAAGTCAGACCCATGGTACATACAGTAATAATACCATTAAAGAAGACAGAAATCAAATAAATTTAGCACAATAATATAAACTTAACAATATAAAACATCGTATAGAATAAAACAAAACAATCGAGCTGGCTCAACCAGGGGAATAGAAAGCACACTCTGCACTACTACCTCCAACAAATTTAACCCGTATTGGCTGTGCATCTTGGATCTAACCGAGTGGCTCCGCACACATTCGACAATTAAAGTTGATGGCAGCGGGTGGACGGTCCTTTAGCTCATCGCGTTTAGCGTCGAGGTCAGCTTTACGCTGCTCCTCGAACTCGAGGACTTGTTTCTTCATAATCCCACCATTCAAGGGAGCAATCACCTTTTGGATTTGATATAATAACACCTTTATGTATGTATGTATGTATGTATGTAGGTATGTATGTATGTATGTATGTAAACACTTTATTGTACAAAAGAATAACCAAAACAAGACAATTAATTATAATAAAAAAGTACAAAGGCGAACTTATCCCTTTAAGGGATCTCTTCCAGCTAACCCTTGAGAGATTGAGAAAAGTGAAAGGTTATGCATCGAGTAACCAGGTGTACAAATTTATTTAGAGCACCCAAAAAACAAAAACTAATACATTCAAATACTTACATAAATAGATAGAAAGATATGTAATTATACATCAATAAACATGCTTAAACTTACATAAAATACATATATGTATACATCAACATTTGGATAGTTGATACAATATTTAGGAAATAGAGTCAAGTCAGAACTTTTTTTATTTGCCTTTCAGGGAATCTACCGATTGTGAGTGCCTAATACCGGCTGGTAGCCGATTCCACAACCTGACAGAGTGCACAGAAAAGGATTTGGAATAGGATTTAGATTTGTGAGACGGGAAAGCGAGGGTGAGATTGGCCTTTGAGCGCAAACGGTTTTGGGAGCCGGTGGCCATGAAACTAAACCGCTCAGAAAGGTAGAAGGGAGAACGAGGATTAAAAAGAGTGTTAAAAAGCAACGACAGGAGGTGAACATTTTGGCGAAAACGAGTCATATCATATCAAATCCAAAAGGGAGATTGCACAAATTCATTTTTAATTTAGTAATTTTTCGCAGGTGAGCTTCAAAAATTGCCCCACTGGATACTGTGCCCCCTAACACTTCGCACTTTTAGAATTATAGTGACCTAATTCAAACATTTTCAGCTTTCGATTTTGAGTCATAAATTTAGTATTATATCGAAGACTTAAATCAAAATTCAAAATATTTGGATCAGGTCACTATAATTCTAAAGATGCGACTTATCCTAAACTGAATTGCTTAACTAGGTATGTCATAGTAACCCCCAGAGCTGCGCGTGACATGGCGGAACTAATTTGTCCTTGTTTTCTCATTTTCGGCAAATAAAGGCAGTAAATCTTAAGTAGTCGTAACATAATGATATGTTATTAAATAATTATATATGTTTACTGTCTTATGCCATTACATAACAGATGTATGGTAGATGCCAGTCTGAAAGGTTAATGTAAAGAATAATATTTCAAGATGACTTGGACGCAATTATCGTGGTAGTCTTAGGATGTATCAGTGCGTCAAAGCTAAAATTAGATTTCGAGAGTCATTCGATATAACGCTCGCTTATTTCATTTTTATTTTTATTGAGTTGATTGATTGTACTTACTTAGCAGGAGCACTAAACGAAAGAAATACCTACTATATTGTAATGTACCTATGTTCACTTAGACTGTAGTTATACATACCTTTTTAAACGTATGGTCTTTGGAAGTATTTTAAATACAATGCATTGGCTGGGCCAAACAAATGAATGCGCATCCATAATGACAGTTTAAATAAAAATAAGTAAGTACAATTCATTTGGTAGACACAAAGACGTATACGATACGCGTGAATTAAACAGAGGAGACTGTCTCTAACTATATTAATTATCAAAAGAGAAGAATCAAATTAGACATGATTTTTTAAATGGCCTTTCTTTATTTGCATACAATTTTGTAAAGCTATTTCTATTTATATATTGTCTCTTGGCTTGACACTATCACCTTGAAAACAAGAAAAAACAAAGTATACAAAGCAATAAAAAAACATGTTGAGTGAAAACCTGTGTAGCTAGACAAGTTGCATTCAAAAATCGTTAGCAATATGTTTCGATAGACAAATGGAATTGACGTAAGCCACCGATATCGTCACGTGGTACTATCTCGGTGGCTTACGTCAATTCCATATGACATCACAGGACAATGTCACACAAATTGACCTAGTCCCAAACTAAGCTCTAGGCTTGTACTATGGGTACTAGACAACGATAAACATTCTTACATAGAGAAATACATACTTAAATACTTAAAAAACATCCAAGACTCTGGAACAAATACACATCACACAAATATCTGCTCTTACCGGGATTTGAACCCGGGACCGCTGACTTCAGAGGCAGGGTCACTCCCAAGTAGGCCAACGTGTCATCAAAACAATCGCTAACGATTGTCGAATGCAACTTATATAGGCACTATAGGCAGAGTGCGCCGTGCGGCACGCTACCTCAATACCGGTCACACAATTATCTACATCACTCTCAACAGTAACTCTGACAAAGCACAATCTGCCGCTGATATGGCCGCACGTTTGCTCGCTCGTAATAAAGTGGTCCCTTTAATATTAAGGAGGAATCATGTGTGGAGTAAAGACAAAGTGGCCCGGTCGCCATTCAACGACATAGTGGTACCGGAACTGAGTATCAACGAGTTTGTGTTTCGGAACCTTGACAAGTGGGCGACGAGGACCGCTATGGTAACGTAAGCAGTTGTTTGTTTGGTAAATTATAGCCATTGTTGGAACTGGTTTGATCATGGACTTTTTTTGTATGATGGTCGAAAATTATAAAATTTAAAGTTCAAACAAATGCAGTTATTTTAACTATGATAAAAACACTTAATAATAAGCTTTTGTAAGATAAAAGGGCATTGGGTAAGTTTGTATGAAGAATATTGTCGTTTTTTTTTCAGCGGCCACGTGTTATTTTTACATAGCTATTTAGAGGAGCTCTAAATACACATAGATACATATAATTTATGGCGTTTAATAATGTCGGAGCCGCGATATTAATTATTTAAGTTTTCAGTTTTTGGTATTGAAAGTACACTCGGATATATTTAAATATCTCGGCTCTGATGCATTTAAAATTATGACATTGTGAAACAAAATATGTTTATTTTCGATAAATCTATCCTAATAGGCAACTTTTACGAATAGCCGCTCACATAAAAAAATATTACGATTTTTACAAATAAAAACACTTTTACCCAAACCCCTTTGGTATACATACGTTACTTCGATTACAATAAAATAATATGGTACCATCGAGCTGGTTTGATGATGGAGTGAAATTAGTCAAAGGCAAAGTGGTCCGGTCGCCATTCAACGACATAGTGGTACCGGAACTGAGTATCAACGAGTTTGTGTTTCGGAACCTTGACAAGTGGGCGACGAGGACCGCTATGGTAACGTAAACAGTTGTTTGTTTGGTAAATTATAGCCATTGTTAGAACTGGTTTAATGATGGAATTTATTTATATAATTGTCGAAAAATAAAATTTGATTTGTAGTATATTGCAGTAATTAATTTGTTATAAGAAATGCAGTTGCTTTAGCTCGACGACACGTTAGTTTAGTTGGCAGTGACCCTGCCTCCGAAGCCATCGGTCCTGGGTTCAAATCCCGGTAAGGCCAGATATTTGTGTAATGAGCACAAGTATTTGTTTCTGAGTCTTGGATGTTTTTTAAGTATTTAATTATATATTTATTTTTGTAAGTATGTTTATTGTTGTCTATTAAGTATCCATATGTACCAAGCCTAGAGCTTAGTTTGGGACTAGGTCAATTTGTGTGACATTGTCCTGTGATATTTATTATTATTTATTTAGTTATTATTTTTCCTAAGTCTGATAAAACACAGTTAAAAATAAGCATTTGTTCAAAAGATCCTTTTTATAAAACATTTTATTGCTGACTGTACTTCTTAATTAACTAATTAATACGTTCTTACCGATTTTGCCTATCGTGATTAAACATTAATAAGCTCATTTTTTTATTCTTATTTAGGGTTCCGTAGTCAAACTAGGAACCATTTTAGTTTCGCCATGTCCGTCCGTCCATCGGTCTGCAGTCTAGCGCAGAGACTCTTCGTACTAGAAAGCTGTAATTTGGCATGAATATACATATTATTCACGAAAATAAAGTGGTAGAATAAAAATTTGGAATTTTGATTATATAACACTTTTTACCCTTGATCTATTTTTTCGTACGTATAAACTCATTATCAAAAGACGAGTCAAATTTGGGTCCAAATTCGACGGCTACTATGATCTATTGAAGAGTTCCTATGGCTACCGTCTATCTTCGTCATACCAGCTCGATAGTACCATATACATACCTAAAAAATATTGTAATATCATCAGAATCACATAAGTATGGTAAATTCAAGTCAACCCGAAAATTAGAAGTACTTACTACCTTTTGTATAAAGCATCTAAGGACATGAGTTAGTAAGTACTAGACCACCACAAAACCATATTGCTTTGGTATTTTATCGTATTATCTACGTTACGACAGGTATAATTTACTTGACAGTAATAGTAACCGAGTTAAAAAACAGTACAATAACGTACATACATAATATCACGCCTTAGTGGGGTAGGAAGAGCTACAGAAATACCAACAACTCTACATATATTGACTTTTTATAATTCTGTAACCACATTTTGCACAATCAGGCCAAGAAGTTTACTAGTGTACTAGTGACAAGTTGCAAGCCCATCGCCTAACATAACATGCCCTTATTCCCTTAGTCGCCTCTTACGACATCCACGGAAAGACATGGAGTGGCACTATTCTTACCCGGCAACCACACGGTTTTAAAAGCGACATGGTTTTACAAAGTAGTGAGCGCTGCTTATTGTTTTTGTAGATGGTTTAGTTAACGATAGTCATTGTTCACAATTGTGATGACACTGGGTTATTGCCGGAATTATTTTGAGTGATTTTCCAAAATTATGTAATTTGATTATTACTGTTATTATTTATATTACAAAAAATATCAGTAAACTAAAAATTACAAAGTAAGTACAGAGTTGTTGGTTGTTTTTTAGATATAGGCGATGGTACTAGTGTTGGATACTCAACTCTTAAAACGGATCCCTTAATCAAAAAATGGTTTTTACAAACCGGCAATATTTAAGACCTATCCAACGACACCCAAGACTATGGGGTTGACGAGAAAAAAAATACATCCCAACCTTGGGAGTAGGGGGGTAAGATAATAAGAGTTTCTGAGCTAGGCTGCGGACGGACGGAGCGACGGACGGACGGACGGACATGGAGAAACTTTAGTTTGACTACGGAACCCTAAAAATGTGCCAACATACGTAATTCTGGATGCCCGTACGAAAATCTGGAGAAAAACGTACCCAACGTAAGGGTAGTTTCGGGTACGTTACGCGTAAACTGCAGTAACATAATTAAACAATAATGTATAACGACACACTAGCCTAGTTGATAGTGACCCTGCCATCGAAGCTAGGGTCCTGGGTTCAAATCCCGGTAAGGGCAGATATTTGTGTGACTAGCACGAGTATATCTTCCTGTGTCTTGGATGTTTTCTATGTATTTAAGTATATATTTCTCTATATAAGTATGTGTATCGTTCTCTAGTACCCATAGTACAAGCCTAGAGCTTAGTTTGGGACTAGGTCAATTTGTGTATTGTCCTGTGATTTATTTATTTATTTATAATTATAAGCTGCATCTTTACAAGACAAAGACATGATCATTTTTGTATTACATTATACAGTAGAATCATCTTTTCATAACATCTAGATACAATAATATAGTGGAGAAAGAAGCCTTTACAATGTTCACGCTACTATACTGTTCTTTCACGTTTATAGTGTATCGGTTACATTATATTGCTTGATCAACAGGTAATGTATAGTAGTCATTACAATTCAGTAGTGAAATACAAATAATGTAACATTTACATTATGCGATGTGGATCCACAATGCAGTGCTAACATTAAAATGAAAACATTTACAGTTTTTACACCGTTTACTATAATGTGGGTTCGTACATAAAATGACTCACAGAAATTGACGAAAATCTCTTGCATAGTTTATGTACTTGACAGTATAGGTAAGCTCATTATAAACAATATAGCGGGCTACAAACGGGTGTGTACATTTGTACATTACCACGTGTTTGTGCTGTTTCTTGGTTAGTTTTGCTTGACCGTTAAGGTTTGGAACCAAAAGTAATGAATGGACACAACGTCGAACAATATTTACTATGAAGAAAAAATATATATAGTATGAAAGGAAAACCAAAACCATTTAATGAATAATAATACAAAAGATGTTCAAAGGCAAATTTATCTCTTTAAGAGATCTTTTTCAGCTAACCCTTGGAAGATTGATAAAAGTGAAAGTTATAGTCATTCCGATTCCAAAGACGAAATTAGTTTGTTAAAAATGGTCTATTATTAAATGCTTATATACAGTTGCTCAAAAAGTGATACTTTTTGTAGCTATAAATCCCGTGAAAAAAGGGCAATTGATAAGTGCGAAAAGTCATTTTTTTTGCACTTACCTTTAATAATAATTGCCCTTCTTACCCTTAATTGTTCAAATTGCAATGTTTTGTTCAAATTGTAAATTTTTCGGAAATGTTGTATAAACAAACGTAATTTGATACACGTGCGGAACCGTCATTTTCACTCGTCCATCAGCTCGGGCGAAGACACTTCGGGACTCGTGTAAAATATATCACACGTATTGATATACCACGTAACAATGTCACACAAATTGACCTAGTCCCAAACTAACCTCTAGGCTTGTACTACGGGTAATACCTATAGACAACGATAAAGTTACTTAGATAGAGAAAGGTAAATAATACATAGACTAGAAAACATCCAAGACTCAGAAACAAATACTCGTGCTCACCACGCAAATATCTGCCCTTACCGGGATTTATCCCGGAATCGCTGGCTTCGGAGGCAGGGTCACTCCCAACTAGGCCAACATGTCGTCAATGATATACTTTCCGCACCTGTATCAAAAAAATCTATTTTTATTTAAGCAGGAGGTATTTTTTTGGGCCAAGCGAATTAAATAAAACAACAAACTTAATTCCTGACACGTCGGAGACAAATAATCATATTAACCGTACAGTAGATATCATTCTTGTAGTTCAATTAAATAGGTAAATTACAAAGTCCAAAGTCCACATGAAATGTTGAAACATGATCATTCACAACGTTTCGTACTTTGTTCCTCAAAATATACTAAAGCCTTAGTAAATATTGTATACAACGTTAAGCTTCATTAGAACACGTTGATTAAAATATAACAAACAGTCTATTTAGAAACTCCTAAACACTTTCATAAGGTAAAATAACTAAGACTCATTTATTTATTCATTACAAAAACCGCCACGATAACAAAGAGTTATCGGGACTTTGATAACATTTGCTCCGTCTAGCAATTGTAAATAATACAAATTCAAGTTCAATTTTGATTATTCCTGGACGACAACCTAATTATCATGCGAGATGGTCGAATCGAATTTCACTTAATCAAATGTATCATTTCATCGAACGCTATTTTCTACTGAAACCGTAACCCATGTTTTCAGGGTATCTGAAACATTAATTACGTAGGTTAGGTTAGATGTTTAAGATACCCTGAAAACATGGCTTCAGGCGAAAATAGCGTTCGATGAAATTAAATTCGAAAAAATGATACACCCCTTGCTAGATATTAGCATGCAGATAATCATCAACTGCGTTTAATTTCCCGTTTTTTTTCATCCCGATTTTTACCTACTCGTAAGTGGTTGACCGAGCTTTTAGTACGATATTATTGAAAACTTTTATTTCAGGAAACAACCATAAATTAGAAATACCTTACAGTCTAACAATACACAAGTACATGACAATATACAAGTTAAGGTGACAAAACAGCTTGCGCCTGACTTGCCAGAACTGTTATCGTGGTCGCTGCTGGTAGAATACCCCATTACCATAACGCAACATCTTTTGTCCAGAAGACTCGAGACAGTCCCCAGCAAAAACCACGGCAAGCGCTCACGAATAAACTAGAGTCCACGTAGAAGATCTTTACAACTATCCACCGTATTTAGAGACATTTAGAATCAATTAACTCGTTTCCTTTTCAAAGTTGTGAATGAAAAATCACTAAGCAGCGTTTTAATTGTCGTCTGTTGCCGGGTTAGAATAGGGCCACTCCATGTCGCGACTAAGGGAATAAGGGCTTGTCCGTTAGGCGATGGGCTTGCGGCCTGTCACTAATATACTAGTAGACTTCTTGGCCTGATTGTGTAAAATGTGGTTGCAGCATTATCAACCAGTCTTTTTGTGGTTGTTGGTATTTCCGAAGCTCTGGCTACCCCACTGTGGGAATGAAGGCGTGATGTTATGTAACTGACTCTGTGCGTGGCCGTGTTAAATAATAATAACACGATTAGAATACACAATTTATTTGGTACTTTAAGCATCGGATTTTGAGACAATTTAGAGATTAACTCGTTCGATTTTCAAATTTGTGCTGAATAATTGTCACTAAGAAACGACTTAATCGTCATTAAGTGACTCTTTCCTTAGACAGTGCGGCCGTAAGGACCTCTTTTGACTAGACGTTCAAATAGAATAGGAATTCAATTTGTTCATAAGTGTGATGCGACAGATGGTTTAGTGTTGTAGCAGCTATCTAAATGATGAGTAAAAGTTATTAGTGCCATGAGCGTGGACTGTATTTTTAGGTTCTTGAATTAAAGCCACAAATTTGCAATTTACCAAAGTATATTAACCTCACACAAATGACGACAAGATGGGAGGGAGGCGAGAGAGATACAGCGCCGGAACCAATCTTACCCCGGAGGAGAGGTTCCAAGTAAAAAAAATACCAATCTTAACAATCCATACCTTTGCCCGTGTGGTTGCCGGGTTAGAATAGTGCCACTCCATGTCTACCCGGGGATGTTGTAAGAGGCGACTAAGGGAATAAGGGCATGTTATGTTAGGCGATGGGCTTGCAACCTGTCACTAATACACTGGTAAACATCTTAGCCTGTTTGTGCAAAATGTGGTTACAGAATTCCCAATTGCCTATCTGCCTACCCGACTCTGGGAATGAAGGCGTGATAGCGTGTATGTGTATGTATGTACCAATTTAAAACTTGTGTTGCCAGTAACAATTAGGATGCCCCATCCCATCAAGATAACTCTTGGCTTCATCGTAAAGTAATCTGGCTTTTATTGACCCACCTTTACAGACGTGAATTCTTAACAGGAATGCGGAATTACCGGCAGGAGTTACACCTACGCCCAGATACACAAATACACTCAAGTGCTCGGAGCAAATTTGAGGAAGAAATTCAACATCAACGATGGAGACACTATTGGTGTTATATCGCCGAATGAACCGGAGTATCCGATTGTAGCTCTTGGAGCGCTAGAGGCTGGTGCTATAGTCACCACCATGAATCATCTATATACTGCATGTAAGTATTTTTACGGTTCCGTACGTACGAATGAAAAAACGGAACCCTTATAGGATTACTCGTGTGTCTATCTATTCGTCTGTCTCCGCATCTATTGGACCGATTAAGCTGACATTTTGAATGTTGAATATCTGTGACCCAATCACGGACGTGTAATGTAAATTAATCAATTTGAAATATGAGGTTCACATCAGGAATAAAAAAACTAGAATAAAAACTATAAATGAGAAAAAAAAACTTGTACATACTGTACGATGTGACATAATAATATGTACAAAGGGCTTCAATACAGATCTCAAATATGATTTAATTTAAAACTACTAGGTCAAAATTTTTTATAATAAAGATAATAATAGTTCTTTAAGTGCATTTAGTTTTCTTACTTTATATTTTAGTTCTAAAGTGACACCGGTGACTGAAAAGTTGTGTGAAAATCGGTAGTCATGGTATGGACATGTGATGCGGAGGAATGAGGAAAATATCGTCAGGAAAGTTTTAAGTATGAATGTGGATGGTTATACGAGTAGGGGAAGACCGAAGAAACGATGGATGGACTTTGTGAAAGATGATATGACTAGAAAGGGAGTGACTACTGAGAGGGCGACTAATAGAGAAGTATGAAAGAAAAATACATGTTGAGCTGACTCCAAATAAGTTGGGATAAGGGCAGGAGAATGATGATGATATATTTTAGTTCTCCTTGTTTACATTGCCTACTTTGTTTTAATTTTTACGTTACGTGCCCTTCTATCTAAAGTGGTTAGAAAGAGATCACTTAAAGTGATAAGACCGCCCGTTTTCTGCCGTATAAGAATTAAATGTTTTTTTCTTTCCTTATTTATTGTTCTTTGTTAGATGTTCAATAAAGCTTATTTCTATTGTATTGTAATTATAAATAAGTGTCAAAACATTTCATATCATTCATTCAGGTCTGTATTTCTACTTCTTATCTAATCAAACAGAAAATAAATCCAATCTAATCTACTTAGTATCTGATAAAACGACTAGATCAAATGAGTTTGCAAACAACTGTATCCAAAAACTTATCTGGTATTATGGCCACTAGAAAACGAGAAACTTCATACGTCATAGTTAAAATAAACTAAATTTCTTAAAAAGGGAGTTCGATGTTTTCTATTTCTTTTGGTCTTAACGTCTTTGTTCACATAATTTGTTACATTATCTTAATTATGTAACGTGAAGATAAAGCTAGGTTAGGTTAAGTTTGATTTATAAAAAATGAAGGATATTTTAATAAAATACTTTAATGACGTGATAGTCACGACCTAAAACACATTATGACTAAAAATAAAGAAGGCAGACAATACAAATATAGTACTAGTACTAAATATACTACCAAAAAGCGGTTACCCAGTCAAGCTAAGCTAACTCAATAAATTTTCCATTATACTTTATTAGGTTACTTGCGACCCGCCCTCGCTTCACTCCTGGTTAAAGTATTATACATATAAACCTTCCTCTTGATAACCCTATCATCTATTACACCCTACCGCATCAAAATCCGTTGCGTAGTTTTATATGTAGATCTAAGCATACATAGGGACAGATAGACAGCAGGAAGCGACTTTGTTTTGTACTATGAAGTGATATTTCTTCTTTCAGATGAGATACAAACCCAAATTCAGCTATCAGAAGCAAAAATAATCTTCGCTCATCCTCAAGTAGTATCAACTGTTCAGGAAGCTTTGAAACTCAGCAAGAAACAAATGCCAATCATCTGTTTAGATTCACAACTTAACAGACCAGAAGGCACTGTTTCATTTAAAGAGCTCATTGAAGACAGCCATGTTGATTTGGATATTTTGAAAAAAGTTAAAAGGAAGCCAAGCGATGTGTCTTTTCTACCGTACTCTAGTGGTACCACGGGGTTGCTTAAAGGTGTAGAGTTGACGCACGGTAACTTGGTTTCCAATTGCGCACAGCAGGACACAGAGTTTAAGCAATATAATCCTTCAGGTAAGTTCATTTATTACTAAGGTTTAAGCGGTGGTAGGACCCTGTGAAGGGTTCATCCGGATCGCTACCACCATCTTACACCTTGTCCGTTAACCTACCACCAAGCAGCAGCGTTCGCATTGTTGTCCGGTGATAACACAACCGGTGAAATTACTAGCGTCGAGGCATTCCATTTTAGTCCTCAGAGTTGGCAACGCATTAGAGGTCTTAGGATTACAATCTGGAGATTATTGTCTTGAGAATTCAAATGTCTATGGGTCTCAAATTCAACTTCGGCCTGAGTGCCATAATAAATAAATAAATGAAATTCTAAAATATACAGTTGATAAGAGTTCATGGGCCACTACTAAATTGACTGACAGAGAATGCACAGCTGTAACCGCTGGACCTTGGAACTTGAAATTTAGAGGGATTATTAATTGACTATCCTAGAGGAGCACTAAGGGAGTTTTGGATATTCATCCCTCTAGGGGTTCAAATAGGGGGAATAGCGGGAAACTGATTCCACGCGTACGAAGTCGCGGGCGTCATCTAGTGGGTGTATAAGTGGTCCCTGTGGAAGACCAGCGCTGGTTTTACTACCAGAAACATGCTGAGCTGGATCCATTTGAAGACTTCTAGCATTAGGTCAGCCTTATTTGGGATCCTATCATTTCATAACCAACGTTTCACAAATGATTCATTTCACAAACATATCATTTGACAACCTGTGTTTTTTTTCGAAACCGTATATTATGGTGGTTGCCGGGTTAGAATAGTGCCACTCCATGTCTTCCCGTGGATGTCGTAAGAGGCGACTAAGGGAATAAAGGCTTGTAGTACTGTTAGGCGATGGGCTTGCAACCTGTCACTAATACACTGGTAAACATCTTGGCCTGAATGCAAAGTGTGGTTACAGAATTATCAACAGGTTTAGAGTTGTTGGTATTCTGTTACTCTGCCTACCCCACTCTGGGAATAAAGGCGTGACGTTATGTATGTATTATGTATGTATATTATTATGGATTTATTTCAAGACCATCGCGTAAAACCCTATAGGATAGGTTGCGAAACGATGCATTCGTCAAAGATTTGTCAGCGGAAAGGCAGAGAACCGCCTTATTTACCTATTTTTGTCTCTTTTGATTAGTTGCTTGTTAGTTGTTAGATGTCTAAATAAACTTTTTTTATTTATTTCTTTCTTTTCTCATCTTCTCTAATACAGCTGGGCTATTTTGTATATACCTCGCCCCTTTAAGATCGTATGAGCAACCCTCTTACACGCCTAGTTCAAACGTGCTGGTTTCCCCACGATGTTTTTTCTTCAACGTAAGAGCATTGGGTAATCTACTTAGTTTATTAAATTTCATTGGTACAAGGCGACCGCTGGGATTGAAATTCGGTACCTTAGGGAGGTATCCGACGACTTTTTGTAGCGATGCAGTGGTTACTGGCCATTTGAATAGTAACTTAAATAGCACGGTAAATTCTTTAATTATATAAAAGTGCCATTTAAAAATACCTACTCTAAGAAATTTTCTGTACCTACTTAAAAAGTAAGACCTAACAATTTCAAAAGAAAAAGGACTAAATACGTGCTCGTTAAGTAACATTCAAAAGTGTCGTATCGCATTAAATTTTATGTCACCATAAACTTAGTACTAAAGTAAAATAATAAAACAAAATACATCGTTATCAGTTAGTATCCACTTCGCGACTTTAGTGCACATTTTTTTTATGACATGGAGTATCGATTCTTAAGACTGCAATCCTAAGACCGCAATTGCGTTGCCTTCACCGATACCTACACAACAATGAGAACACGGTTGAATAGTTTACGAGTTAATGTTCTTAAGAATCTGTTACTCAAATAACAACCTCTAAAACATTTGAATTTGTCCGCAGCTCCCTACCAAGAGAAGCAGCTTCTTATTCTGCCTATGTACCACTCATATGGATTAAGTATATGCCTATTGCACAAACTCTCTGTCGGCATAAAATCAATAACGCTGCCGAAGTTCCAACCAGAAACGTTCCTGAAATCTTTGAGGGAACATAAGACAAATATATTGTATTTGGCACCACCTATGAGTAAGTAAACATGGATGGTCGAAGGCCATATATGCTACCACGCCCACACAAGAATCAAAAGGGATGGCTTTATGTGCTTCCTCGCGGAGAACGTGAGATGGAGATAGTTAGTTTGCGCGCCCTTGATTGCAATGTCTTTAAAACCACAACATTTATATAAAAAATATTTAACAGTACCAAGAAGTTATTGAAAGTAGCGTGAAATAATAATGATGACATTTACATGCTCGACAAAGATGAGATTACAATCGCAACTTTTTAAAACGAAAAGTTGTGAGACAAAATAATGAAATTGCATTCTGAACTAAATACAAGAATACATGCTAAAATTGTTAAGAAAAGAAAATCGTGATTAAATAAAAAATAATAAATAAATATCGCAGGACAATCTCACACAAATTGACCTCGTCCCAAACTAAGCGCTAGGCTTGTACTATGGGTACTAGACGTCGATAAACATACTTATATAGAGAAATACATACTTAAATACATATAAAACATCCAAGACTCAGGAACAAATATTCGCACTCATCACACAAATATCTGCCCTTACCGGGATTTGAACCCAGGACCGCTGGCTTCGGAGGCAGGGTCACTCCCAACTAGGCCAACGTGTCGTCGTCGATTAAAACTATAAATACCCTAATATTACAAGTTAAGAGTGCAGAGTGTAGTTTAAGCCTTATTTAAGCACTAGATATGCCTATTTTTGAAAATATTGTATTATATATTTTATTTTAGTATTATTCCTCGGAACCCATCCCCAAGTGACTCCTGATCTCTTCGATCCGGTCACTTGTATTATGAGCGGGGCTGCGCCACTACCACGGGCTGACATCGACAAGCTGTTCGAGAAGGCTAAGGTATTTTTCATACATCACTATATCTAAGTATATACCAAGGTCAAGCAGGGCCTTAACTTCGGCGTCAAAGAACAGATTTTCAGCTTCTGTGAAGTAGCTAACCCTACCTCTCCCTTCCTTGCTTAAGGGAATACCGGTATAACGGATACCGGCGTGGATAAGGAAGGATTCACATTGGTGTAGCACAGGAAAGTACGCAGGAAGCCTCATAACTAAGTGTGGTACTGCAGAACCAGAATTCAGAGCTGCGGACAATTATAGCGCTCTAGGCATCCCACCTGTACCACTCTGCTACGTTGGATGACGTGGTGAAGGTTGGATAAGTTATTTATTATTACGTGCCTTGTTACTTAATAGTGTCTTCCATACACGGCGCGCCCTACAACTTAGCTTTAATTACAATGACGTCTTGCACTCAAAACACTAGGTACTTCTGAACTCATTTATGGCAAATAACTCAAGCTTAGGACAAGAAAAGAAGAACAATGGATAGCAAGAGGAACTTGAAAGAAGTTGACAGAACCGTTTTTATAACTAAATTTGCTCTGTTTTCTTTGTAAAAGCATTCAGTAAACGTAACGCTGCCTAAGAACCTAGCTTTGTAATAGGCAGTAACATCCACCTAGGCGTCTAACAAATATCTATTAGTATCTAGTTCTCCTAGAATGACAATCTACCCTTCCAGTTTTCAGCTGTCTATGCTTTTAAATTAGTAAAATTATTGTAGATCAGGAAACTACAAGCCCCTTGTTCTCCTTTCAATCATATCACATCTAACATTTTTTGTTATAAGGTTACGTCAATCATTTTCAGCGCGAAGTTGAGCTCTCAATGGGGTATGGATTGACTGAGACCTCGCCTCTAGCCACTGTGAATCCTCTCGGGGCCAAAGATTACAAGACTGTGGGCTACGCGCTCCCCAACACCTTTATGAGGATCGTCGACGGGGAAATGAATAACTTAGGACCAAATGAAGTAAGTGTTGCAATTTGAACATAATATAATACATCCAAGTGACGACATTATTCCGAAGAATGATGAAGAAACGAAAGCATCTAAAACCATTTACCAATGGTCCGTAATTCTATCAGTAGAAGTCGTCTCTGCTTTTGAATACTTATTAAGTTTCAATTTAGGTCACAGACGTGATCATGGTCGTTTTAAAATTCTATAGTAGGGTTTTGACTAAATTGCGAACCAAATATATAGATAAATGATAAATATATATGAATTATAAGTCTTATTTGCCTTTGGTATGCCAATTTTGCACATAAGAAAGATATTTTACAAATAATTTTTATTTAACGAGTCTAAAGCAACTCGTCAAGTCTAAATTTGTATATAGTGCATTTAGTTATTTATTATTTTATTATTTATTAGATTATTGGAACTCCAAAACTATCTCTCATACCATTTTATAATAATATCATAGTGATCATATGATACTTCATAAAAATATTTTGCCTTTCAAAACAATAAAACATGAAAGAGGGTCAAATCTCATTTTTAACTTTATTTGGTTTAGCAGGGCAGCATGATAGCCCTATCATGCTGCCCTGCTAAACTAAATAGCAACAACTCAAGTAAAATCCCTGTAGAAATCACAACCTTATTACTAAGACGAGAGGATTGAATTTACTTTGGCAATTGAATCTGACATACCGTTTTTAGGGTTCCGTAGCCAAATGGCAAAAAACGGAACCCTTATAGATTCGTCATGTCTGTCCGTCTGTCCGTCCGTATGTCACAGCCACTTTATTCCGTAACTATAAGAGCTATACTGTGGAAACTTGGTAAGTAGATGTATTCGGTGAACCGCATTAAGATTTTCATACAAAAATAGAAAAAAAACAATAAATTTTTGGGGTTCCCCATACTTAGAACTGAAACTCAAAAAATTTTTTTTCATCAAACTCATACTTGTGGGGTATCTATGGATAGGTATTCAAAAATGATATTGAGGTTTCTATTATAATTTTTTTCTAAACTGAATAGTTTGCGCGAGAGACGCTTCCAAAGTGGAAAAATGTGTGTCCACCCCCCGTAACTTCTAAAATAAGGGAATGATAAATGTAAAAATAATATATGATGTACATTACCATGCAAACTTCCACCGAAAATTGGTTTGAACGAGATCTAGTAAGTAGTTTTTTTTTAATACGTCATAAAAACATTGATCAAAGCTACAACGAACTTTTATATTATGTTACTTGCTGCTACGGAACCCTTCATGGGCGAGTCCGACTCGCACTTGGCCGCTTTTTTTGCCTAGGAGAGCATGGGCCCACGGCCTTGACGCGCGATTTTCTGTCATTTTCCTTATTATCTTTATACGGAACACAAATTAAATTAAAATGACCGGTAGTTTTATAAAAGATAACTTACTAGATATTTAGTATATTTTTGCAAAAGTTAGTAAGTAAGTCATTTCGGAGGAGAATCAAAACGACTCCGATTTTCAGTATTTTTAATCTCCTCTGAAATTACTTCCCGTTTACTTTTGCAAAAATATACAAAAACTCTCGTAAGTTATTCTTTATATAAAACTACCAGACATTTTTTCATATTTTGTTCCGTTTGACATATACATACATAAAATCACGCCTTCATTCCCAGAGTGGGGTAGGCACAGCTACAGAAATACCAACAACCCCAAAAAGACTTGTATGAATTCTGTAACCATATTTTGCACAATCACGCCAAGAAGTTTACCAGTGTACTTATTAGTGACAGGTTGCAAGCCCATCGCCTAACAGTACTACAAGAATTTATTCCCTTAGTCGTGTCTTACGACATCCACGGTAAGACATGGAGTGGCACTATTCTAACCCGGCAACCACACGGACCACACGGACGAAATATATTAAGGAAAATGTCAGAAAATGTCGTTTCAAAGCCCATGGTAGCGCCGAGCGTCCAGTGGCGCCCTCATTAGTTTTATCGTGTTTTCTAATAAACTGAAGTATTATCTTAAAATCTAAGAGCGCTTTACTGTTGTAAAAATGAATACATTCATTGGTACAACAGTAATGATAATATCACAGGACAATCTCACACAAATTGACCTAGTCCCAAACTAAGCTCTAGGCTTGTACTATGGGTACATACTAGACAGCAATAAACATACTTATATAGAGAAATATATACTTGAATACATAGAAAACATCCAAAACTCAGGAGCAAATACTTGTGCTCATCACACAAATATTTGCCCTTTCTGGGATTTGTACCCAGGACCCCTAGCTTCGAAGGCAGGGTCACTACCAACGAGGCTAACGTGTCGTCGAATAGGTACTTTAGTTTACACGATAACCCAAAGATTTGGCAGGTGTAGCAAGCAGGTGAAACTGACATTATTTAGTGCAAACTGCCTATCATTCTACACCTGCCAACTCTGGGTCAGGCACACAGAGTACAATTTAATGATATATTCCACACGCTGATGCGGCTGCCGAGACATTGCAGTGCCTCGACTATGTTCGCTGATGCCGGGGTCCCAGACTTTTACGCCGTCATGCGCGCACGCATCGCCTGTTTCTGGGACAGATTGAGCCGCTCTCGCAATTCCATCCTGCAGAGTGTGTACCGCGAATTGGGTAGCCCAATGTTAAATATTGGCTGGCTGCTCACCAGAATGGCGATTTCAAATGAGACTAGGAGTTTATTGCTTCTGAATGTATTTTAATTGACGCTGTACATTTGTGCCTTATTTTTGTATATTTTTTTTATACTATGGGTTTTTTGCCTGCAAATAAAGCTTATTGACGACACGCTAGCCTAGTTGGGAGTGACCCTGCCTTCGAAGCTAGGGGTCCTGGGTTCAAATCCCGGTAAGGGCAGATATTTGTGTGATGAGCACGAGTATTTGTTCTTGAGTCTTGGATGTTTTCTATGTATTTAAGTATTTATTTCTCTATATAAGTATGTTTATCGTTGTCTAGTACCCATAGTACAAGCCTAGAGCTTACTTTGGGACTAGGTCAATTTGTGTGAGATTGTTCTGTGATTATTATTATTATTATTATTATTATTTTTATTATTATTATTATTTATTAAAAAACACAATAAAAGTAATGATGGCGCCACTGGACGCTCGACACTCTCTTAAAACGCCAAATTTCACTTAAAACTAATTATAATATCTTCTTTGTTTCCAAGGTCGGAGAGTTGTTGTTTAAAGGGCCTAATGTCATGAAAGGTTACAAGGCTAATCCTGAAGCTACCAAGCAAGCATTCATCGACGACCGTTGGCTTCGGACTGGAGATCTGTGCTGTATTGACGACGCAGGACGACTCATTATTGCTGACAGACTTAAAGAACTGATCAAGGTAATTCGTTTTCAAAAATAACATTTATTAACACACGCTGTTAAGGGACGATTTAGATAATCTAAACTCGACAAATCTAATATTAGTATGTATATAAACACTTTTTTGTACAAACAAAAGAGTTAACAATTATTAAATAGACCAAATTATAGCAGAAATGGCCAGATAGGAATCACAGTTAAGGAACCCCTTGTTTTTTTTTGGGACGTAATATCTCGTTGTAATCGTAAACTTTTCAGGATTTCTTAAAATCTAAAGTTCAGATAAGGCTAGGTTAGGTTAGGTTATGATATGAAGCAATAAGACCGCGTGTTGTTTACACATTATATAAAATTCTTATAACTTGTTTCTAAGTGTGATTCTTTGTGGTATGCATTAAACAGTCTCTATGGTATTGTAGGTATACGTATTATATAAGTGGCTGCACCGTTTAGTACCCTGTCGCTTTAACCCCTTTGGCAGATTAGTGCAGCAGTTCAAAAATACCGTAAAATTACAAAGCGCTAAGTAGCTTACAATGCTCAATCTAACTCGAAATTGATTGAAATGTTAGGTGGTTAGGCAAGTTATGCACATTCCCACAAGGATTATTTTCATCAAGGAAAGAAGCGTTTATACATAAACAACCAACGCTAATCAATAATCAACTAAAAATAACGATACCCAGGACTGATTTTATTTGTTGTATAAAATCTAATGTAAAAGAATCTGTCGAAACCGAAATACCGAGACAAGAATATGCCCAATCAGGAATACGACCAAAAAGGAATCAGTCGAAAATAATATAGCAATCTTAATTTGGCTTTCCAGGTCAAAGGATATCAAGTGCCTCCAGCAGAATTAGAAAATGTTGTCAAGCAGCACCCAGCAGTTTTCGATGCAGCAGTAATTGGTGTTCCAGACTCGTACGCGGGAGAAAAACCTAAAGCTTACGTTGTGTTAAAAGATGGAGTTAAAATCAGTGATGCTGAAATAAAAGATTTTGTTAGCAAGAGAGTGGCTCCTTATAAAAAGATACAGGAAATATCGTTTATAGATAGCATACCCAAAAATAACTCTGGTAAAATATTAAGGAGGGAACTTCGAGATTTACATAATAAAAAATAAGTTCGAGTAATAAATATTGTTTTACTGAAATACAAGTATCCTGGGGTAGGTATATGCGTTCCACAGCAATCGAAAAGCCATCTCGTCAGTTGTAATTATTCGCGCAAACATACTGATATAAGTAAACGGGTTAAAACAAATTCACATTATAATAATTATGAAGATAATAGCGAAATGAAATCACAGACGGATTAGATTAGAAGAATGAAATGTCAGTACCGCTCAGTTAATAATGACAGTGGCTAAACCCGCCGCCAGACTTGACACTGGCTAAGTGCATAGCAGCAAGAGCCATAGCTCAGAAAAAATAAAACAAGTATCAAAATTATTCCTCAATAAATAATGGAAAATTTATCTAGGCAGTAAGAAAAAAGTGACTTTTAGAGTTACGTGAAGATTCTAGAAACTGTCCACAGTGTAATCGTTAAAAAATAAAATAGCTATGAGATTGCAAATGATAACGTAGCAACACTGCCCTGTTCGGCCAAATAGCAGTATCTTAAATAAAACTCCTGCAGCAATAGCGACCTTATTACTGAAGTCAGAGGATTGAATTTACTTTGGAAATTGAATCTGACATACTGTTTATTAGCTTAGGAGGGTAGAGGGGCTTGTGTGCTTGTTTGCGTTCTCCATGCCATAATATACTTGCGCGCTTTAAGTTAACTATTTATTGATAATAGTAATTCATCGGGTAGTTGAAATAAGAACCATACTCGATTGAGTTTAACAAATAAATTTCTTAAAAAATAAAAATCCGACTGCTAGAAATATGTCAACTTAGAAGCGAAAACAAAACATAAGTATATAAAATTGTAAGAGCAATGTACTTATATAACTTGAATATTGGAAAAGGTGCCCCAGTGGCACTCGCGCTATCATGACGAATGACTAATGTCGTATCATTTATCAAAATGGGTTGAGTCCTTGAGTAGTTACGAGCGGACATAGAAACGGATATACAGAGTATTTTTTTATCAGTGCACAAATTTTAACATTGTATCGTTAATATAATGTATAACGACAGTCAAACGAGTTCAAAAATTTATTTTTCGTTGCAAATTATCTCTCTTTTACCTTCTCGAGTGGACACAAAGTCACACTAGAAATGATGACATATGGTTTGTCAAGCTGTAGGTATGCGATACACTGTATTGATATTCGAAATATGCAATTTCATGTACAGCTTCTCAGACAACAAGCCCCTCTCCTACTGATATTCTAAATTTGAAATTTCATTTATTAACTTACTTAACAACACTCCCCTCTCCTCACACTCCTGCTGGGTCCATGAATATCGTTAAGTTAGTGGAATCATTGAATCGGCAATAGCTCTAATATTTGTTAAGCTAGAGTAAAAATAACACAACATGTGTTATTGATTAACAATAGCGAAGCAAATATTAAAATTTGTGCACCTATTAAAAAATTACATACAAGTCAAACATATAATCCTTTTTATGGGCTTCACTGCATTCGGGTAAAAAGCGAGTAATGAGTAGAGTTGTAAAGGCAGGTTTAGACAGGCTCAATTACTGAGTCCAACGAGGCAAGTTAGTGCAAATTGATAGCAGCATAGCATAGCAGCGCTGTCGCGTCAGACTTCAAATCTATTTACACTTTGTCAGTATCGGATCAGCACTGACTTGCCTCAAATTTGGACTCAGAAATTGAGCCTGTCTAAACCTGCCTTAATTAGTATGACAACGCGGGGCATAGTCATCGGTTGACCGCTTTCTCGGAACGTGATGGTCACTTGGAAACCCATAAAGTTAATAATAATATCCTTTATTAAACAATTTTACAATAACAAGAGTAAGCCATTTAGTAATTAAGTAAGTAAATATAAAGTAACTTCGACATATCAATTATTTGAGACCATCGTCCCTTGAGCTCCCCAAGAACTTGCTACACTTGTCGATTATGGTGTTAATTACATAGACTAATCAATTTAATTATATTTTTAATTATATATAACCGTTTAAATTAAGATTTTTAGGGTATTTCCATCAACATTTAACTTAATTCTGACGGTAGAGTTGAACGTAAGCAACCGCCAACATCTGATACTCCATTAAATGGAGCAGAATGTTTTTTTCAAATTGAGAAGTAATTATATTAAGTTCAAGATAGTTCTTAACCCACTTTTTGACCTTTTTTAATTTCACCATACTTAAAATATTTGAAAATAACGACATAAAGTTTAGCTGTCATAAATTGCTGCAGGAACGTCGCGTGACAAAGCTATAGCAAAAATGCAATTATTATTCATCTAAGTGAAATGCGACGACTCTATTGCATCTTCTATTTCCGTATTTTGTTTTGCTATGATTAGCTATGGTTATTTAATTCAAGTAGCAACAGCTAATTTCTGAATATCGTTCTCCCATTAGAGACGTTGCCTTCCTTTCTTTTTTTTATTTGGTCTTGGACACCAATAATTTACATCCTTAGCCTATTTTCCTTTATCTGTGATGTGGATTTGCCTCGAACTTGGAGTCAGTAATGGACCCTGTCTTTACTTGCCTTAATTATAATGCCAACGCAGGACATAGTCATCGCTTGACCGCTTTCCCGGAACGTGGTGGTCACTTGGAAACCCATCGGCTCTTAATCATCATGTTTCACCATGTATGTATTGACTCGCTTTGTAACATTTTCTTAGTAATTTACTCTTACTGTACTAAATTTATTTATTGCAACCATCTAGAGTGCTACTAGACAAAATCAAAAAAACTTACAAATGAAAATCAAAACTAAAAATTAACTAAAACTAAACGTCTTAGTCTAAAAAAGGGCCCTGTGGCATTGTACCGAAGATGCTGGCATCATTTCCTCGCTGAATAGTTAAACTAACGCGTTCACCGAGGAACCTGCCAGCTTTCCGGTCTCCAGTGACGTCAATGAGCCTCTTTCAATTTTTTTTTGAAGAGGCGTAAAGCGCTAGGACTATGGTCTCGACGCCGAATGAAGTAAAAATATACTCTGGGCCGGAACACTATACTTGCCAACCTTAACGCTTTCAGCGGCTTCAGGTGCCGCACCAGCCCTATTAGAGGTCCGGTGGAGATGGGACCAGGAGTGTCTGACACAGGCTGCATCCCACACTAGCACCCGTCCCACGTTCCACGGAACCAAGGACATTCCATCAGGTCTCTTGCCATCATTGAAATGAAATGCCAGAAATGCCGGTACGTTTATTGAGGCAAGAGACCGAACGGATGATGCTGGTACTTTAAATGGTGTTCAATAAAGAATAATTACTTGTACTTTATTGTAGTGTATCAAGACATTGTAAGAACTACAAGAGCCTACTGCGGTCGCAAGATGTTGAACCAGACTCCGGGATAAGTGTCTCAGCCCTGCTCTTCTAGTTCATTTTTCAGTGAGCAGCGTAAAGGACATAAGCTATGGCAGTTATATAGCTGTGTCCTTTACGCTCTCCGTAAAATGAACTGCTATGTCATAATAATCAGCCACAGCTCTTTTTAGTCTACCCTATGCAAGCCCCCTACCCTATATATCTTTATGACATCCGTAAAAATACACTCATGGACATATTGCTTCGATAAAGATCCTACAACGATCGGTCTTATACGTCTCTTATCCATCGAACATGATATTGCATTCATTGCTTATGTACTTTCGGACCAATTCTCTGAGTACCTGTGAACAAATCGCCAATTTGCTGAGTTTTTACATGCGATCCAGAAGGAGGGTAAAGTTTTCGCGCGTATGTACCTCTATGTAAGTATGCCCGTTCCATTGTGACCTCATCAGATGATTTTAAGAGTGAGATTTGTCTTAACATTGCGAGTGTCACTGGGTTTAGTAAATTTAAATTAAAACAATAGGGTGGAATAAAAATCTATAAATGGTAGGTAGCTTATATAACATATTAGTAGACGACATAATCAAAACATGCAATGTGGTTTTTAAAACTTTACTTTTGTTAATTTTATTCAAAATTCAATCAGAATTATGGGAAAGGGGAAGAGAGATATGCCGTTAAAGAATAATCGGAGGAATTAATTGTAATTTTATCTAATATTGGACGTAAAGATGCCAATGATGATCAATCAATGAAATATTTGAGAACAATAATATTTTAGCACTAACTAGTCGTTAATGTTCGTTCTCCAATTTCCTAAATTATATATGTTCATATTTAATGACGGACTTAACAGAAGCGCGTGGAGCTTGCCCCATGTGTTTCTGTTTAGTCCCCAAGAGAAAATGCTCTTTTACCGAGAAAATTTTCCTCGCTTGTGATACCCATGGACTTATTTCTCTAACAAGTCCATGGTAGTGTCTATAAAATAACATGACATTGGTAAAACAAACCTAAAAAGGAATGAAATTAAAATTCGTCTTAGAACGTGAATCAAGCAGAATAATGTATTTAGAGAACCACAAACACAAGCTGACACGACGTTGCTCTTAAAATGATTTAGGCTTTGTATCCCTCATGTTATATTCTGCGTACTAGAATCAAAGTCTAACTCACAGTTGTGTCACCTGGGCTGACGTAAAGACCATGCTTGGTAGTAGGTTAAAGGAAAGGTGGTAGCGATCTGGACGAACCTTACACAAGGTCCTACTACCACTAAGGCATAGGAATTTTTAATGTTTCTGGTTTAAATACCAAAAATGGCAATACAAATTCAAATTCAAAGACCGATAAAAGGCATTGGCAGCACAAAAATCAACGACTTTTCCGAAATGAATCAAATGAAAAACCACCGACACTAATTTCATCGAATCATTTACTTTTCGAATGCAGGTTTTTTACTGGTCACTAGGATAACTTAACAGTAATATGGTTTCAACAGTAATTAGCTGTCGATGAAATGTAATTCGGTGAAACGTCACATCCGATGAAACGAGTTTCGGTGATTCAAGGGGATCCTATATTATGAATATGATATTTTTTCATCATAATAGGTATTAAATATATGTATAGCAACACAAATACTCTAACAGTACCAGCATTGGATATAGGAATACGTAATTACGAATGAGTTTACATTTCGTCCTTCTAAAGAACAGGTTTGTTCATTTTCATTACCAGCATCCTCTTGTAAGTTTAGTCGATAAATCGATCACCTACAATAGGTAAAATCAATTTGTAAATCGATGTATTTGACCTTTGAACGTTACGATCGATAACGACTCTTTCTACTGACGTCAATGTTGCCAATTAAAATTCAACATTTATATCTAGAGCCTGAATGTCTGATAAGCTTAATAGGAATTTTATTTTGTAAACTAAAAGACATTTGTGGAGATGCTTAAATGGCGTAAGTACAGTCACTTGTAAGGGACTCAACTTATTCTACTCGTGCTAAAACCTTAAGGGGCCACATATGATGCCACGCCCCTAAAATAATGACAAGGGATGGCTTTATGTGTTCCGCATGAAAAATGTGAGATGGATATAGTTTGCGGGTGCCATGGCTGCAGCGTCAATATAAAAAAAACCTGTTTACTTTAAAATCACAATTAAAAAAATCCTTTCCTGGATAAGGAAGTTATTGATACTCAACCTGTTGAATCAAAAACATTGTTAAAGACCGTAGGGTTTCGAAGATTCCATCAAAAACATGCGAAAAAGCGATTGCGATGAGTTGCAAGAAAATATGATCAAAGTTAACATTATATCCAACAAACAGACACATAAGCGTTATAGTTATTAAGATCGAGATCTTGGAACACTACCGACTTGATCATTATGTGGCCTTTTAAACCTTGTTGCTATAGTGTTGTAAACGTTATGATAGCTCTTGTTAACAATTATGTGTTGCAGTCCTCAGGGTAGTTAACGCATTTGAGGTCTTAGAATTCAAATGTGTATGTGACACAGATTCCACTTACCATCAGGTGGCCTGAGTGCTCGTGTGCCTTCTCCTTAACATAAAAAAAAATAGTAGAATAAGGCCGCACGATTTCGGTCGACTACAAAGATATGTATCCACTTTTGCACCTTATTACTTTGAATAAAGAGAAAAAAAGTGAATACATGTCATGTCTTTGTAGTCGACATAGACGTTGCTTAGCCTTTAGGGGTCTAAAAGTAGAATCGTGGAAACCTAGAGGCAACAGGTGTATTTCTCTAATTAAATGTAGAAGCAAAGTTTATTTCACCGGGGTTTTCAATTTGACTGTTTTTATTTTGGTATTTCTTTTCTTAACGACTTTGTAACTATAGCTATGGTGGTCTAGGAATTGAAGTCGACTGTACCTAGAAAAAAAATGAAATACTATAATCATCGCGCTTGTATGCGAATAATAACCGGTTCGAGATACGTGCTTTCTACTTGACGTAAAAAGACCCGGCTTGAGATCGTAAAATAAAATGAAATCGTAATCAAAACGAATTAAAACAATTTAATGATCAAATGGCGTAATAAAAACCAGTTCACTTTTGACACGGTATGCGTTAACATAATTATTTGCTGTGAAGTTAAAGACTGGGAGACAAATCACAGATTAAAAAACTGGACTGGACTGGGGCCTTAGCCAAGATGCAAACGCTCCTAACGTTTTTCTTTTCTAACGCTCAAAATGTATGGGATGACAGTAAAGTTGACCACATGGTTTATCGTAACGCAGAAGAATATCATCCCATACATTTTGAGTGATTGAAGAAAAAAACGTTACTAGGCCTCTGAACAGCGCACTAGAACTGAAATTTGGCAAGAAAGGTTTTTTAGGAAAAAAATCCAAAAATCGTTCACTTATGTCTGATGGAGGTTTTTAACGGCAAAGAGAAGTTTGTCCGTCAAGTTTTTTATATTCTTATAAGTTTGTATAAACAAACTTATTAGAAAGAAATTAAAATACTGTCGAATCTTAAATCAGCAGAATAATTAAAACAGCGGTTGAATATTAGGTTATTAGGTAGAAAATATCCCTAACTGACTTTTTAAACAGTAGGTATCTTTAGATGTAAATTGAGTATGCAAGTTTCGTGTACCAATAGAATAAAACCAGACGACAACCAAAGTTCACCCGGAGCGAATTCTACAAGTTTCCTACTGAATAATATTAGTTGGGTATGTCTGCGTATATTGTGATGAATTGTTTTTGTTTTTCGGTTGGTATTTGTAACCGGTTTCATTATATAGTCTTGTATAGTCCTTTTGTATTAGATTTAAATCTTAAAGCTAACTCACGAAGCTCGGTATTGCAATATTTTGATTGAGTAATGACATAAATCTTACCGGTTCCCTATTTCTTTAATCTGATAGTGACAGGTGATAGGCGACAAGTGGGGGTTACGTCAAAAAGTTTTTGCAACACTGATTCATTTCCCAAACGTGTCATTTCACCAAACTACTTTTTTCCGAAACTGTAAATATTTCATGATTTTCGTAAAACTAACCTTATCTTACCTGTAGGGTTCTACTGAAGTAAATCCAGATATATTTACCTTATCATAAAATAACCAGGGCTGGGATTCTGCACGGTAACAACGATATTGTCTTTGACGTGTTTCCGTATTGTCAACGTGACATAAACGATTCTAAAACACGTCAAACGCGATATCGTTATAACGCAGTAGAATAGAGGCCCAGTTTGGTCAAATTATATGTTTGGGAAATAAATCAGTTTGGCAAAAACTTTTTGACGAAATAAAAGGGCTAGTAACTTTTTTCTTTTCTATCCCTTAAAATGTAAGGGATGACATTCTCGTGCGTTACGATAAACCAGGTGGTCAATTACTGTCGTGAGTTGAGTGATAGAATAGAAAAACGTTAAGAGCGAGCGAGCGTCATCTTGGCTAGGGCCCCAGTGTACATATCTTACAACAGTTAACAAAAGAGTTTAAAACAATCCTAGTTAACCTGGGTCAACTTTGCAATGTGACATTGATGTCCAATGTCAATTTCAGCCTATTGAAACCCCTTTAACATTAAGGTTTGAAATCATTTGTCAGGAAACTATACAAATTATTATTTTTATCCGATGATAGCATAGGTTAATTTTGGTATCCCGAAATGTCGTTTGTCTGAAAAAAAAATTCCCCCAGATTTATTTGCCCTAAGGTTTAGTTTTCTTTTCACTGTCCATATCTTACCCAACGTAACATTTGGTATTCGATACGCTACATATTTTTTAGGGTTCCCTAGTCAAACTAGGAACCCTTATAGTTTAGCTATGTTCGTCCGTCCGTCTGTCCGTATATCCGCAGCTTAGCTTAGAGACTCTTAGTGTTAGAAAGCTCTTATTTGATAATGCCAAATAACAGCTTCCTCACTCCGACAAAGTGGTAAAATAAAATATTGAAATATTTTTTTTAGGGTACCTTCCCTATACGTAAAGTTGGGTTTTCTCGTGTACCCCATGGTCTAAGGTATCGTTGGATAGGTCTTTTAAGTCGTAAGGCAGCCATAGGAACTTTTCAATAGTGCCGTGATGCCAAAGATGGCGGCTAACTGTATGGCATCAAATCCCACCAACCAGGATATAAATTGTAAAACCCTGTGGAGTGATACCACATTAATACAGTTTTTTAACGGAAGATTTGGTTACGCGTCGCTGGTCATTCTCAGGGTAATTCCACTGAGGTTTCTGTCATAATGAGTGCCAAATATTTAGATTATCATAAAAAATGACGCGATATGGAAATACGTGAGATTATATTGTAATTTTGAAAAGTATTAATTACTAAATAATTCAACCTAAATTTTATATATAAAAAAGAAAATAACAATTTTTTTAATTTAAATTTGTTTCCTTATTTTGCATCACAATTTATATTAGTATAACGATATTGCTTTAGACATTCTTATTGTATTGTTTTTAACTCGGCCGCCATTACAATTAAGAAAATCCGAGCTATCGTATACGATAACATGTCAAAAGCAATAAGGTTTTATCGATTACAATTGTAGCAACTGAATTTAAATACCTGGCAAAATAAAATGTTACATACATACATACATAGCATCACGCCTTCATTTCCATAGTGGGGTAGGCAGAGCTACAGAAATACCAACAACTCTAAAAAGACTTGTTGATAATTAAAAGTTACCATAGGAAAAGTTATAAACGAGTTCTTTGCGGATGATGCTGCAGGCTAAAACTAATAATATTCATGATATAGAAGGATCATCATTCGATGTATATATAGAAGGATCTTTGTCTTCGTTATAATTGCCTAGCAACATTTTTTATACATTTACGTAGCAGATGAACCACTTTTATCTTAACGTCTAGCACATAATTAAAGGCCGTTAAATTATAATGTTGAATTATTTATTTGGATTATAAAACTGCTTTATCTACATAATCTTAGCGCTAGTAGATTCACTTCATATATCCTATGTGTACAACCGCCTACATTTTACTCATAAAAATAAATAAATATATTATTACGTGTTTTGTTTTACTTAGGGCTTCGTTATATCCTGTCCGCAGCGCCATGTAAGATGTGAATTGACAAAAGGATGCCATTTTTACGTAACCTTACCTAGCAACATAGTGCTGTCTCGCTTACACCCTTAACTAATTTATAAGGCTAAATTCCCCATTCATTTCAGAGAATCATTAGTTCATTACGAGCTGAGTTGCGATTCTAAACGAAGGTTAGAAAAGATAATTAAACTACCTACCTATATAAGCTTCAAAGCATATTATGTGATGCGTATAGAAATCCATTTTAGAATTAATTAGATATTTCGTGTTACTGACAGATTATTATTTTAATTAGCTATTTTCATTATTAGCTGGAATGGCTCCATTTATTTTGTTGATTTTTGATCAAAAAAGTAATTTAATAATCTGATAAATAAATTTTAAGTTCGCATTGGGCTTTTAAGTCATGACGTGTTTATTGATAAAGTAAAAAAAAAAACAGTAAGTAATCTTTTTCAGTTTATTTTAAAATAAAATAAACTTCATTTATTAAATTATTGAAAGACTTAAGATCCGTAATGGACGTCCTTCAACTGACATGATCACGGTCACTAGATTTGAAACATGTTTCCTCGTGAGACCCGATGTGCCATAGAAAGCACACAATCAAGGCAATTTAGTTTAAACTATATTTTAATGACCATAAAGTACTTTTCCATTTGTTTCAAGTTTAAAAGAAGCATTTGAGAGTAAAACTAAACTTTATTTCCTTGCTGGTAGATTCAAATTCCCACTTACAAAAATCTCCCTGTTTAGTATGGTGGGCCTAATGATATGTTTTTAGGGTTCCGGAGCCGAATGGCAAAAACGGAACCCTTATAACTTCGTCATGTCCGTCTGTCCGTCTGTCCGTCTGTCCGTCTGTCCGTCTGTCCGTCCGTCCGTCCGTCTGTCCGTCTGTATGTTACAGCCATTTTACTCAGAGCCTATTGGCACTATATAAATGAAATTTGGAGGATAGATGTATTCTATGAACCGCTATACAATGATGTAGTAAAATTGAAAAAAAAAATATATTTAGGGGTGGCACTCCATACATGTAACTAGAGGACGAAAAATTTTTTTTGAGTTATATCAGCGTGTGGCGTATTTTTAGATAGGGCTTCTAAAATGATACAGATGTTTTTTAAGTGACTTTTTTACGTAAGTGAACAGTTGGCGAGATATACGCTTCTAAAGTCGTAAAAATTCTGTCCGGGTGGGTAGTTTTTGAACTGTTAAATGGGTAATTATCTCAACCACATTTTTTGAGCGGCGGACGTGATAATTGGGGTGTAAAGTACATGTATTGGAAAACTATTTATTTTATAAATAACCTACTCAAAGTACCATATTGAGCCAAAGTTAAAATTATTATTAACTTATTATATTTATCGTAAAAAAATATTTTCAAACCAAAATCAATTTTGGTGTCGTGTCCTGTACTTCCCGCATATACTGATATGTCGTGGTACAAACTTATTAAGCCTCAACTAGACTTATATTTTAGTTATCTGTATTCTTTATTAGTTGAGGTATTTTAAAATGTATCAATTATTGCATTTGCAAGTAAAAAGAAACTGGGAGCAGTGTAAATAAAACTGTCCAAGCGAAATAGTTAATTTTGGTGGTGAATATTGAAATTGATTTTATGATCGAACGAAACGTGATTAAACAAACAAATATAGCGTCAGATGTTCGTTCAGTTTCACTCCAGCAATAGACGGTGAAAGATTTGTACCATCTTTCTGCATCTTCCCGCTAAGCACATAAGTATCTAATTTTGGTGGTATGAAATACACTTTATTAATCGTGATAACTTAGATAAGTCATTATTTCGCAAAAAGTTTTGTTGTGTGATAGTTTTTTCAAGTATGTTTATGGTGTCTTTTTAACTGTAACGAGTTAAGTTTTTGTTAAACTAAAACATTTGTTTTTAATTTAAAAAAAATGTTAAATTTTATAATTTTGGTGGTACAATTTTGGTGGCTTTTGCGAAACACCAAAATTATCAAAATTTCTGGTCTCCACCAAAATTATTTAAACAACAAATAATCATTATTTATAATATTAGAAACTCACGTTTTGGATTTTCAATAATAACAAGGAAGATTCCCTAACGATTATATTTTAATTAGCCCGATATGTTATTATTGATCGTGAGTTTTTCTAAGAAAAGTAATTTTGGTGGATAATAACAATTTTGGTGGTACATAATTAGTAAAATCGTTATATCTTAAAAAACACTTGATATAATAAAGGGCCATTTTAACACTGTTTTTATAATGACTAATGACGTCACTTAAACGTTTAATTGTAAACCCTACTAAGAAAATAAAAAATACCACCAAAATTAGGATAATTTGACGCTTGTTGAAATTCACCCAAATAGTACATTGTAATAAAAATTACAGTAGTAGAACATACGAAATACTTCCAACCAAAATTGTTTTGAATACGATACGCTGCGTAGTTTTTGAGATTTTAATAAAAAAAAAAAGAATTTCAACCATGAACGTTCATCCCAGCTACGGAACCCTTCACTGTGCGTGGTCCGACATGCACTTGGCCGGTTTTTTTTAATATTTGCATTACATTTTGCATAGTAGGTACTTTTTTATAATTAAATTTTATTTGCAAATGTTAATAAAGATTAGATCAACAATGAGTATAGGTGTGACGACGAAAATAAGCGTGTAATATTTTTGTTTACTTTTAGTTAAACCGTAAAAAGTAGATTTCCTTATGATAGACATTGTTTTGTTTTTCATATAAACCTGATTAGATTTCATGCTCCAAACGTTTCAACCTTTCAATCATTTAAGCGATGTAGATTGAATTCTTTAATTAAAATACCCACATCTAATGTAAAGTCGAAACATGTGATAAGTTTCATGAGAAAATGGATGAAACCCGTCCGCTCGCCTCGCTTTCTATAAAAGTTAAAATTTAACTCAAATTTTACATACAAAATGCGATAACGTTTCGCCCCCCTAAATTTAGTTTTTCGTAATAAATATATCATATTCAGAAATCGTGGAAATCGGACTCGATTTAGGGGGTGACGAACCTTATCGCCCGGATCTAAATTTGTTTGTAAAAGCAACCTTTATTGGAGAAAGTAATCCTTCTTTCTGTCTTTTCTTTTTATGATGATGATCAGTCTTGTGTTTAATGTCTCGACGAGGCCTGTTGCTGACATGTTGATTTTTTCTTTGAAGTACCCTTTGCATATTGTGCTGAAAATTAATAATTAAGCAAATATTCAATTATCTTACTCTAATGACAGAAGATGATGAATGAAGAGTTACAATAGAGGTATTGCGAGCGAGAGTGAGTGGATATATCGATAGGGGACGCATTAGTCTTAGACGTAAATACACTGCTCAGCCATGTTATTCTCATAAGCGCATCACTTATTAACTCGACCCAGCTTTTGTTAACCGGCGCGTTTAAGTTGTCCCGTCAGAGCGTATAAAACACATCTTAGAGTGTGCATTCTCAAATAGGTAGCACGCTTCGACACTCAGATCACGCAAGCATCACTTCACCTATCACATCACGGAATTCTAGTTTAATGTCGAACGAACGGTGAGTCGATAAACTGACATTAGTTTGACATTACTGCGTCGAGTTGAATGCGTTTCCTGAATTTTATAAAGCAGGCAGCACAAGTACCGTGGTGCTTTTGTCGGAATGGTTAATAATAAATATTTCTAGTATTTAATGCAATCAATTCGTATATGAACGGATACAAATAATAAAAATAATTAAGTAGACTTATGTATTCGTACTTAATTTTGTTTGTTAGAGGTAGTTAAGTATATTTCAAAAATTGCCACATGACTAGTCTGTCTGTGGCATGTCACTTAGCCTACCTACCCCATTGAACTGACAGAAGCGACTTTTTTGATCAAAATCCGATCAAATTACTCTACCTAGATTTGTTTACGAAGTTTTTGTTATTATGATTGATGAAGCCATCTTTTAAATTATAGAACCTATGCTCTCCATCGAGTACGCCTTTCAGTGAAGTTTCTAATAATTATAATTTGACTGAGACAGACTGAGATTATGAGTAACATTGGCAAAATTGTGTCAACCAACGAACAGTTGCAGTTTCATTATAACAGAAGAAGGGTTCTAAACTCTCCCAAATACTAGAACCCCGAACGAAGTCTTGAGTGCAACGTTAACGTGCAAAATAGCCGGATATTAGCTACCAAATTTTTTACATAATAATATCCTAGAAATGAACGTACTTACCTACCCTGTAGGTAAGTGTCGACGAAATACGCTTGGTCATGCGTGTAATGGTGGCGAAGAATGGTGGTACACTTGGCGAAGAAAATGTGGGTTTTCTTGAAAGATCCGCTGAACAATAATTCTCGTATAATTATTGCCCATATGCAGTAAACTTAGGATAAGTCGCTACTATGACATTTCCAAAGTTTATTATTATGTAAACCAACTTGAATAAAGAATATTCTGATTCTGATTCATATCTAAATTCTCTTTCTAATGATGTCCCTAGACCTACCGACTTGAAATCATTGTTACCTCTTATATTGTAGGTACCTATATCCCTGGTAAATAAGTATTTTATTTCTTTATATATTACAGTCAAACCTGTTAACTTTGAACATTAAGTGGGGTTTTAGTAAAAATACCTGTTGTTCTCAAGTAGGTTTATTAAGTTCTGAACACCATCTTTTTCTGTCTGGCTGTCACACATGCATGACCCGAACCCATCACAGCTAATACAACAACTGGGTAACTTTGAGCGGCCTGAAAATGGTTTTTGCCAAGTTGATTAATCTCATTCCCCTTTCACCTTTTCACCACTCAAAAATACCTACTTATACGGTCAATTTTATTTCAAGCATTAAATGGATGCTACCAAAGTAGTCAAAGTTACTGGGTGTGACTGTAATGACAATACCTAATAATCTTCTTATCTCAATATTGTCTTATCATTTATAAAATAGACGGTTTTTTTTTCATATTGCAGTCCGTTTGAAAGATATTAAGGAAACTGTCAGAAAATCCCAGGCTCAGAGTAGCGCCTTAAGAAATACCGAAATACCTGTATTTAATTTTATTGTATGATTGTAGGTAACAATAATACATTATACAGGTGTCAAGTACATTTTGTGAGTGCATCACTACTATCTGGTTCACTAATGTTTCACCTAAAAACGTTTCACCAAATTATTCATTTGACAAACTATTCATTTGGCAAACCCCTGTTTTTTTCTGAAACTGTAAATATTTCAGGATTTTTATAAAACTTACCTAACCTAACCTATAGGGTTTTACACGATAGTCCTGAAATAAATTCTGAAGTATTTACAGTTTCAGAAAAAACAGGGGTTTGCCAAATGAATAGTTTTGAAACATTTTTTGGTGAAATGACAGGATATGCTACTATATATGGCATACAATAATTTAAAGAAGTAAATAAAAAATACTTATAAAACTTAGATACTTATAACAATCATTATTTTTTATTAGAAAATAATTAATATTATAACTGTTGTTTTCTTTACAACATAAAAAATCTTTTAGCCTTTGTATTTAGGTACAAATTAATGTCTAATAATCATTAAAAAATATAACTATTTATAGGTCAGCTCTTCTCAAAAGTCAAACTCAAAACTGTTTTTTAAAAGCCATATATGTACACAATTCTTAAATTTGTACAAATCATTCTAGGTGCTTTTGCCACAATCAAAGCAAATATAAAATATCTTGTATGTTTTGTGTCCAAATAACAAGTTACATTAACACATTTACTAGGTCCCCTTTCACAAAAGCTAACTTGTATGTATAACAAGCAGAAGTCTCTTTAGTTTTATTTTTGTAATGAGTTTTGAATTGTGGTTAATGTTTGTGGTAAAAATTAAATGTTTGGGACTCTATAGCACATGAATGGCTGAAATTTTATACAGACCTGTCAGAAACACATCATTAGCCCTAAAAGATCTTGTGAAATTATTTTATACACATTTTTCCTTCACTGTAAAGTCCTGTACCACCATACTACAAGAATGATAAATTTATTGAATTTCTTATATTTCTAATAGCAAATGTTACAGTTTTCAATAACAATACTGGTGGTTCCGGAGGGAATAATAAAGTAATTATGAGTATGCCAATTTACCTTATCAAATAAAATGAAACAGCCATATTTTAATTACATGTTTTATTCAATACATCCAACTTTCATTTCCTTAGGTTAGAGGCTAGTTAGTTTCTTGATTATTTTGTACGACAACAATGTTATCCATAGTAGAACAGGCAAGTATAACTGACAGTTTGTACTATGCACAATGTGAACCTGAAATCATAAGATGCAAAAAATTATGACAAGATTTTGTAATGTGTTTGCAACTTACAACCTTAAAGATAAATGTTTTTGTTCATTGTTGTAACTTTATTATATTAACTACCCATTTATCTTAAAAGTTATCTGGAATCTCCTCTAAGCTGTTGCAAAAAATGAATCTCAGCAGCCAGAAAATGAACCCTTAAGACTCTAAATTCAAATTTTAATGCTTTAATTAAAGTTTCTCACGGGATATGAAGAGTTAAAGACTTGAATAATGATCGAAAACCATCTCATAGGTCTGACTTTTTAGATTTCCATGTATTAATACTATTTATTGTCTGACAGTAGAAACTACTGTTAACTCTGTTTAAACAGTATTTTTTATTAATATTATTTCTACCATCTGATCCTATTCACAGAATCACCACCAAATTCAGAATGTCTTTCCAGACATACTATCCTATTTCCCCTATATGAAGCACAGACTAATAAGAGACTATGTACCCTTAGAATAATAAGATATAGAAACCTAGTCAACGCACCAGTGTGATGCCACTCAACAAACTAGACCAAATTTGGTCTACCAGTACGACGTTATTTATGCACTTATGTGATGGTTTTGATGCGACTGTCGTCGTTCGAACTTACGAAATATAGGTACGTATCATCTATAGATTGTTGGGCAAAAACAAGGAATTTGGCATCTATTGCTTTGATAGCCTGTAGCAGTTAAACGGCTAAGGGATTTGCCCACCTGCCAAGTCGTACGTTACAAAAAATTCATTAAGATTAATAAGGTATTGCTGTATTTTTTCTCTAGGTAAGATAGATAGGTACTAGGTTTCTTACAAGATTACTTGTAGATGGTAATGGTAAGTTCTATTCTACCGTAGGCGCTGACGTGACGTCTGACTCACGTGACCGACCGGCACTGAGCTTGGTCCATAGACAAGATATGCTTTTTTTAAAGGATTTTATGGCCTGGTTGCAGAGGACCTTTAAGCCATCTTTATTGAGACAAGATAGGTAACGTTCCTTATACTTGTGGAAGTTGCCGCGATTGAACAACGAAGGGCACCTATGCCCTAAATATCATTGGCATTAAATATTTAATAGGTTCAACAAATTAAAGATTTACTTAACAATTACCTTACCATTACTACGAAATAAATTCAAAAGCGGCCAAGTGCGAGTCGGACTCGCCCATGAAGGGTTCCGTACACACTTTTTATATTTGAGTTGATTGAATGAAAGGTAAATTGCGGTTTACGATTTATGACGTATTAAAAAAAACTACTTACTAGATCTTACGGAGAAAATCACTAATGAAGAAGTTTTGAGTAGGGTAAAGGAAACGAGAGATATCATTCACGCAATAGATAAAAGAAAAGGAACAATGATGGGACACATATTTAGACACGATAGCTTTATAATAAACATACTTAATAGAAGGATAGATAGAAGGAAGACGAGGCCCAGGAAGACCGAGAACCAATTATGTCAGGGAGATTCTAGAAAGAGTAGGAGCAAGCGGATACCAAGAAGTGAAAAACCTTGCACAAAAAAGAAATTAGTGGAGAGAACTACACCGACAAATCAATACGACTTGGGGGCCTTCAAAAAACGTGCTTACTCTTTTCTCAAGGGCCGGCAGCGCACTTGCAATTCCTCTGGTGTTGCAGGTGTCTATGGGTCGCGGTGATCGCTTACCATCAGGTGACCCACCTGCTCGTCTGCCCTTTTTCCATTTAAAAAAAAAAAAAGATCCGCTCTTACATTTAATGATGATGAGATCTCGTTCAAACCAATTTTCGGTGGAAGATTGCATGGATTGCATTAATGTACATCATATATTTTTTTTAGTTTTATCATTCTATCCATAGATTTCCCATACGTATGGGTTAGATGAAAAAAAAAATCGAGTTTCAGTTCTAAGTACGGGGAACCCCCAAAATTTATTGTTTTTTCTATTTTTGTGTGAAAATCTTAATGCGGTTCACAGAATACATCTAGGTAAGGTAGGTACTTACCAAGTTTCAACAGTATATACTTCTTATAGTTTCGGGAAAAAGTTGCGACATACGGACGGACGTACAGACAGACATGACGAATCCATAAGAGTTCCGTTTTTTGCCATTTGGCTACGGAACCCTAAAAATAGGCGTGGCACTGTTGTATGCATCTCACGTAACGTCATTCTTTTTTACTACGGATGTCTGATTGTGTTAAATAAATATATTTTATATAATTTTTACCGTAACGTCAGGGAAACCTCTTAGTTAACCGTTTCTCAGTTTACCAAGTATATTAGGGTATATCATTCATTAGCACCAAGCATTACCCCGTTGATCGCCTATCTCTTTCTACCTTCGGCAGACTTTGACTTTTCGCCACGCAGTTTGCGACTAGCCAATTAATTTTTAGGTAGTGCAACAAGTCTAATGTCTTGCACGTAGAGACTAAAATAGCTTAAAGCCGTTCTATTAAACCTTGCCGAGGGAAACATGTAATGTTTGTGGTCTTGGAAGTCGAATTAATGCGGCGATTCACGAGGCAATTCTGTCGGTCAACTTTTAATTGATCAAGAAAAAACGATAACGAATTGCGTTCTCACGAATCGGACCGAACGGGCAGTTGCTTTAAAATGGCGTCAGAAATATACCTAAAAGAAATACTTATTTTAATTGACGGACTGAGACTTATTATGCGGAAGGAAATACTAAGAAAAAACGCAAATCTCTTTAATTTGACAACAACAATACTGTCACATCAGCTTAGATTAAAAATCGTTTTCGACTTGAACCTAAACGGATCGTTCTTTTTCACAGGGGCATTACTCTGAACTTTGAAATTAGAACTTCGGATCGCCCCGTCACTTTTTTGCGAATTATTTACGTTTTGGTAGCTCTTATTTACTTGACAGTAAAGGCGGCCGAGGTAAAAACAATACTCGATATTTTTTTACCGCGTTGAAACTTCGACTTTCTGACGTAGTGTATGCGTAGTTGTTTATAGGATATGTAATTACAACAAAAATAATTCAATTTTAATGATTACCGGATTTAAATAAGGCTGCAAAAATGACAAGTTGCATTGCGAATTGTGCAGGACTCACACATATGCAAAACAAAGCGATATTTCTTCTTCTTTCTTTGCCCCCGCGGCGACTTGAACAGCTACTACCGCGGGGATATGGCGTTTCCACGTGAAGTGATTTCGCCAGTGTCAAGTAAGTATATATAATTATAAATCAATATAGCAATAAAACACAATCCAATCTTCTCTAGGAAGATTGGGGGCAACGTTGTACGGTGATTTGTAGGTCAGAGGTCAAGATAGTTTTAACCTCTGCACCACTGCGAGTCCACTTGAAACGAGAAGAAAGATGCCAGATACACGAAATAAGTCCAAGTCTTCAATCACTGTGCGACACAAAGGCATAAAAAGTACAAATCACTATCAGAAAAGAACTTTGAACACCTAATTACCCAAAAATTAAAGTCTAGAACAAATCACACGTCCGCCATCTTTTAACGTTGCAAATGGCCCTCAAAGCGATATTTATTTTCATTAGTAAGTTATTGAAATTTAACCTTTTCAACGCCATGTCAAATACAAAGACGTCACTCACACGCCAATATCAGAGCTAATATCAATCTTGCCTCATAGATACTCAGGTCTATTTTGCGCTGGCAACTATGACAGAAATATCCGTCAATGGCGTTGAAGCAGTGGTGGGGATATGTCAGTCAGTGGCGTTGGAAAGGTTAAATATTCCCATACTAAAATGTCATTCATGGGCGATGTTATCCAATATAGGTACCTTGAAAATTTTGAATTACAAGAAACTACTTCGAATGAATAGGAAATTAAACGACGTCTGGCTTGGGTGGAAGCAGTTCGTCGCGAATTGCGTTGCGAAAATTGGATGCCTAGCAAACATTGCAGGATTCGCAGCATCCATTTTGATGAATCATGGATGAATCGGATTATTTCATCTGAAGAACTGGATTAAAAAAGAAACTTTTTGTAGGACAAACTTAAATCTTTAATTTTAAAATATATTTCTTCATCCAAGATACAAAAACATATAGAAAATAATTCCCACGGGTGACCTATTCTAAATAAAACACACCGTGTAATTGAAGCCCTAATACCTACTGGTTACGAAAAATCGATTCTTAGCAAGCAAAATTCAAAGGAGACATCCAATCTTCTATACAAATGAAACGGGCCGCCAATAATTTTAAAAAAATATTTATATTTTGTCAATTTAATTTTAATTTATTGATCTTTTAGAAAATGAAATGATTTACTAGTTAAAAAGACTAAATGAAATATAAAATGGTCACATAATTTTAAAAATGGTAAAATCTGGAGAGGACAAAGTCAAAGGTCAAACAAATGTACAAACTTTGAAATGCTCTTTAGGGCGTGCATTCTCGAATTAAGACGGCTTACCTTACGCGACCAATGGATTGAGACACTTCTAAATGGGTCAAATTTATGTACTCACAGGCCAACCTTTTCTGGTTCGTTCACTAGATCGACCGACCGGTTTTCAAGAGAATAAGTAAGGGCCCTAATACACTGGTAAACATCTTAGCCTGATTGTGCAAAATGTGGTTACAGAATTATCAACAAGTTGTTTAGAGTTGTTGGTAATTCTGTAGCTCTGCCTACCCCACTCTGGGAATGAAGAAGAAGAAGAAGAAGAAGAAATACATTTATTCAAAGCCATAAGACACACAGGTAAAATAAAACATTATACATTATAGAACATTAAGGCAACCGGAAAAGTGTGTCGTCACGGCAGTGAAACGGACTCTGGCTCAGCAAAATGCTGAGGTGTCAGACACCTGCAGCGCTGATTTTCAGCCAGAACCGACAGTGACTCACGGAACGCTGTACAAACATACAATATTTTTAAAAAATCATGTAAACGAAGGAAGGTGAATGAAGGTGTGAGTTTATGTATGTATGTAAAGGCGCACTGCATGTAATGTAGGTAGCCATTACACTCTCAACGAAGTGCTCGACTATACAATTATTACACTCTTAAAACTTCGCGAATATCTCAGTCGTAAGGCAGGGAGTCAACATGGATGACGTGGAGTTTGGAGTACTTGGCAGCTGCGGCCGTTGCGTTGTGCGCTCTTAAATATAATTATGGGCGTAACAAAGAGAAAAAAAAATGGTGTAAGTACCTACGCTGTCAATTCACCGGAATTTATAAAAACAACCGAAGTTAGCCGAGTGTGTAATAACTAATAAGTATCAAGTGGCTTGAATTTCGGGTCTTTTGACTCCGACCAAAAAACCGAAAAAACATAGAAGTCGCCCCAAGCGAGGCTAATAGCTAAGAAAAAAAGTAGGTATAGAGAAAATGGGAGGCCCTATTCGGAGTGAAATTGGCAGATTAGTGCGGCATTTCAAAAATGACGTTAAAGAGACAGCACTAAGTGTGCAGCGTCTTATAAGGTTGACCGTACTTTTTTTCATGATACCGTACGCGTACCTACCTACCTTATACTTTACCTCTTCCCTTCTACTTCTTGGCTCTCTCCCGGCGCCAGTCCATTTCCCCTTTCCCTACAAGAGTCTGACCGATGCGCGATGAGAGGTGTAACCAAAAAACCGGTCAAGTGCGAGTCGGACTCGCGCACCGAGGGTTCCGTACCACTGCACACTAGGTATTATTATTATTTGTTAAAGACATAACATTCAAATCGAAATATAATAACACCAACTGTGCGGCGGTAAGGAACCCTCGGTGCGCGAGTCCGACTCGCACTTGACCGGTTTTTAGTATTTCATTTTGCTGTTTTTCTTTAGGGTTTATAAGATAAGATAAGATAAGAAAAAGATAAGAAATGGTTTATTAAATAAAACAAAGTAAATAAACAACAATAACAAAAACATTTTAAAGAAGAATACTACAAACTAATAAACTTAAATCTAAAATTAACACCGAAATGGTTGCCACTCAGCATGGTGTCAGGCTTACTAGCAGAACAGAAAAGAGAGGAGAGCACTGCCAGTCCATCTCACTAGGTACTATTTAGTAAAACTAAAGGTTAAACTTAATAGTAATTATCACCGGGTTAAGCTAACACATTCAATCAATAACAGTAGGTAATAATTTGTTTACGTTTCTAGACGATTTTTCCAGAAGTATTTAAACATCAATAAGTCATTTTAAGTTTAAAAAACTAATGACAATTAGTTTAATGCAACTTTTGCTTTTTTTACCTTCGTCTTATCTCAATCCACTGTGCATATGATCCAGTAATGTACCTTTACACCTTTTCTATTTCATTACGTCGGCAACTAAAGGCGGCACACCAAACGCGCGTCAGACGCGACAGCGGCGCGTGGCAGGCGCGAAGCAGCTCGAACGCGTGCCCGCCGCTGGCACGCGTTACTTTTTGGTGTGACGGGATCAATTTGTTTTGTTCGTACTACAATTTGCGCGGGCACGCGTTCAAAGCGCGACGCGCCTGACACGCGTTTGTTGTGCCTGAGCCTTTAAAGTCACAGTGGGGACAACTAATACGAACATTATATGTTTTTATATACCTACATAAATCAATACTTAGATACAAAGAAAACATCCATGACTCAGGAACAAATATTCATGCTCACCACACAAATACATATTGGTCCTGGCCGGTACCATTATAATTGTAGGCAGGGTTACTACCAACCAACTACATAGATGTCCATCAATTTTATAGTGGATAATTTACTGAATTGGTTGTATGTCTTTGTATGGTGTACAATAAATTGTTTTGTATTGTATTGTATACTTTTGCAAAAGTAGAGTAACTAATCTTTAAGGTATTATTGATATTGATGATAATATACCTAAATAACCCGTTGTCCTGACAGACATGACTGGGTGGCGACTGTACCTGGGTCAATCAACTTTTTTTGTCCCTCATTGCTATGGTAACGTCACTTTGACAACTCTTTAAAACTATGATTTTAAAGCAAATAAATCCACCAAACATCAGTTTTTGTGAACATTACAAGGCCTATATTTGTATTATAATAGTATAATAATAATGAGTACCTATTGAGTGACCGTTTTGTCTTTTTATATTAGGAAAAGTTAAAGTTACCTATGCGTTTTAGGTAAGACTATAATATTATTATACCTTAAAAGCCTGACCAAGAGAAAAGAATTACCAAACAACACTTTGTAGGTATTATATTATATTATAAAACTTGTCCATTCTTTTTCTATTGATCAGGGTGGATACTATTAACCTGTTGAGTGTAAAATATTTGCAATGCAAAATTAAATCTAAAAATGTATTATGAATATTATGATATTTATGATGTACCTAACTGCCTTTTCAAATGATGAAATACTGACATGAAAGAGTTTTAAAATTACTTAAATCCTAAACATCTTAAGGGCAATAATACATCACAAGACATACAACGGGTACAAGTGTGCGTGCCTCTCCGGCATACAACAGGTATACGGACAGATAAAGCAATAGATATACGACGGGTACAAATGCCTCTCGGGCACACAAAAGGTTGAATTCAAGGAACCGGCCAGTAGGTACTAAAGAAGAAAGTAAACCAGTCATGACTTGTGAGTCATAACAAAGTATGCTGTTAAAAGTTTCATGTTTTTTTCTAATGCATTGCCAATCCCGAGGACTAAGAAGGAAAGCCTCTTTGCTAATGTGGAATTACAAGCATCGCGGCATTCCATGTAGTCCCCTTTAGGTTGTCTTATTTCCACACTGAAACTATGTGAAGACTGTTGCTGCCCAGTAGTGAGTGAAAGGATAAGATGGTGGTAGCAATCCAGACGGACCCTGCACTGCACAATTGACAGGTATTAAGGAACTACCAAGTCGTAACGAAACATAATAATCTTATTCCACTAAATGATAGTGAGATAATTTTCCTCACATTACCTCACATTTTCCGGCTGAGAATGCATCTAAATATAAAATATAACTTAGGTATACAACACAACTCTATAAACATTACTTTATGTAAGTGCTATGATCTTCATTATTTGGGACACTAGGTTTATCCACTGCAACACTTACACAAAACAAAATCTGAAATCAACATATACTTAATCTTTCTTATTTTTATAACGCCTTAGCAAAATATCAGCGATCACATATCACACCCTAAGATATTCGATGGGAAGTGAATCACACCACAAAATGTATTTAATACATGAATCTTTAAGTGACCTAACTTAAAGAAAAATGAAAAAACGAGAACCTAACCGAGTCCAAGTCCTACATCTTTGCCCTACATACATTTTAAACTCTGATTTTTATTCCCACGGAATAAAACGTCAAATTAGATTCAGACCACCAACACGAGTTGAAAAATCTATAGAAAAAAATCGAAATTCCATCGAACAAACCTCAAACTGTTTGAACCCTTCTGCTTTATCTGTGACATGACAGCTGTCACAATCAAAGAAATCAAAACAAAAGTGCGGTTCTGCATGTTGTGAAATATTAATTTAGAGATGCCGGATTCCAGTAACCTTTGGGGAGGGAAGATGTCCGATTGGATAATGTCCGGTTTTTTTATATTGATTTCTCTTTACTGATTATATTTCACTCGCTGGACATTGGCGAAATTACTGCGGAACCGCTGTAGACCGCTATTAATATAAAAGAAGAAGAATTTAGAGATGCTAGTAAATGCGTCACTACGACGGTTTGCAGACTGCGACTTGGCCATGCGTGTACTTACACTAATACACCTGGTAAAGATACGGGTTAATGATAGCTCTCTCTGCGAATGTGGTCTAGATGAGGGATCAGTGGATCATATATTTTTTACCTATTCAAGAAGAAGTCGTTTCCTAAATATATTCCTCGACCCACGAACTTTAAATCCCTGTTAGGCCTTGTGCATACGCCGTTTATAAATATTTCATGGGAATTCATTAACCAGAATAACATTTGATTACAAGTTTTTCATCCTACTAACTTACTAATCATGTGTTATATATTGTCTGTCTTTTATTTTAGGTTAAGTGATCAACAGTTGTGCAGCATAAAATTCTATCTTTCTATGTATATGCAGCTAGCACGAGATCTTCCAACAAAATAGAGTCAATCTTACTAGCGTCTGTAAACTGTACCAACTTGACACAGAACAACCATGAGCTCACTGGACATAGGTGAAATACAAATAAAAACTACCATAAACAAAGAAAATTGAATTGTGATATATTAAATGCTTTCAGCTAAAGAAACGAAGATGCATACAACCATGATAAATATGTTACAGTATAAGCTTTTAGACACTATAATATAATATATTTATATATACAGTGTCCCAAAGTGTGACTTTGTTCCAGATATAGCAATTAAATAATAAATGAAATACTTAAAAATTATTAGAGACCTATCTCACAGAAATTGACCTAGTCCCAGACTAAGCTCTAGGCTTTGTACTATAGGTACTAGATAATGATATAAATGCTTATATAGAGGAAATAAATATCTAAATACATAGAAAACACCCAAGACTCAGAAACAGATACTCATACTTATCACACAAATATTTGCCCATACCGGGAATAAAACCCGGGGCTGCTAGCTTTGTAGGCAGGGTCACTACCAACTAGGCTAATGTGTCGTGCAATTAGTTCAAAATTATCTAACAAAAGACTGTAGCAAGATAAGGTTGGAAAAAATGCCCTCTTAAAATTATAAGCTGGTTTTTTTTCTTTAATAATATAAGGCTAATATTTCTGTAAGTGTAAAAATTTGTTTTTATAATTTTGTTATAAATTAATAATTCTGTAAGGCCAAGATGTTTACCAGTCTATTTGGTCACTAATTACAATTGGTTGCAGGGTTACAACCTGTCATGGTTCAACCCATCCAAACTTTACCATTTATAATATTAGTAGGAGGTTTTACCCGTCAGTTGATGAGTTCCAACTATCAAAGTGAGCTGAAATTTAGTTCTCATTCATAATGCAAACTCAATGACAAACTAATAATATCATGTGCGAGAATTAATCTAATAAAGTCTGTACAGAAAGACCGAAAGATGGTCGTACTCGTAGGATAGCTTAAGGTACTAACGCTATAATAGACGTTTATTAGTAATGCCTCGAGTAACCTTACCTTAAGCTTTAAAAATAAATTAAAGAAGTGGCTTGTGGAGCAGTCGTTCTATAGCTATAATGAGTTTCTTATTAAGAAATAATGTCTTATCTATTTATAAGTAGTAAGAATGAGGTGTAGTGTACGTAATTACCTAATAATTATTTTAGCAGTAAGATGACATGCAATGAACATTACCAGCAAATTATGATTATGATTATGATTAAAGTAGACCCATCTTATTATGTACCTACATGTATTTTTTTGACCTCGAAAAGCGCGGTTTCTTACATGTGATTGCCTGTTAAAAGTTGTGCATCTTATATTTAAGACTCTCATGTACATTTCTTCTCATTGATGTTATAAAAGTATTGGTGGACCTTAATAAATAAATAATATATAATGTTCCCTGAAAAATATGTTAATATTTCTTAATTTCTTAACCACGAAGTCTTTTCTTTCAGTAACAGTAACTTCCAGTAAAGTCAATACACAAGATTTCGCCACTATCACACACACACACACAACACAACACTTTTATTACTGTATACGGAGTCGAGAAATCCAGTGGATTTCATTTCACATTTTTTTCTTTTACACCCTCCACAGCCACACAGTTATAAGGATATGTCTAACACAGCTGATTTTTTAGATGGCGGCCATTTTACGTCTCAGAACTCAGGGTACGTTTCCACTTAATCAAAGCTGAGTGAAGGAGCGAAAACGACCAATACAATTGTATAACACACACACACGCAGATAATTCGAACAATCTGATTGGTTATTTCCACTCTTCACCTTAGCTTCGTTTGAAGGAAATCGCTCCCTAAGCAACTCACCTGTGAACTCACCCGTCTACTAGAAGCTTTTAATCTGACAGCTAGAAGTGATGTCTTGGTCGATGTCTCGAACGTGTTGAAAAAGTTAAGAATTCCGTGATAGAAGTTACAAATAGTTCCGTCTTCGACAGTGAGCGCTAGTGTCGCTATTACCGTGCTACGCAATTATTACTTGGGAATTATGACATAAATAAGTACTATAACAGGTAAAATCGTTATGTATTAGGTAATTTTATTCGTATAGTACCGTAAAATGCTACAAACGTAATTTTAAAACTGTTTAGTAAATATATAAATAAGCTCTCATTTAGGGCAATGTGTGACGTCCTCGGTGTCAAACGTCATCTTTACATAAGTGATGTAAAAGGTGAGGCGAGAAGTGATATAACAAGTGAGTAGGTATGTTACATCGACGTTGAGATCGACAGTGCGCTGTGTTTTAAGAGAATCACCCCCCAGGGTGGTGATTCTTTCAACGCAGGGCGCTGCGTCGATCTTATCCCTTAATTTGATAGTGTCCAATATACTTGACGTAACATAATGTACACTTTTGTATTTTTTTAATTGATAATTTTTTATGCTGGTTCAAAATCAAATAGGGTTTGATTTCACGACTTTTTTAATTTTTGCCATATTAAGGGTTAGGTGAATTTTTATCCGGTAAGTTTAAGAAGTCCCGTTGGAGCGTACAAAACACATTATAGCGTGTGCCTTCTCAATTAGGTAGCAGGCAGTGCGTCGAGTTCAGTGTCGTATAAAGCTGCCTAATTAAGAAGGCACGCGCTAAAATGTGTTTTGTACGCTCTGACGGGACTTCTTAAACTTGCCGGATAAAACTTCGATAAGATCGACGCAGCGCTGTGTTAAGAGAATCACCCCGCTGGGGCCCTAGCTAAGATGCAAACGCTCCTAACGTTTTTCTTTTCTATCGCTCAAAATGTATGAGATGACAGTCGACCACGTGCTTTATCGAAACGCACGAGAATGTCATCCCATACATTTTGAGCGATAGAAAAGAAAAACGTTAGGAGCGTTTGCATCTTGGCTAGGGCCCCTGGTTAGATTCGCGATGTACGAATAAGGACCAAATTAGCACCTGAAATCGACGTATACGTACGACGTAGCCATTCTATATTCTATGCCTAAACCTATGCTTAGTAGATAAGTATGAAAGTGTGTATGTATTTAACTTACCCTAAGTTCTTGGTTTATTCATATATTAACATAAACAAGCGTGTTTATTGTTGACGTTTTTCCCCACGGATCTAACAGCCAGTCACAACAACAACCTTTTAAAACTAAAAAGGAATATCTATCAAGTTAAATCTATTCTAAATCGAACCTTGATGTATGTTAACAAAGAGGCTTTTAAAAATGCGGTTTATTTGGTATCTGGTGTAAGTTGTGGCCGTGATTTGTTTACATCAGCTGAGTCAGAGTGCCATCGAAAGACTCGGTGACCCTTGGTAGGCTGGCTACAGAATAGTATTCGCCAGTGAATTATAGGTATTTAGGTACTACGAGCATATTTATTGTTTTTTTTACAACCAACAGCCTCAGAGACGTTTTGGAGTGGCAATTATAGTACATTGTTGCCGAAGGTGGAAAGTATTCGATTTATGGTCGGGACCATAAAGTTTACTTTCTTCCGAGGCAGATATAGTGCTTTTTTCAATTACAGCGAGTATTTTGTTTTTAATATTTATAACTTACGTAAATTAGTATGATATATGCGAAGAATATTTTTATTTCACCGCAAACCAGACAAAAAAAAAACATATATCCTAGCAGTAGTTTTTTTTAATTGTGTATACAAATTCGTCACTAAAGAACGACTTAATGCTATTAACTGACTTTGAGTTCCGCCGTTAGACCTAAAGCTAAAAAAATGCTTTTCATACATACTGAGTTTTAGTTTTACGTATCTGCATTTTACTTTTTTTGCTATCGAAAGCATTTATCGATATTCCCTTAGAAACTGCTAGTTTTCAGAAATTAAAAAGTATGTCGTCATTATGTTCCATCCCCGGGCTATCCATACTAATTAAATAATGCGAATGCAACTTTGTTTGTTTGTTCCAATTACACAGCTAAACAAATGAACCTTTTTTTCCCCGGTGAAAGACGTATAGTATTTTTGATCCCGGATATTTGGACATAGTTTTTGAGATAGTAGCGACAAACCACTTCTCCACAAACGGAGTTGAGGGCTGTTGCTAAGTAAACTATATTTGTATCAAATTTCACATCGATAAGACGTTAAACCGTTAATAAAGAACAAAATGAAATAACCAAACATACAAACACATTTTTGCCACACAGATATTACGTAAACGATTTATTTTAAAAGCTTCGAGCCTTCAACTACTTATAATGGCAGTAAAAGTCTTAAATGATATAAATTTTAATTTAAAGCCACTTTCGTTTCGCTTATATAACTTTTACGGTCAATTGTCCAACCTGCATTGTACGTCACAAAATAACTGCTTCGTCGTATTTATTTATAACTATTTTACAGTCGACCAAGTGTTGACACTTGGTCGACACTTTTCATCCTGTTTCATATAATATTATCATGTGTGCAGGTATGCACTTGAGCATTCACTCGAGAATTAGCAAATCTGCTCAAGTCTATCTCCTATCACCAATACGTTTTGTCTTAAGAGCCTTTGCATAATTAAAGTACTCCACGGAAACACATATACAAAATATATTTTTATTTTATATATTTTATACCGTATATTTACTATATAGATAGACTTGAGCACATTCGCTAGAGTGCTCGCCAAAATGAGCGTCATGATAGCTTGTTCGAGATGAACCACCAATTGGAATGCTCATTTCGGCGAGCATTCTAGCGAAAGCTCAACTAAATGTTCAGATCTGTCAGCACCTGCAAGGAGCGTCCTCACTGAGAGCATTCGAGTAGTGTGGACGTTAAGCCGAGCGTTACTGTGGTCCACAGTACTAGAATATTCGACGCCGAATGCTCACTACACGCGAATGCTCTCAGTGAGGACGCTCCTTTAGGTACTATCATCACAAGCATGAGTCTTTTCTGCAAATTGATTTGATTTTAGTATTTGAAGTATTTGAAATGTATTCTTACTACTATTATAAATGCGAAAGTTTGAATGGATGCATGTTAGTTACTCAATCACGCCAGAACTGCTTAACGGATCTGTATGAAATTTGGCACGGAGATTAGTGTGGGATAGCACAAAGGATTTGTACCAAAAAATTGGACAGTCTCTCTTCAAGTTAGTTAATATTTACAAAAGTAGTAATTAGACAATGACAATTCCGAACTATCGTATCGTACTATACTGAACCCTACTCTAAGGATTAACTTAAAAAAATTCACGCTCATGCTATTTTAATGACAGTATAATAACGTGACCCGTGTGGTTGCCGGGTTAGAATAGTGCCACTCCAAGTATTCCCGTGGATGTCGTGAGAGGCAACTAAGGGAATAAGTGCTTGTAGTACTGTTAGGCGATGGGCTTGCAACCTGTCACTAACACACTGGTAAACATATTAGCCTACTTGTGCAAAATGAAGCATAATTATCAACAAGTCTTTAGAGTTCTGCCCAACCCACTCAGGAAATGAAGGCGTGATGTTATGTATGTGATTGTGTGTACAATAATGTGGTACTATCAAGCTGGTATGTTGATGAAGACGGAAGGAGGCCATAGGAAATCCTTAATTGCTAATAGTAGATCTATTAAGTTTGGACTCATTTAATGCATTCACTGCGTCGAAGAAAACTGCCAAGTTATGGTTTAAAATACATGTAAATTGTCGACAATCCAGTGCCAAACTTGGCACCATTTTTATTTAGGTATGGTTTTGGTGGCACTTGTGACCTTGACCTATTTTAACCCTATTGCGCCAGAAGGATAGTTATATATATGCTATTCAAGTGTATACAGTGTGGAAAAATAAGTCGGGCCCTGGAGGAAACAATTGCGCTGGAAACAATTAAAGTGTAACAAATTGATAATAAAATATAGTCAATGTTAGAGTTTACGATATTTTTTATTTTTAAGAACAAATGTTTGTTACAGAAATTTTATCCTGAATAATAATCCAATTGATCAGTATAATGAAATAGCAAGTGTTTGTTTTTTTAATTTTAGTTGGTTCGACTCCCGGAAGAGGCAAGCGAATTTTAGAAAATCTTTGTATGCAGTTTTGTTTCATTTAAAAAAAAAAGGAATGTCTTCTTTAAGTAAAATAAGCCAACTTAAGCTGCTGAGTGAGGGTTGGCAATGCATTTGTAGTATTGAGATTGACATTGTAAGATTGCAATCTTGAGATTGAAAATCTTAGCTTCAGTCAAAGTCAGTTATTTGCCTCAATCACCCAAAGGTCAGCTGGAAGAGATCCCTTAAAGGGATAAGTTCCATTTGTACATTTCTATCCGGTAAATATTGCAATTGAGTTTCTGTGTTTTGTCCAATAAAGTGTTTTATACATACATACAAATAATAAATAAAACGACCATAACCGGTAAAACGGACACGTGACTCAAAATTCCAAATACAGGATGATCACAATAAAAACGCCTTAATCGTGCGCGTGTAGTAATCCTATTGCAAATAAAAACAGTGTGCCGATATTCCGACCGTCAGTTGGCTCGCGTAGCGCGTCGAGATATCTTTTGCCTTGACACGGCTGGAATATATTAAGTTCGTTTGACTTGGGAAGTTCTTAAGTTTTATTTTTAACAATGGTGCTAAGGTTTGCTTGCTTGTGCCTCTTTATTGGTGTGGCGAGTGCAGCTACGTACCAAGGGTGGGCGCCTAAGAAACCAACGGAATTGGGTAAGATTTTACTTATTATTTTTACATACATACATACAAAACATCACGCCTTCATTCCCAGAGTGGGGTAGGCAGAGCTACAGAATTACCAAGAACTCTCAAGACTTGTTTATAATTCTGTAACCACATTTTACACAATCATGCCAAGAAGTTTACCAGTGTATTAGTGACAGGTTGTAAGCCCATCGCCTAACAGTACTACAAGCCCGTATATCTATAGGGCCGGTACAGACGGACAGCATTTGAACTGCAAAATGGCAGTTCGAGTACAGTTCTGATGCAGTTGATGTTACTTTTACTTAGTAAGTTACTAAGTAAAAGTAACATCAACTGCATCAGAACTGCACTCTTACTGCCATTTTGCAGTTCAAATGCTATCCGTCTGTACCGGCCCTTAGTTGCCTCTTATGACATCCACGGAAAGTCACGGAGTGGCACTATTCTAACCCTGCAACCACACGAGGATTACAATTTTTATTTTGACAATTGTTTCGCGGTCTTAGAACTGATACAATCATTGAAAAAGTAGCTTTTTAAATTGGAATTATCCATGATATTTATATCCTATGTTTCAGTTGTACCCAAAACTCAACTGTATGTTTTCTTATTTAATTAAAGAATAAAGTATTTTTGTTTTTTTATAATACGACTTTGGAGTTGATCACTTACTCTTATCATCTCAGTGTGTTTTAATGTTATGTCTATCAGTATCATTGTGCGTGTGTCACTCTAAACGGACAGACAGATTTTAAAGCAGTGTTCTGTATTGAAAGCCTTTTTTAATCATGACGGTTCTTATACAGGTTTGATTGAATCGGTTGCAGTTGCCAAGTTATCCTTTCCTCAATATAGTGGCAGAAAAAAAAGCTAAAAATTTGAAAAAAAAAATTTTTTCGTTTTTCTTGTTATACCTATTATAGATATAAATGTAATTTCTAATTCTAATTTTAATTAAAGGGTCACTCTTGTTAAGGTGTATTTCACCAACGTCAAGCTAATTATGGACACTGGACTTAAATAAGTCTATGGATATCACACGCGAGGACAATTTGTTCGGTAAAGTTTCTCTTGTGTACGAAACAGAAGCACATGGAAGAGGCTCCACGCGCTTCTGTCAATTCCGATATAAATATAAGGATATACATAAACACACTGTTGTAATATAAAGACCGTCGCTGTTTATTATTCCATTCAAAACTTGATTTTGATAGCGGAAGAACTATCTCGCAATCGTTAACGTATCCTATAAACGGCCTCTATTCTACTGTGATAAGTCGATATTACGGTTAACATAATTTCAGTACTGTTTTAACTGTTTTTTATTGAATTAGAGTTATCAAAACGTTGGAAACACGTCAAAGGTTATATTGTTTTTACCATGCAGAATCTTAGCCCTACACATAAACAAGCAAAGGCAACATTTTGATAAGTTTATATTACATACATGCTGTTCTAGTTTTCTTGCATCCACAAATTTCCAAAATTTAAAAACTATTTCACCTAAGATAGTCTTTATCATGGTTCTTAGCTACAAGTCCGTAATCATTCAGTAATGAAAACAAATGACACAAACGTCAAGTTTCATGAACGCCTGCTAATGAGAGGTCAAACAACATGTTCTCAATACCGCGGCTTCTAAGGCTAAATTTGTAACCTTATAATCTAATGAGGAATTGGCTTGAGTTGTGCGAAATTAATATAATGACAATTGGGCAAAGTAATTTCAAGATTTATAATTCATTGTAACGGCACGCTCAAGGGACGTCAGGAGTAATGTTGAAGTGTTTGTCTGTTTATTCCGTTTTCACGGTTCAACGTCTTAACCGATTGACGTGTTCGATAGGGATAGTTCTATAGCCCGGAGACAGATATAAAAAAAAAATAGGACATTTCCCGAGGGAATAGCCATAAATGAGTACTTAGCGGACGTTCCAAACATAGTAATCAAGTTTTCTAATAAGTTTATTGTCATTAAAAAAACTATTATTAACTTTTTTTTAAGAAGACACACGAGCACTCAGGCCTCCTGAGGAAACTGGAATCTGAGACCCATAGACATTTAAACTGTCAAGACTATAACCCCAGGACCTCAAATGCGTTGCCAACCCTGAGGTCACGCGACTCCACCCGTGTAGAAGTCGTTTATCGCTATTCCCTCAGGAACCGTCAAAATTTTCGGGGTTAAAAGTATTCTTTGTCCTTCCTATTCAATTATCTTCATACCAAATTTCATCTAAATCGGTTCAGTGGTTTATCCGTGAAAGCGTAACAGACAGATGGACAGACACACAGAGTTACTTTCACATTCACATTTATGATATTAGTATACATTATTGGATTCACTATGACCCTTCTAGGGATCTTTTGCGTACAGAAACTGCTCATATTGTGAGAGGGAAAATTAAACTCTCTAACAGTCTAAAACTAATAACTTGCTTTAAATAACAAGACAAGTTATCTATTCAGTAAGATTGTTTTTAATTAATTATAAGACAGCTAAAGAATTTAGATATAGTTCATGGTCACAACCTTTGCGACTTTTGTTTAATACAATAGTATAGCACTCAAAACTTTGTTTACAGTTTACAACGAGTATTAACAACATCAAGTTTGCTGGTATTGTTAACTATACATTCAAAATCTCGAATAATTTTTAATAGTTATAACTATTGGTTGACTAAAACTCGTTTGTTGTTTAATAATTCACCATTTAAAGAAAACGTTAATTCATTCCATCATTCGTCTTTATTAGGCGCTTAAATATTTCAATTTTAAAATGTTTCAAATTAATCCCAGGGTGCTATAATAAATTGTAAACGCCAATTATGTAACAGCTCCTCGTAATAAGTGTTATTAATGTTATTATGCGTTATTAAAATGTAATTGGCCTCATCATGAATGAAACACAGCGCGGCAGATCACTTACTGTTAAATTTATACCGAAATGTTCAAGAATTAAAAATGTATATACACAAAAATCACGCCTGTTTCCCAGAGGGGTAGGCAGAGATCACTTCTTTCCACCTGCTACGATCCTGACAAATCTCTTTCTCTTCTTCCACATTCACACATCGAGTCATGCATGCACGTTGGTTTCGGGTACTTAAAAATGTATGGCATTCTTAATACTATGTATTTATATTATCTTACAGATAGGCTCCTTTCGAATACACTTTCGACCCCTTTAGGGTTTTTTGTGCAATTACTCTCTTACACACTCAGCTGTTAGAATGTGCAGGCTTCCTCACGATATTTTCCTTGACCGCGGGGGTTCCAACTTGGTATCTTACGATCTCAAGTCCACCGAAGCTCTTGACACTATTTACATACACATAACATCACGCCTTCGTTCCCAGAATGGGGTAGGCCGAGCTACAGAAATACCAACAACTTTAAAAAGACTGGTTTATAATTCTGTAACCACATTTTACTACGTATTACGTATACATTACCAAATGACACTCCGTCCATGCCTTGGAATTAAATAAAAGAATATTCTTTCTCGGAAATTTTGAAAGTTCCCGTAGGAATATTGGTTAATGAGTTCTACGCGGGTGAAGTAGCGGGCAAAAGGCTAGTGGATTATAAAAGAACCCATCTATCATCATAGCTTTTTCTATTGCCCTTTGGCTAACCTCTTATGAGGCCCATTACAAAGGACCAGGGCTGAGATTCTACATGGTAATAACGATATCGTTTATGACGTGTTTCCGTATTGTCAACGTTTTGATAACTCTTAAGTAATTTACAATAATAGCAACTGAAACACGTCAAACGCGATATCGCTATAACGCAGTAGAATAGACGCCCAGGTCCTTTTTATGGTAAGGATAATACAGGCCGTGATGGTTAGTCAGATCTGAAATCTATAGACATTTGCATTCTCCAGACTACAATCTCAAGACTGCAATCCTGAGACCCAGATGCGTTGGCAACCCTGAGGATACTAGTAGTTTCTATTCCGGTTATCTTATCCCCACACCGGTACAACAATGCGAGCACAGTCGCTTGGTGGTAGGTTAAAGGATAAGATGGTGGTAGTGGTACCCATCCGGATGGCCCCTGCATAAGGTCTTATTATCACTATGTATCATATTGTTGTCACTGGGAATACTTTTAACTTAATTACTTCCCGTGATCGGTTATAAAGAAATCATACTCAATTAAAATGTATCTACCTTAATCATTTACATTTAAATCATTATCAATCATAGTCTCCGGACACACAACTAACAGATTCATCATCATTAGTATAACAGCTAAGTTGTAAACACGACCTTCGTTGAATCATCGAAATCGTCATTGAAATGAGAGAAAATACTAAGATCATTACTCACTATTTGTTACGTCATCATCCGGGTTCATATTCTAAACCTATTTACGGCGATATGGAAATCCCAGAGAAACTTAAAATACACTAACGGCTACGTCAAATAGCTTACAGTAGACAACGCTTGCGTCACTAGAATAAAATCTGCGAGTCGGTATTATAGCAGTAACTATTTATTTATTTATTGATACAGATTTAAAATAAAAATAAATAAATAAATCACAGGACAATGTTACACAAATTGACCTAAACCCAAACTAAGCTCTAGGCTTGTATTATGGGTACTAGACAACTTACTTATATAGAGAAACATATACTTAAATACATAGAAAACATCCAAGACTCAGAAACAAATACTCGTGCTCATCACAAAAATATCTGCTAAGGGATTTGAACCCAGGACCCCTAGGTTTGAAGGCAGGGTAACTCCCAAGTAGGCTAGCGTGTCGTCAAACCCGATATTAGTTTAATTTAATAGTTTTTCCTTCGGCTTTGCACACATTCCTATCTTTATTTGTAGATCGTACGAGTATCTATACGGTTACCGAAATCAATGCCCCTGTAGGGAAATTGCGGCAGCACGATTGCAATACGCAATGATGAAACTATCTCCAAACCAATTTTTACCTAAATTGGTTCAGCGGTTTATACGTGAAAGCATAACAAAGAGACAGACAGACAGAGATACTTTCACATTTATAATATTAGTATAGACTGCAACTACAGATAAACAAATTGGTAGACTATCGACCCATATTACAAAAAGCGGCCAAGTGCGAGTCGGACTCGCCCATGAAGGGTTCCGTAGCAGCAAGTAACATAATATAAAAGTTCGTTGTAGCTTTGATCAATGTTTTTATGACGTATTAAAAAAAAACTACTTACTAGATCTCGTTCAAACCAATTTTCGGTGGAAGTTTGCATGGTAATGTACATCATATATTATTTTTACATTTATCATTCCCTTATTTTAGAAGTTACGGGGGGGGGGACACACATTTTTCCACTTTGGAAGCGTCTCTCGCGCAAACTATTCAGTTTAGAAAAAAATTATAATAGAAACCTCAATATCATTTTTGAATACCTATCCATAGATACCCCACACGTATGAGTTTGATGAAAAAAAAATTTTTGAGTTTCAGTTCTAAGTATGGGGAACCCCAAAAATTTATTGTTTTTTTTCTATTTTTGTATGAAAATCTTAATGCGGTTCACCGAATACATCTACTTACCAAGTTTCCACAGTATAGCTCTTATAGTTACGGAATAAAGTGGCTGTGACATACGGACGGACAGACGGACAGACATGACGAATCTATAAGGGTTCCGTTTTTTGCCATTTGGCTACGGAACCCTAAAAATCTGTCATTTGACCTTTGGTTCATTCTGTAAGTAAGGTATCTCTTTTACATCTCGGTGGCAGGTTGTTAACCTGTCACAAACTCATAATGAGTAATGTCAATAGCAAAGTCGAACGCCTTTCGGGGTTTTTCGGCACCACTCGGCTAATTGGGCGAGAGAAACATGTTTGTTTTCTCCAATATATTATCGGGTTTTTTAGACGCCTTGACCGTAAAAAGAGGTTTTAGAATGTTGTGACAGCATTTGGGTTTTGACACATTGGTATGATTTACTTTTGTATATTTATTTTAGAAACTAGCCGTTGCAGATGAAGTATCATTGGATGTATTATTCATAATTATTCATATTCATATTCAATTTATTGCATCCATGGTATTTACAGAGGTTTTAAAATATAGTTGGTATTGCAATCTTTACATGGGCCCTATTAGGGTATAGCAATCTTAACACTAAACTAAATAAAAGATAACCTAAATATAACAAAGTTAGTACTTATTACACTAGAAAAATACAAAAATATAATATCAAGCTCTCTTATACATATACACATATAATTTTAATATATTGACATTAACACAAAAATGGACAAGTTGAATAATTTCTTACACATCTATTCATTAAATTTCTAGGTATTCTGACAAATTGTAGTAACAATTCTTAATTAAATATATTTTAAGTTTATTGATGAAAGTGCTGTATGTTTTTTCTGCTTTTAGGTCTTTAGGCAGGCTATTATAAATTTTAATACACATCGCATGTGGACCTCTACTGTACATTTTTATTCTAGCAGGGACTGATGAGACCAACCTGTTTTTGTGTCGTAAATTAAATCTATGTGTGCAGAGGTCCTTTGCCTCAGAAAACAGACTGTTTTGGTTACGGACAAATTTGCATGTCTCTAGTATATAAAGGGAAGGTACGGTTAATATTTTCAATTTTACAAAATGCGGTCTGCATGTCTCATCGTTTTTGATATGGGTCAATATTCTAATGCATCTCTTTTGCAGCAGGAATAGCTCTTTTACGTTTGTACTGCGTACCACAGTTCACGTTAAAAAATGCAACAAGGATGTAAACCTTCGTTGTATATTTATCTCCATTCTCAGGTCAACAGGGTCACGTTTCGATCGTAGTTGTTTTGTTAACCTAATTATTTTATCGATGTCCTATTTTATTGATTTCTCAGAATGCAAACCAACATGACACCAGTATTATCCTTATCGTTATGTACTAATAATAATATTATTTATGCAAAAATACGTTTCTACGTTTGTTTTTTAGGGTTCCGTAGCCAAATGGCAAAAAACGGAACCCTTATAGATTCGTCATGTCTGTCCGTCTGTCCGTCCGTATGTCACAGCCACTTTTTTCCGTAACTATAAGAGCTATACTGTGGAAACTTGGTAAGTAGATGTATTCGGTGAACCGCATTAAGATTTTCATACAAAAATAGAAAAAAAACAATAAATTTTTGGGGTTCCCCATACTTAGAACTGAAACTCAAAAATTTTTTTTTCATCAAACTCATACGTGTGGGGTATCTATGGATAGGTATTCAAAAATGATATTGAGGTTTCTATTATAATTTTTTTCTAAACTGAATAGTTTGCGCGAGAGACGCTTCCAAAGTGGAAAAATGTGTGTCCCCCACCCCGTAACTTCTAAAATAAGGGAATGATAAATGTAAAAATAATATATGATGTACATTACCATGCAAACTTCCACCGAAAATTGGTTTGAACGAGATCTAATAATTTTTTTTTTTTTAATACGTTATAAATCGTAAACCGCATTTTACCTTTCATTCAATCAACTCAAATATAATAAAGAATTAAGAAAAACATTTAATTTTATGAACATAAACCTTATGCATAAACCGTGAACCATTATTTTCTAATACGAGTAAGAAATCGGTAATAGTTTCCCAAGTAAACAACAATTCGCTTGGGGCGTGACTTTATCGGTAGCGGGAGCGCGCGCGGGGAGGTTCCCGACTACGCTTACCCGAACGGGCAGCCACGTGAGGGCAGCCGTCATTGACACTCGTGTGCGCGGAGTTATTGTCAAACTGGAATATATATTAGCTTGTTTAGCTATCACAAGCCTATATGGGCTCGCATATAGTACCTAATTATAATGTTTACTTATCAATATCTTATTTAAAAAAAAACACTATTATTAAAACATCGATCAAAGTTACAACGAGGTACAAGAACTTTTATATTATGTATTTTTAATATCTACGTTACAAATCCTAAACCGCATTTTACCTTTCATTCAATCAACTCCAATATAATAAAGAATAAAGAAAAACATTTATTTAGATGTATAGTTGTACGGAACCCTACGTGCGCGAGTCCGACTCGCACTTGGCCGGTTTTTTTTAATTACGCTTCATCGCCAATAGGTGACTAATGCTAAAAGAAACAGTAAAAAAAGATAAAATTAAAGTGTATGATGGTACTTAAATTGGCTAGTTTTTTTAGGGTTCCGTAGCCAAATGGCAAAAAACGGAACCCTTATAGATTCGTCACGTCTGTCTGTCTGTCCGTCCGTATGTCACAGTCACTTTTTTCGAAACTATAAGAATTACACTGTTGAAACTTGGTAAGTAGATGTATTCTGTGAACCGCATTAAGATTTTCACACAAAAATAGAAAAAAAAAAACATAAATTTTGGGGGTTCCCCATACTTAGAACTGAAACTCAAACTTATACGTGTGGGGTATCTATGGATAGGTCTTCAAAAAATATATTGAAGTTACTAACATTTTTTTTTTCTAAACTGAACAGTTTGCGCCAGAGACACTTCCAAAGTGTTGAAATGTGTCCCCCCCCCCCTGTAACTCCTAAAATAAGAGAATGATAGATATAAAAAAAATATGATGTACATTACCATGCAAACTTCCACCGAAAATTGGTTTGAACGAGATCTAGTAAGTAGTTTGTTTTAATACTTCATAAAAACATTGATCAAAGCTACAACGAACTTTTATATTATGTTACTTCATGGGCGAGTCCGACTCGCACTTGGCCGCTTTTTTTTATCTTAAAGTGATTCAGTTCAACTAAATTGTTTTTTAAAGCTATGCGTAACTCTTCCAATACGTAATAAAATAAAAATGTACATTTTCTATGGGCGTTCTATATATGTTTTTGCATTAAGTAGATAATTTCTAGTCATCTTTATTCACGTGTTTTATAAGTTCTGACGTAAATTCGACCGGTTTTTGTTATTTTAATCTCCTCGATTAGCAAAAACGTGAATGCAAATTAATTTTTAAAATTCTTAAAACTCTGTAGTCGAGTAAGTTAGAGTCTAGTTTTTTGATTTAATAATTTAAATTGGTCCTTACCACTGACATGAAGATTTAGGGTGTCTGGTTTTGGAACCGTTAAAAACATGATATAAAACCGGGCAAGAGCATGTCGGACCATCCTGAGTGTAGCCCGAAGCCGTTAAGTACTACAAACATAAAAATCAACAAGTAATAACTAATTTTCTATTTAAAGTCATTTGGTGCTGTCTTAGATGATTTTAGTAGGTATAAACACTGTAATCGCCTGTATCTCAAGAACCAATGATGTCTACTTAGCCGTGATAGTTTTCCTTTAAAATTCATTATATGCGCTTTAATTTAAGTTTTTTCAGATTTTTAGTGCTTCTAGTATTTTTGAAAGACCTATCCAACGACACCCCACAAGTGTGAACGAGAAAAAAAAATACATCCCCACGTTACGTATAGTTTACAATATTTTTTAGTGTACCTCCCGTACACTTCTAGCCAGCGTATGCTTCTGTTGGTGTTTTCTCGGATTCTAGCCAATTGTTAATAGCCAATATGTTGAACTGTTTATGCATTATAAAAAGAGTTTGTTTTTTTTTTATGAACGGACCGCCAAATTAATTAACAATAATAACTTATTTATTTAATCACCAGATATTATATTTACTATCTTATTATTCGTGTGATATTTAAAGGGTGGGTGTCAAATTATTAAACTGTCAGCAATGATTTTTACATGCGACAAAGAGTGGTTAAGTATATATTTTATTTAAAATTTATCGGCCTTAGATATATAGAATTTCTAATGCTGATTGGATGCGAAAAAGTTGTGAATTTGAATAGCACAAATAATATTTTACGACATAAATTGTACATAATAATAATTTATATTTTAATATATTTTACTTAAAAAATTATAACAACAATGTAATAAACGCTTAGTATTTTTACTGTTATTATAGACGAAAAAACAAAAGCTCCATTACATTGGTAATGTGAGAGTGTAATTTTTAAGTTAAATCATTAAGTACTCGAAAATTAAGTTTATCACTGTCGTTAAACAGTAATCGCTTTCCACTTTATTTTGACTACAAATAAGCATTATTGCTAAGGTCAGTTCATTAAAATGTTATCAAAAATTCAATGCCGCAGTACGAAAATAATCAGATGATCACGGTCACCTCCGTCACAGTACGCCAATAAAACAGCTGTAGGTACGTTTCTTGCAGCAGCGTAGCTATATTTTGAAGAAACGTTTAAAAACAACTTTAGGTTACAGTAACTTCATTTATATATTTTTTAATATTAAATGCATAGAATTACAAATTTGAGTACAAAGGTGAACATAAAACCTAATAGCATGCTCTACCTGTTGAACTTTAAGATATTAATAATAATAAAAAACAAATAGTTCATGTTTTAGGTTAAAATCTGCTCTGTTTTGAAGGTAAATATTTCTCATTTTACAATAACGCAGTTGCTAATGATAAGTTTTTACCTCACATATATTAATAAAAATAGTGATCATGCAGTCAGTTCATACCACTGATATATCTGAACGAACTTATAAATATACTGCTAAATATCAGTGTACTGTGCCGAATTTCTGACCCCTACCGGTATTATCGCAATAATTTATAGATTATAAAAGATTCTACATGAGGTCACAATGTGAAGGTCAAGGTCATCTCTTGTAAACAACGTGATGAGTTTTACAATAAAATGCCTCTTGAATTTTTATTTTTGGATGGAATTCCAGTAGTCGAAGAATTCTTTTGAACAGGTTTATTGGGTGTTACGTACGCTAAAGTGCAATGCGGTTCCCACATAGTAGGTATGAGAATAGTTCAGAACAAAAAATTGGCAATTTTAGGGTTCCGTAGTCAAACTAGGAACCCTCATAGTTTCGCCATGTCCGTCCGTCCACAGCCTAGCGCAGAGACTCTTAGTACAAGAAAGCTGTAATTTGGCATGAATATGGTTGTACGTTATTTTACAGACAGAAGTTGTTTAGAATTTCATTTCTTGTACATTTTTTCTCGTATTATCATTTCATAGAATAGTCAATTTATAGAATAATTACTTTGAAGACATTTAAATCATCAATTTTTATTTCAAATAAATTTCAATGTTTCTTTTTTCATATCATATAATAGCAAATTACATATTCTTTGTTCTCATGTTATTTAGTTAATATATAACTTAAGAACTATAAAATCATTTTACAGTGTACGTTATTTTACAGACAGAAGTTGTTTAGAATTTCATGTCATGTATTTTTTTTCTCGTATTTTCATTGCAATTTTTTTCGCATAGTTTATTCAAGAGATGTAAAAAAAAATAACCTCGAAGGCAAGGCGGGAGCTTGCTTCGCTTCGCTCCCGCCTTAGCCTTCTAACCTAACCTATTCAAGTCGGTTCTGCCCAGAGAGGTCATGGTCGCTCACTCATATTTATATCATACTGTAGTATTTAGCTAATAACCCTTATACTTAAAGATAATTTGTATTATGTTGTAATTGATTTTGTTATTATTGGGTACACTATTACTCTCCAAATAGTAATTTCGTAGAATAGTGTTTCACAAAAATTATTCACAGAATATTGAGTTTCCCACGACTTTGTATACTGTTGTCGTTAGTGTCCTCTTCTTTTACAGAACATTATTTCATAGAACGTATTACTTCGCAGAATTTTCATTACTTAGAAATCTAATTTCTAAAAAAAAATGAAAATTCTACGAAGTGATACGGTCTATGAAAAAATATTCTGTAAAAGAAGGTATCGTTAAAAATAATTATATTGTTTGATAGGTTTGTGTAATGAAAAAATTAAATTATAAAATTCATTGAATTGATTTTCTGTGGAATTTGTTTCTTTCAAATAAATAGTTTTAAAAAAATATATTCGAAACAAAAATACTAGAACCGAATAGTATATGAAACATTTTCTGTGAAACAAAATTCTGTAAATTTTCTGTCTGTAAAACAAGGGGACACCCATGAATATACATATAAGTGACGCCAACAAAGTGCTACAATAAAATGTAAAAGAATTTCTTTTTTTAGGGTATCTCCCCTACACGTAACGTGGGGATGATTTTTTTTCCCCGTCTACCGCATAGTGTAGGCTATCGTTGGATAGGTCTTTCAAAAATATTGTGGGTTTGTGAAATCAATTTTTCGATCAAGGGATCTGTTTATGAAATATTAAGCTTTAAAGCGCTAATTTTTGTTAGAGTCAAAATACAAAAAATCTAAAAAAATAACTCAAATGAAAGCGCATATAACGAATTTAAAAGAAAAACTGTCACAACTAAGTAGGTCAGACATCATTGGTTCTTGAGATACAGGCGATTAAAGTGTTTATACCTACTTAAATCATCTAAGACGGCACCAAATGACTAAATAGAAAATTAGTTAATTACTTGTTGATTTTCATGTTTGTAGTACTTAACGGTTTTGGGACCCTACACTGAGCATGGTCCGACATGCTCATGCCTGGTTTTAATTTATTACCTCCCTCATAAAGTTTTTAACCAATCTGATGATAAACAGGATGTGGACAGGTGGGGGACGTATGATAAACATTATATACATATAGTTATTTATTTAATTATACATAAGGTGCCAAGGAGCCTTTGATTACCTATATATATATATATATTATTTCTTCAAACTTTGTATTTCATAAGTTACATTTACTAGATGGCCCTCGATGTAAACTAATAATAAACAAATTTCTTATCTCGAGACGAAGTTATTAAATTAAATTTAAATTACAGCTTGATTTGTTTCTGAATAATTACTGCTGATTAACTAGCTACGTTAACAGGGTTAAGTGATAAGTTATCATAAATTCCTATTCTGTAGGTAAATATTTTATTTAAAGAAAGAAATAAAGAAAATTAAAAACACTTTTTCACTAAACACAAAGACTCACAAAAAAGTAAAAACAGTAAAGTAAAACTTAAGGTGGTGGGTGCGTCCTTCGTGGCAGTGAACCGGATACTGGCTCAGCATAATGCTGAGGTGCTAGGCACCTGCAGCGCTGATATTCAGCCAGCACCGAGTGTGACAGACGGACGGAACGTTGCACACACTAATAAATAAATAAAATGTAAATACTTACTACTTATCAAACCATATAAGTGTTTGCATACATACATACACTATCAACTAGGCTTACTGGGGCCAAGCCCTCTATTCTACCCTATATTGCCACACGTTTCCGTATAGACAACGTTTTGATAGCTCTTACTTACCTGGCAGTAATGGCGGCGGCCGAGTCAAAGACAATAATATGGTTTTACCGAAGTTATTTCCCGTTGCATTATTTTCGCGAAATGATATCATTACACTAAACAGAATTGTCGCATTAATAATAACCTCGTCATCTGAACATTTATAAATTCCGAGTATTAAACAAGTTTAGTGGTGGTAGGACCCTGTGCAGGGTCCGTCCGGATCCTACCACCATCTTATCCATTAACCACCCGCCAAGCAACAGTGTTCGCATTGTTGTATTCCGGTGTGGGGATAAGACAACCGGTAAAATTACTAGCATAGAGGCATTCCATCTTAGTTCACAGGGTTGGCAACGCATTTGAGGTCTTAGGATTATAGTCTTGAGACTTCTAATCTCTATGGGTCTCAGATTCCACTTACCATCAGGTGGCCTGAGTGCTCGTGTGTTTTCTATTTAACATAAAAAAAAAAATGGAATTATTTTCCTGCTAGGATTAACCTGGTGCGATACAATAATAAAGGCATCTTTAAATGTTCGGGCCTGCGCATGAGTACTGAGGGTGTTGTGGGTCCACACTATAGGGCTCCATCTGACCAGACACCATTACTATTAAGTAACTAAGGGCTATCGCAACGTTGACAGTGCGTTAACATGATCAAAATAATGTTTTTTTTTAATTAAAATTAAATTAAATAAAAACATTTTTTGACAGAAACTTTTTTAGGGTTTCGTAATCAAACTAGGAACCCTTATAGTTTCGCCATGTCCATCCGTCCGTCCGTCTGTCCATCCTTCCACCCGTCCGTCCGTCCGTCCGCAGCCTAGCGCAGAGACTTTTAGTACTAGAAAACTGTAATTTGGCATGAATATACATATTAGTCACGACAACACAGTGGTAATTTTTTTCTCGTCTACCCATAGTTGGGGTGTCGTTGGGTAGATTTTTGAAAAATATTGTGGGTTTGTGACAACTTTTCGATCAAGGGATCATGAAATATTAGGCTTTAAAACGCAATTTTTTGTCAGAGTCAAGTGCCCAAATACTAAAAATATGAAAAAAAACTTAAATGAAAGAAAATTTAAACGGAAAACAATCACGACTAAGTAGACAACATTGGTTCTTGAGATACAGGCGATTAAAGTGTTTATACCTACTAAAATCATCTAAGACGGCACCAATAATGACTTTAAATAGAAATTTAGTTATTACTTGTTAATTTTTAAGTTTGTAGTAAGTACTGTACGGCTTCGGAACCCTACACTGAGCAAGGTCCGACATGCTCTTGCCCGGTTTTTAAAGATTTATTTTTACCATTAATTTGGCTATGGCACTGAGATCTGGACATTATTGAGATCACAGAGAACAAGTTATGATCACGAAAACAATAAATGACATAATATAAATTTGAAAACAGAACATACAAAACATGTGATGTGAGTTATTAAATCAAGAAAACAAAACACAATCGTTCGATTATGACCATATTAGTGATAGGTTAATGATCAAATTAACATAAAGCTGTTTTGACGACATGATAATTATATAAATCCCTTTTACGTTTACTTCTGAAAGGATTAAAATTGATTGTAGATGATGAAATACAATTTATGGATGGATGCAAACTAATTATAATATTAATTTGGTCCATATATTTTAATTGTAATAAACTACTCCCAGCCCACGTATGACATTCAAATTTAAATAAACACATGTTTAATAATCTAACAATCTAATATTTTTCATGTTTTTTTTTTTACAAATGAATTATAAACTAAACACTGGTCATCATAAGTACAGGTTAGTCAATTAATGTTAAACGGGCAGCTAGTCACTACAGTGTTAGACATTTTCCTTAAAGAAAACATGCGCTTGCGTCTTTTTATATTCTCTCACACAGGCGTTCATTAAGAATCACTCAAAAGTTTATGGGGACAAACATTTATTTGAAAAACTTTGATGTATTGTTTTATTGCTTCTTGCTAAACTTCTTGGTTGTGCAATGTGTCAGGGTTAACTTCTTATCTGGCTTGTACCATTTTATCTTATCGTATCATGCAGATGGGATCCTTTAGATACACTTCGACCGCTTTAGGATCTTTCTCGCAATTACCCTCTCACATCACGATGATTTCCTCACGATGTTTATCATTCATCGTAAGAGCATCGGGTAATGAACTTAAGTTAGAAAATATCATTGCTACATGGTGACCGCGGGAGTCGACCCCCTAAGCCTAATTAAAAAAAAAAATATCTCGGGACAATCTCATACAAATTGATCTAGTCCCAAACTAAGCTCTAAGCTTGTACTATGGGACCTAGACAACGATAAACGTACTTATATAGAGAAATACATACTTAAATACATAGAAAACATCCAAGACTCAGAAACAAATATTCGCGCTCATCACACAAATATCTGCCCTTACCGGGATTTGAACCCAGGACCGCTTCAGAGGCAGGGTCACTCCCGACTAGGCCAACGTGTCGTCGTGTGTGTGTGTGTGTATATATTTTAGTACATTATCTTACAATTACGTTTGTCTATTTCCAGCACATAAGGAGGGATGCTACGTGCCGGAGACCAATGACGTCATCCCCATTGGTGCATCGCTGCATCCCACAGGGCACTGCTACAGGATCGAATGTGGGGGACGCATGATGTATTACGCATCGTAAGTAATCTTTTATGCTTTGTAATTTTCACTACGACGCGAGCGGTCCCGGATTCTTTTCCCAGTCAGGGCAAATATTTGTGTGATGAGCGCGATTATTAGTTACCTAATGGTGTTTTCCATGTATAAATTAATTAATGTGTTATAGCCCGTTTACAGTGTATTTAACCTGCATTCATGCGTGCGAATATTTTGTTGAATTTAAATAAAGTTTAAGTGTCTTAAATTAAATTGAATTTCAAATAGTCACTATAATTATAGAAACATTTATCCAATAGCCAGTTTGTCGATATGCGCATGAAAATGTTTGAATAGCAATATGGTTTTACCGAGTGGATCTATTCCACCCATGATTTAGTTCACGTGCCTACAATGATTTTAATACGGCGCTTTTGCGTATATTTGCTATTTGTAAGAGAAGGCGTAGTTCTACAGTCAGCCTTATGAGTAGGTGCATATTATGAAAGAAAACACAGGACAATGTCACACAAATTGACCTAGTCCTAACCTAAAGCTCTAGGCTTGTACTATGGGTACTAGACAACTATAAACATACTTGTATAGACAATTACATACTTAAATACATAGAAACATTCAAGACAGCGAAGCTCTGGAGGAAACGCAGCCGTATGCTTTAACGCCTTTGATACAATAACGCTCAAGTTCAAACTTGGCGTTCTGTAAGGCCGGCCGTCCTTAAATGATTTTAATTTAATATCTTTCGATACTAGAAAAATATTCATTACATAATAGTACATTGTGCATCAAGGGAAGAAAGAAAGGGATAACTAACCAGAGTATTAGAAGCCCGACGCCTAAGGCCGAGGGCTTTTAATGACTCGAGTTTGTTATCCCCTTACTGCTCGTGATATACACAATGTTTTTCATCACATTTGCAAGGAAACATTAAATATATTAGACTATTAAAGAAAACAACAATCAAAAATAGAATTCACTTGACTCGCTAAAAGAGATTGTCAATATATGTCAATTTAACTTTTTTCAATATAGTCTTCCACAGATAATTAATGCTAAGAACTGCCATTAGTTTTCAAACTGGACAGGCCATACTGCCCGATTGTGTATTATAATTATAATCTTTTATATTTTAATCTTTGTCGACACGTTAGCCTAGTTGGTAGTGACCTTGCCTACGAAGCTAGCGGTCCTGGGTTCAAATCACGGTAAGGGCAGATATTTGTGTGATGTGCGCGTGAGTTATTTCCTGTCTTGGATGTTTCCTATGTACTTTGGTATGTATTTCTCTAAATAAGTAAGTTTATTGTTGTCAGTGCCCATAATACTATAGGTACCGTAGAGTTTGGTTTGCCATTGTCACCTGATAGTATTTTTTATTAAGTTATAAAAGTAATGTTTGAACGTTTCAGATGCGGTGTTGTCTCAACCGAAGACCCGAAATGCCACAAGACTGAGATGGATCTCACGCGACCCTACCCCGACTGCTGCCCGACAATCAAGTGCGAGAGTGAAAACCGAGTATAATTTTTATTAGGGAGCTTTTAGACAAGCAAAATTTCCATGGCAATGTGATGGTAACTCTGCCGTCCGAAAGAAAAAGGCAGTATATTATTATGAGGTCCATATCGGGTGGTAGTAAAACTACAAATGACCACATCGCTTGTAGCTGACATCTCAAAATATTTCAGTCGCAAAATGACCACTTCATTTGCGTTACGTTACACCGCAAATTGCAAAAGAATAGGAGCCCCGCCGTGCGGGGCTCCGTCGACTTTGCTAAGACAGACTTAAAATGAATATAGCAATGGGGTCATTATGCTCTTGACTGACTCACTGCCTTTTTGCTTTGGCCGAAAGAACTATGGACGTCTTACTTTTACATACAGTAAGAGAACGACAGCAACAGTTGCCAGCGACACATTACTGTGAAAAATTGATCGTTTAAGCCCCTTTACAAAGAGCATGTCCAACTGGCTAGGTATATTGAAAATATCGTAGTGAAATAGATCACAATGACATGGAGTCATAAAAACATCAATCCATAAAAACCGCTTTAAACTGATTGTTTAAAGTTAAAATTTGACAGTCAAGTACAAAATTATCGAAGTTTCAAATACATAGTACTTTCAAATGCAAAACTAAGCTTGTAAAAGCAATTTCGGAAACTAACAGAATCAAATGCATTTTGCTAGTATTCAGTTTCATATCGTTGTTTCAAAATGTAAACTGAGTAGTTACGCTTGCCTTGGTATCGTTTCATAGGCTTCCTTGCGTCCTACAAAGCAATGTACAGTTGTGAGATGAAGAGGCTCCTCACTTTTCAATTCTATTTCAATGCTGTTAAGGTCATAAACTGATTAACCTTTTAGTTTTGCGACAGTACAAAGTACAGTTACTATTGAGTGGACTTACACTTTAAATTATAAAGTTTTTAAAAAGTGAAATAGTAAAAGATGACGTCACAAAACACTGTTGTCAATAAGCACACTTTGTGGTATTTGTTAATTTAAACATTAACATTGTATGACTTTTTGTGTAGTGTTTGTACAAAATAGGGTGATGGAACCAATAATGGACAAGGACTAATAGTCGTCAATAATGGAAACTTGATTCTTATCGAAAAAAAGGTAAGAGTTAAGTGTCTATTATATTAGTGTTAGTCAGCTTAAAGTGTTACTAGTGCCATCACCCTAAGTAAAATGTATAATTTTATTAATATCTTGGAATCTTATCAAAGTCAAATACTCTCGCGGTCAAATAATACGGGTCAGAGTGCGTTTTTTACACTAAAGAGGCTATTTCGAAGCTTTGGTTTCTCGCCAGGAGATGCTTTTAGTGAAATCCAATGATGGATACCCCGAGCATCGATACAGGGCTTCCAGAGTGCCTAGGATGCCCAACTGATTGAATCTGCGGCTAACGCTCGAATTATGCATGTCACGAAAAACATCTAAAATGACAGTAAAATGTAAGGAAATCCAAATGTTGACCCAAACTCTCTCGCTGTGGTGTTTACTGATTGTGCGATCAGGTATCTTAAGAACTTTTGACTTCCTCTACTGAACCTCGGAGTATCCATCATTAAACCTCACACAAAACGACCCCTGACCAGGAACCAATGCCTTGAAATAGCCTCGTCTGTATGAAAAACGCTCCTTGATCCGTAATATTTGTCCCACGAGTGTATGCTTAACTATCTTGAAGTTTCGATTTCACAAAGCAACCTTAATATCATTGTATCGTATTTAGTCAGTAAAAAGTAATATAATATAGTAAAATGTTATCCATTGTCGTGTAAATTGTAAGTGTATTTATTTAATACAAGTGTACCTACCAGTGAAGATAGAATGCTCTTTTAATTGGAATAAAATAAGTTCCTTATTGTGAGTCGGTTCGTCATTAACCGACTCGAGACGCTATCTTGCCGCCAAATTGTTGTTAATTTATTATTATTGAATAAAAATATTTTTATAATGCTTTTAATGTCCATATTTATTATTAGTTATCAAACCTCATAAACACCAGCAACACCAGAGGAAACGCAAATGCGCTGCCGGCCTTTGAGAAAACAGGGCCTCTATTCAACTGCGTTATAACGATATCGTGTTTGACGTGTTTTAGAATCGTTTATGTCACAGTTGCCATTATTGTAAATGACATAAGAGTTATGAAAACGTTGACAATACGGAAACACGTCAAATACGTTATCGTTTTTACCGTGTAGAATCTCGGCCCTGTAGAATCTACACGGTAAAAACGATATCGTTGTTCTACACTTTCATTGTCACCAACCTGCTAGGCGAGTCCTTTTTGTATGGAAATCGGAGCGCTTGGCAGTGAAAGTGCTAAGGCCCCCATGTCGTAATGGTTCATAAATACAGACACAGTGATGCGAGGTTAGCCAAGATGCGTACGGTAACTAGCGTTTCTATACGTTTTGTTTTTTAAACTGATCGCGTCACTGGTAGATCACGTCATACGAAAAGTCACGTGATCTACCAGTGACGCGATTGGTTTAGTAAGTAAGTAACGAATTGAAACGCTAGTTAGCGAACGCATCTTGGCTATAGGCTCGTTTGATTACCAGCAAAGAATAACATTTAGCAGTTTGACTCGTTACGTTATTAAGCCCTGTTGTACATCCCCCGACGTGACACTACTAATGACCAGGGATGTTACGGATGTGAGTTTACCGGAGCCGGAGTTTTAAAATTGCATTGCAGCATTGCATTTCAGCAGGCAGGTGAGTGAGTTCAGTGTCGTATAAAGCTGCGTAATTGAAAATTCACGCGCTAAAATATGTTTTGTATACGCTCCGACGGGACTTCTTAAACTTGCTAGATAAAACTGGTGGTAGGTTAAGTGGTGGTAGGACCCTGTGCAGGGTCCGTCCGGATTGCTACCGCTACCTTATCCATTAACCACCCGCTAAGAAACAGTATTCGCATTGTTGTGTTCCGGTGTGGGGATAAGACAACCGGTGAAAATACTAGCATAGAGGCATTCCATCTTAGTCCTCAGGGTTGGCAACGCATTTGAGTTCTTAGGATTGTAGTCTTGACAATTCAGATTCCACTCGCCATCAGGTGGCCTGAATGCTCGTGTGCTATCTCCTTAACATAAAAAAAAACTTCTCCTTTTAGATCGACATAGCGCTGTGTTGAGAGAATCACCCCCTTGGAAGGAAGATAAGTAGGTGATTCCCGGATAAGTCGAAACGCGCCGCTGCCGCAGCCAATGCATTTCTTTTGACTCTGTCATAAGTTCGGTATAAATTTAACGAAGGCGGAGGCGGAGTCGAAGGTATGAAATAACAAAATAGCAAAGGCGGAGCCGGATCAGGAGGTGTACAACCAAACGGAAGTTCCAGCTTAACGGAGTAAGATCATACTAATGACAATGTGGAAAATGTCATGCGGCCAATTTAAGTATGATAACACGCTGACGACACGCTAGCATCGTTAGTAGTGACCCTGCCTTCAAAGCTAGGGGTCCTGGGTTCGAATCCCGGTAAGGGCAGATATTTGTGTGATGTGCGAGTATTTATTCCTGAGTCTTGGATGTTTTCTATGTATTTAAGTATATATTTCTCTACATAAGTATGTTTATCTTTGTCTAGTACCCATAGTACAAGCCTAGAGCTTAGTTTGGGACTAGGTCAATTAGTGTGATATTGCCCTGTGATATTATTATTATTATTATAAATAAACAAATAAAATATCAGGGGATCACATTTCTCAATAGTACCAAGGATGATTCCTTTTTCGTTACCGATCAGCTCGCAGAATCATTAAGCAACGTCTGTTTGCTCTAAGCGCATGTACAGGCGCAATATAGGTACAAAAATGTGAAAAAATTAATTTATAATTATAAATGGGTTTGGACCACTATGGAACTTGTCCAAGTGACGTTATCAAACAAATACAACATTTTTAAGGATTCAAATTTCTACGTCTGGTAAAGCTAATTGTTTCGTGCGATAACATTGATAACACAGGCTCCACTGGGCCTCTATTCAGGTGCGTTAAAACGATATGGTGTTTGACACGTTTAAGAATCGTTTATGTCACAGTGGCCATTATTGTAAATGACTGTTGTTTTCCGGTGTGGGGATAAGACAACCGGTGAAATTACTAGCATAGAGGCATTCCATCTTAGTCCTCAGGGTTGGCAACGCATTTGAGGTCTTAGGATTATAGTCTTGAGAATTCAAATGTCTATGGGTCTCAGATTCCATTTACCATCAGGAGGCCTGAGAGCTCGTGTGCCTTCTCCTTAACATAAAATAAAAACTGTTTGATACACTTTAAACACGCTGTAAACGACGTACGTAAAGGTTGACCTTTGTAGTCTATGACATTCAATTTAAAAAAGTAAAATAAACATGAATGAACTTTGACTAAACGATTATTTGGCTGGAGTTAACTCGGCTTTTGGTTAAAAAAAATGTGGGACGCCGACTACAGTTTAGAGAAGTTATCTTTTGCGTTTCTGAAGACGGTATTTTGTTTTTTTAAAACATTTTACTTTATTTTATAAATTTTGGTGATAATATACGTTACTGTCGTGTAATCCCACTTCTCAATTAATAAGAAACTACCTATAGGACATCTCAAGTTCGATGCAAGCAACGCCGTGAGAAAGTCAAATTTTTAAAACTGCAAATTTTTAAACCATTTATATGTGCTCCTAATCCTAATAAATTTCATACAGTTTTCGCCTGGAACGCTGAACTTCACGGGCTTTTATAATAATTATAGTAAAGCTCACATTTTCGAGTAGGTCGGAGAAAACAGTCTTGCTATGTATAAGATTTCTGTTTCAAGAGTTCTAGCACTGTACTGCCTTGCTAACATAAAAGGCAGTATCTCAGACAAAACTCCTGTAGCAAATATATAACCTTATTACGAACGGCTTAGGATTGAATATATATTGCCATTGAATCAAAGATACTGCATTTTGGCTTAGGAGGGCAGTGTATGTGCCCGGTGAGACATATGATGTGACTAAGTTGACTTTCCACAGTATTTATTTCTTGAAATAGTTTTTAATGACCTTGACAAAACATGTTATCACAATTTCCTCCTTTTTTAAGACTGTTTAAAATGTGTTGTAAGATTATCTTAAATTCGAAATCAGATCATTCGTTTCAGAGATTCCCCAAACAAACCCCATCCAGTTTTACCTTCTATCGATAGCTAGATGTTGCCCGCGACTCCGTCCGCGTTCTAGTTTATAGCTACGGAACAGTTAATTTTTCCGGGATAAAAAGTACGTTAAGTTTGTTTTTTTTACAGTTCCCGAGAGAGCAGTGATAAACGACTTCTTCTAGTATAAGTAGGATGTACTAGGATAGTACCTATATGGCACTATGGTTGAACTGAATAGATCGATGCATTCTGAGAACAGATGATTATATTAGGTAAATCCAAAAAGCAAACATCGGTTTATTATTACATTGCGCATTTGGAAATAATGACATGCATATGAACTCATGCGCAGCGGGTTTACCCCACAAAGTCATTATCCTTGAACACTGATTACAATATTCAAACCGAACTTTCTTAGAATATTCCGAGTTTCCTGTTTATTATTGTAGGCAGGCTTGAAAGAGTATTTTAGCTTTAATATTAAATTAGTAGACACTTATAAATAAAGGGTAGCCTTTTTACCCGACTGACCCAAAAGGAGGGTAATGTTTTGTGAGCGTACGTATTTGGATATGTATGTAAGTATGTCCGTTCCATTGTAACCTCCTGTAACCTAAACGGCTTGACCGATTTTGAAGAGTGAGGTGTCGTTAGATTCGCCTTGGTTGTGGGAGTGATATAAGCTATAATAGTTTAGTAAAAGTAGTGAGGATAAGAAAAAAAAAGAGATTAAAAATATATATTTCCTATATGGATAACAGTATCAAAAAAAAGCAGTCCACTTTTTTAAGCTTGCTTTTTAATAGTTATCTTTGTAAGTTGGTATTTATTTAAAGATTTTCTTGTTGATATATTTGAATGAAAGACCGAAAAAGATAAATGTTAATTGTGCATAAATTCCATAACCAGGGCAAAAATGCTGTTCAAAATTGGAAAGAAAAAAAAAACATTTTCTTGTTAGGCGACCCTATTTAATTTTAAATTTAATTTAATTTTTAACATTTTGTTGTTACAGCAGCTATAGAATTGTGTAGGGTAAATCGTCAATAACTGGCCAGTTAAGAAAATTTTATTTAGTTACTAGTCATTTATTTTAAATACCAACAACTACAAAAAGAGTTGTTGGCAATTCTGTAACCACATTTTGCACAAACAGGCTAATGTACAATTCTAATATATAAAATTCTCGTGTCACGGTGTACGTTATTGAACTCCTCTGAAACGGCTCAACCGATTCTTATGAAATTTGGTGTGCATATCGAGTAGGTCTGAAAATCGGCCGACATCTATTTTTCATACCCCCAAGCGACATAAAAAAAAAATTGCAGCGGGCGAAGCCGCTGGCGGGTCGCTAGTACACTGTAAAAAATTCAGTGTCTAACTATTACCTTTCAAGAGATACAGACCGCTGACAGACAGACGGATGGACAACGGAGTCTTATACTAGCACCTTTTGGATACAAAACTCACAAAATGACATTTTGCTTAATTTTGTTTCGTAAAACGACCCTGATTCTGACTAAACATTATTTTATTTTAATCCACGTGTAAGCTTCATACTTCAAAATTATATTAATAATAGTGGTTGGTTAACTATAGGAAAATTTACATCAAAAACACTTGTTTGACTCATTGATCACTAAACCAGTTGCTTACTCTACGAGTAGCTATTCATCATCTGTTTTTTCAGGTGATGAATTGATTCAATTCTGCAATACCATTTGAATAAATATATACATTTTTATTGGAAAGTTTATATTTGTTTACGATTGACGTTAATTTGAACTGAATAAGTAAATAATTACCCCGTGTGGTTGCTGGGTTAGAATAGTAACATTCCATGTCTTCTCGTGGATAAAGTAAGAGGCGACTAACGGAATAAGGGCTTGTAGTACTTTTAGGCGATGGGCTTGCTGTCACTAATACACTAGTAAACTTCTTGGCATAATTGTGCAAAATGTGGCTACAGAATTATAAATGTCTTTTTAGAGTTGTTGGTACTTCTGTAGCTCGGCCTACCCCAATTTTTTATGTTAAGGAGAAGGCACACGAGCACTTAGGCCACCTGATGGTAAGTGGAATCTGAGACCCATAGACATTTGAATTGTCAAGACTATAATCCTAAGACCTAAAATGCGTTGCTAACCCTGACAACTAATATGGAATGCCTCTATGCTAGTAATTTCACCGGTTGTCTTATCCCCACACCGGAACACAACAATGCGAACACTGTTGCTTGGCGGGTGGTTAATGGATAAGATGGTGGTAGTGAATGCTTTATGGGAATGAAGGCGTGATGTTATGCGTATGTATGTATGTAAGTAAGTTATGTAAATATTAACCTTTATTGTGATCTGTATTCGCTAGATTGTCGAAGGAATTATCACAACAAATAATTCCTCAGTACCCGAAGGGTTGCTGTCACCCACGTGTCCATCTGTCACACGGGTTTTACAGCCAAACGATTGAAGATACAGTTTTCAATTGTTTACAGTATAAGCATCTTGTTGACTCCATGAGCATTTTTTTTTAATGTTTTTAAGGGAGGCTCCTAATTCCTACATAAAAGAAGGGGGCGATAAAAATTGCTTATCTCTTCAAATGTTGTGTCTAGGTATAGTATAGGCTTAAGACTAGAATCCTTAGACTGCAAATGCGTTGCTAACCTTGAAGACTAAGATCGAATGCCTCTATGCTAGTAATATCACCGGTTGTCTTATCCCCACGACGGTACACAATTCGAACACTGCTGCTCCGCAGTAGGTTAAAGGATAAGATGGTGGTAGCGATTCAGACAGATCTTGTACAAGGTCCACTCCTACTACCTAAAGAAAGTCATGGTCACAGTGTTTTATAAGACCAAATTTTGTTACGTCCCTTATTCATTGCAGATTGATCTAGACACGTGGTAGCGTGTCAAGCCAAGTTCAAGATAACTGAACTGGCGAGCAGTCGCACCATGTCTAATATTCAGAGGTCGGAATAGACAGTGCCTATTTGCCTAGACTTTACGGGAGGACATAACTAAGAGTGGTTACAACCACCAAAAATAATCATTCCTATTTATTGAATGCATAGTATATGTAGAGATTGATACTATATCAATAACAAAAACATATTTCAATCTGAATCATCAATATCATGAATACAATCATAATTACTACTATTATCAACATCATCGTAATTCGTAGATTTTGTAGCATTTTTGGTGCAGTGCTACTTAGTGTCCATTAAGTAAAAAGTGTAGTGTTTCATTTTATTATATAATACAATCGGTAGCCAATTATATTAGACAGTCATATTACACACGGGTGAATTGCAAAAATATTGTACATAGTTAAGGACCTAATTGATGTCAAAGATTAATTGAAACAATAAGAAATCCTTTGTGTAACGAAAATTTGTCATACAATCGTATGGTTAATCTTCGTTACACAAAGGAAAAATAATTTGTTTCAATTATATTTTGACATCAATTAGGTCCTTATTTATGTGCAATATTTTTGCAATTCACCTGTACCTCGACAACTATTGACCACTATTGATTGATTTATATATGTCATTGCACCGGTTTTTCTACAAAATCCACTATCACTGAATATTATTGGATTTCATCGTTCATTCGTCTTTATTTTATTTAAGATTTTACCCTGGTACTTATTTTTCACAAACACACCTACATATTAAAACCGTGGATGGTCGTGAATAAACATCGGAGTCCAAACATCTAGTTTGTTTAAGATGCAAATGACGTAATACCAAGTTGAGTTGTCGTGGACCTTATAAGACCCGTGACCCTGGCTCAGTGTCGCTTCACATATCGTTGCTCTAACTCGTGGTTTACAGAAAAAATCTGTTAAATATGTTTAAATGTATTGTTCTTATGTTATCGGCAGCTATGTGTGCATACGCTGCAGTGGCTGTATTTCCGTATGAACCAAAACCAGCTGAGTTTGGTAAGTTTTTGGGAGCACTTCATTTGGGTCAATTTTTAAAGTACTTACAAGTATTACAACAACCGTAAGACTGTAACTATAATTTTATTTTTATTTTCGTATCGTATTATTTTATAAACTACACGAATCTGTTGAATTTTATACCATTTTCTCGGACTACCTATTCCACTCGATAAAATCTTGTCAGTAATGGCGTCCGAGTTAAAAACGATATGATGACATGTCAAAAGCAATATGGTTTCACTGAGCAAAGGAAAACCCTGACCAACTGTAATCGACGTCATGGAACATTATTTAGTAGATTGTACAATAACCATTTTATCCAAGACTTATCGTATCCATCCGAGCCGGTAAATATTTTTTTAAAGTTTCCTATGAAATTTTTAACTTAGGTCAAACGCAATACTGCCAAGTCATACATTGATTTTGTAATGTTTTTGTTAATAATGCTTATTTTTTAATATTTTTTCATTTCATTTTGTTAGATGCAACATACATGGAAGGAAATTTGATTAACGTAAATGTATTCAAATAACAAGTTTGTTTAGTGCAGTCACCTCGTCTATTTGGCTGTAGGGTTTAATTGTCTTAGTCTAGATGACGAAATGAGATTTTATGCAGTCTATTCCCAGCATAAAGAAGGACTTAAATTGAAATAGATTTTTTTAAAACTCATTCAAGTTGGTCAATCCTTTTGAGAGTAACGACACCACAGACAGATACACAGATGGGAACACATTATTTACTTATTTTTTCACCTAGTATTCACTTGTCCGAATTTTCATTTCCCCGAACGCTATGTTACCCTAGACCTGTTTTAGATTTGGCTCAGAATTCATTTGCTATAATCAGGGCTCGGACTTTTCATCGCACGGTAAGATTAAAGAAAATTATGGAGTTGATATTTAAATTAAAACTTTTGTCACATTCATACTCATAGTCATTCATTTAAATAACACCTAAAGATTACATTATAAGATTGTTGTGAGCTTTAGTTTGGTGGAGAACACTATGTACATGCTTTCAGATAAATGTTTTAGTTGTGAAAGGTCTACTCCACAAGGTACACATGTCACCTCGCATTTTTCATGATCGCATTTTAGATCCTTTTAATTATCAATCCAGTACTAAATGGTAAAATATTGCGGATGAGACATAATAATTCACGCCGTGTGCACCGAATGCTGATATAAATAAATGACACTTCCGAAGTCGTTGATTATAAATTAATATGAGGGGAATGACTTGAGTATGAATATGACTAAAGTTTTAATTTTAATATCGACTCCATGATTTTCTTTCATCTTACCGTGCGATGAAAAATCCGAGCCCTGGCTATAATAATTAATACTCGTATGCTAAGGTTGGTTCGATTCATAAGAGATAACAACTTTTTTGCTGGAGATTCATAATACTAATACATCGTTATTATTTTAGCTGATCGCGAAGGATGCTACTTATCGAGCCTGAAAACAGTGTTGCCTTACGATAAGCCATACAACCCAAAAGACGGCACCTGTACCCAATACAAATGTAACAAATCAACAAATACAGTACAACTGTTTTCGTAAGTATTTTGGTTCTCTGCCTCCTCGCCGACAAATGTTTGACTAATGCATCGTTTCGCAATCTATATATTTGCCAAACCACTTTTTTTTGTAACTACATATTACATTCCTATATTTTTATAAAACTAACAGTTCCGGAAAAAAACGCGAGTTGTGAAATGATGTGTGTAAAATGAATCATTTGTGAAACGTTGCTTATGAAATGATAGTATCCCAAGTATTTTATGCGGTTTACCATATTGAATTGCCGACAAACTTTTGTTCGAATATTATTTCAAAGACAACGTTTCAAGTATTTTCATTTCATCGACAAGTCATTGCGTCGAGGACTCAATACTAGGTAATTTGAAACGAGGTCTTTTAATTGGTACTTAGTTGACTTATTTCAATCAAATTCATGTCATGACTAATCATTTCGGGTTTTTTTTATTTGTTTTTTTTTTTACTTGTATTAATATTTATTCCGCATTATAGCTATGTATGTTATGATTTACCATTGATATAATTTAATAATAGTATTGTGTCATGCTATCTGTCAACAGTTCATTTTCTTGGGGGTCGCAGTTCTAACCTAACATAACCTAACCCACTTCTGTCAACAGTTCGTTTTCTTGGGGGTCGCAGTTCTAACCTAACCTACTTTGAAAGCCTCATAGGACATAGTTATAAAATTGTATTAAAGTAATACGTCGAAGAAATGAATTGCAATGTTTTGTAGCTGTACCAATTAAGATAATTTGTAACAAATCAGCGATTAAGTAGTATTCGTTGATTAGTATTTCCACGTAGTAAGATAAATTTAAATAAATAGTAGTTGAAATAAAATTACGCCAAACAATATTACTAGTACTAAAGTTTCGATGAATCGTTGTCGATGAAATAATATTCGATGAAAAGGTTATCTACAAAACAAGGGTACACCATTTTATACATAACGGGTATCAAATAAGTATATTCTTTACTGGCTCGGTCTACTTTCTATCCTTTTGGGCTAGTCAAGTTGCATTCGACACTCGCTAGCGATTATGTTTCGATTGAAAAATATATGGAATTGACGTAAATGTCACGTTACTATCTCGGTGGCTTACGTCAATTCCATACATTTATCAATCGAAACATAATCGCTCACGATTGTCGAATGCAACTTGTCTAGCACCACTGGATATTTCAACGAATGTTACCATTACGTAGAATTTTCATTCTATCTAAAGGTATATCTCAGGCAATATTTTTTTTGGAAAATGCTTGTCTTACCTCAACTGTTTCATGTAATTAATGTGTGACATAGCTTGTAAACATCATGATTTCAGCAGTAAATAGCGTTCGATTAAATAATACAATCGATGAATTGATATTCGATAAAATGATAGGTTGAATCTTACAAAACTTTATTCCCCTCACTTATAAACGTGGAATAACCGTGGGGTAGCTTATGCCACGCTTTGTCCTTATCTGTAATTGTGACATTTGCATCTGACAGAAAGTGAGAAAGTATGGCATAAGCTACCCACGGTTACTCCACGTTTGTAAGTAAGGGTGTACAAGTGTAATTTTCTATAAATTAACAACTTTTTTTATGGAAAATCGTGCAAATTTACATCGGAGATTAGCTGGACTTTTTCGGGGTTCCATACCCAAAGGGTAAAAAAAGAATATTACTAAGACTCCGCTGTCCGTCCGTCCGTTTGTCACCAGGCTGCATCTCATGAACCGTGATAGCTAGACAGTTGAATTTTTGACAGATGATGTATTTCTGTCGCTATAATAAAAAATAATAAAACAGACTAAAATAAACATATTCATATTTTTTATATTTATTCGTATTACATATCACAGGTACTACTCTTACAGGTTTCCGAAGCGAGTCTTACTGTAAATATTGTATTTTTTACTATAGTAAATAAATAATAAAAAAAAATTAGGGGTCCCATACAACAACCGTGATTTTTTGCCGCTGTTGTATACACTTTAAGAATAAGTAATTAAATTGAAATAAAATACATATTTAAAGGGGCTCCCACACAACAAACGTGATTTTTTGCCGTATTTTGCTCGATATTAATAACGGCAACAGAAAGACTAAAGTGTCTAATGTTATATGTATGTTTGCCTGTGGAGGTACGACGACGTGCTAAGTCTGTTGCCATTTTTAAAAGCAAGCTAAAGGATCATTTTCTATCCCTTCCGTAGTTTTTCTATTATTTCCTTTACTTTTTTCTTTCTTCTATCTCATGCTTCGTCTGTTGTCATTGTTTGGCTGTTTTGGAGGATGTGTGTATGTATATATTATATAGATATATAATTATATGTATTTTGTATGGTTTTATATTTAGTCTATATATAAATCGTTTTCATTTCAAAATTAAAATAATTTAATGGTTTCTTGTAGTTATTTAGTTTGAGTTAACGAATTAGTTTACACCGCCTGCCATGAATTTGTGTCCTCAGTTATTTCTCTTACAAGGTTGTCTGGAAGAGATCGCTAATTAGCGGTAAGACTGCCTGTTGTATACCTATGATTTAAATGTATTGTTCCGTGTTCTGTTTTTATATTTTATTTTTTGGTGTTCAATAAAGAGTATTTGTATTGTATTGTATTGTATAGACTCGTACTTGGCCGGTTTTTCTACATGCGTATTATTTTAAACTCGCAAGTCGTTACTGTCACTTAAATAAGAGCTATAATTACGTTGACAATCCGATAATCCTAATAGCACCTATATATGCCTGTAAACACTTTAATACACTGTTAAATAAATTAAAATAAGTTCGTGAGTTTAGTCATGTATTTGTACTTACACATTCCACTGTTTTATTTCAGTTGTGGCGTTGTGGAAGCTTCAGGGGGATGCCATCCATACAGCGATTTAACTAGGGACTATCCCGGTTGCTGTCCTGCAATTATATGTGTATAAATCACAAAAATAAATCAATGCATCTTTTTGTAAAACTTCATTACATAATAAGCAGAGCATGTAAAAACAATTAACAGTGTTAATCTTTATATAAAACTAGCTGTTGCTTGCGATTCCGTCCGCGAAGAAGTCGTTTATCGCTGTCCGGGATTAACCAATTCTATGTCCTTTCCCGGGACTCAAACTATCTCGACACCGAAATTCATCTAAATCGGTTCAGCAGTTTAAGTGTGAAGAGGAAACAGATAGACAGATACACTTTCGCAATTATAATATTAGTATGGATACGATGGGACTTAGCGTTAGATTCGGTGTGGTAGGTACCTAACTGTAGTTAAGCTTAACTTTTACCAATATGTGGAAGCTGTCACAGGGCTGGGATTCTACACGGTAATAACGATATTGTCTTTGTCGTGTTTCTGTATTGTCAACGTTTTGATAACTCTTATGTCATTTACAATAATGGCGGCTGTGACCAATGTCTCGCTTGTTCTAGCAAAAGGAGTAAAAAGAGACTTCCGCTTGTAATGTGTAGCTTGTAGCTTCGTGAAACGGGCCTCAGGTCTTAACGTGGCGAGACAATTTCGTTATTTGTATAACGTATATGCCCTGATTTTAATTAGAAAATTGTCTGATTACTACAATGGCAGTCACTGACCACTGTCAAGGCAGCAGCTTGTACCATGTGACTTTTATTTACATACATACATACATACATAACATCACGCCCTCGTTCCCAGAGTGGGGCAGGCAGAGCCACAGAAATACCAACAACTAACTTGTTGATAATTCTGTAACCACATTTTGCATAAGTAGGCTGTGCCTCTATTCGAGTCGCGATATCTAGGTTTTGAGCCGAGAATCATATATTTTATACAGCAGCCGTTGCTTGCGTGTACGAGTTAAATCAGTTCCTTTTTTTGACTGTCGAGGGCAGCACTGTCGCATACAACGTGCTGCGTTTTGGTATTCCTTGCTAGGAAACGTTTAGTTTATTGTGTCCGCAAGTAACCCTGATATTTGAGTAGATTCGGAAATAATTAAGATATAATTGTTTGTGCTAATGTGCCAAAGTTACATGGACGTTAAAGTACTGAACATGCCGCCGACCATAAAATAGTGCTTATTTTATTAGGAAATAATTAAAGAAGTATGTAACTTAAGACTAGACATGCTTATATTTAGTTCCAGTAAGGTACCTACTCAATAGGTAATGGGCAGACCTTGACTACAGGTCGCTTAGTAAGAGTGTTACCGATGCGTACAGTAACCACGCGACTGACACCGTCGGCGCCGGGGTGAAGTTGCTGCACGCGCGCCAGGCGCCACTGCAGGGGTGGCAGCGCGTTGTCAACCAACACGACCACAGAACCGTCGCGGAGGAGTGGGTGAGACTTGTCGTGGAACCATTTTCCTCGCTGCTGTAGCTGATGGAGATATTCAACACTCCAACGTTTCCAAAAATGTTGAACCGCTTGTTGAACGATCTGCCATCTCACCAGGCGGTGTGGGTTGTCGTTCGAGAGGTCAAATTCGGGCAACGAGGTTAATGGTTCCCCGATGAGAAAATGACCTGGTGTAAGTGGGAGTGGATCCGCAGGATCATTACTTAGAGTACAGAGCGGTCTGGAGTTCAGAACAGCTTCTATTTGGCACAGAAGTGTATTAAATTCGTCGTGAGTTAACGTAAGTTTACCTATGACTCTATAGAGATGCGTTTTCATGCTTTTGACCGCTGCCTCAAAAATGCCCCCAAAATGAGATGCATACGGAGGGTTGAAATGCCATGTAATGGCGAGGTCAGTCAGTTGTTTATTTAACATTGTATGATTGCTATCGTTTTGTAAAAATGTGTGTAATTCGGATAGATAGCGGTCACATCCGACGAAATTACGGCCGTTGTCTGAATAGATGTCAGTACACAAACCTCGTCGGGATATGAACCTACGTAGCGCGTTTAAGAACGACTCGGTGGACAGTTCTGGAACTAATTCCAAATGGACTGCCTTCGTTGACATGCACACAAATACACAGACATACGATTTGAATACCTTTGCCTTTTTAAAACTACTGGATTTTAAGTGAAAATGTCCCGCAAAATCTATCCCTACGTGCAGGAATGGACGCATTGAACGGACTCTAGCTGCCGGCAGTTGAGCCATAGATGGCTGCGGCGCGATGGGTCGTGCGCGAAAGCAACGCACACAACGACGAGTGCGCATTCGGACTGCATCGCGGGCAGACAGAATCCAATAAGTTTGGGCAAGTGCAAACTGTAAAGTTTGAGGACCAACGTGCAGGTTTGTCACGTGATAAAAATCTATCAGTAAGTTAGTAAAATGATGCTTCTTTGGTAATACAATTTGATGTTTGGCATCGAACGGTACGTTGGCATGATTGATTCTACCGCCGACCCTGATATGTCCGGTTTCTTCGTCTAAGAAGGGCTTAAGTTTTTGAAGACGGTTGGTACACCTGTCGTCATCCTTGAGACGGGCTATGTCTTGGGAGAAATGTTCAGCTTGAACAAGTAAAATTATACGATTCAGAGCCTGTTTGGTCTCTGGAACCGTTACATAGTTCGTTTGAAAGTTTTGGGATTTACGACATTTGTGGTAAAAACGAAAGAGTAAGGCGACGATGCGCAGCATCCTTGGAAGTGAGGAAAATCGCTCAAGGAATTCTAAGCTGGGTTGCCCGTAACTACCTATTAAAATGTGTTTGCGACGTTCTTCATTTGTATGATAATTGACGTTAGAAACTGGCCACTCTTGTTGTGGCCTTGTGAGCCACGGGGGACCACGAAACCATAGAGAGTGGTCTAGTCGAGAGGGTAGAACCCCTCTAGATGCAGGGTCTGCAGGGTTATTATCTGCAGATTGAACGTGGTGCCATTGGGCGGCAGGCACGTTGTTCGTGGTCTCCGCTATGCGGTTGGATATATAAGTCCGCCACTTGTGCGGGGACGAGCGCAACCAGGCGAGCGTAATTGATGAGTCACACCAAGCGAAAACGTGGTCAAACGAGATTTGACTATAAGTAGAGAGAATCTTTTTTAAAAGTTTTGACAAAAGTAGAGCGCCACAGAGTTCAAGACGTGGAATCGTGAGGCGCTTTAAGGGTGCAACCTTTGTTTTACCGAGAAGAAGATGGGTACTAATGGTACCGTCCGAGTCAACAACGCGAATGTAGACGCAAGCTGCATATGCCTTTTCGGAGGCGTCCGAGAACCCGTGTAACTGTATTTGATATTTGCTAGGAAGCACGTAACGTGGTAGAATTATGGTTTGAAGCAATGGAAGCTCGTCAATAAATTGGTACCAAAGTTCACAGATACCCTGAGGAGGAGATTCATCCCAACCGGTACCTGATACCCACAGAAGTTGGATTAAATGCTTGGCGAATAAAGTGATGGGACTAATAAAACCCAGAGGATCATAAATTTTTGCTATCTCTGCAAGCATAATTCGTTTTGTACATTTTCGGGTAGGGACGTCGGTTTGATAGGTAAACGTGTCTGATCTGGGATTCCACTTAAGTCCTAAGACCTTGACAGTAGTGTCGGTATCGAGCGCTGAGAGAATAAGTGCGTCGTCTTTGCTCACGTCGTCTTTATTTAATTGAGATAGAAATACTGAACTATTACTCGTCCATTTACGGAGTTCAAAGCTTCCCGCCTTACAAATAGACGTGAGCTGACGTTGAAGAGCTACGGCGTCTGCTACGGTATCAGCACCGGTGACTATGTCATCAACGAAGACTTCATTAAGAAGCACCTGCGAAGCAAGTGGAAAGGAAGACGCCTCGTCGATTGCTAATTGACGAAGCGTACGTAATGCAAGGAAAGGCGCAGAGGCCACCCCAAAGGTCACCGTGCACAGGCGAAATTCCTGCACAGGGTCATGAGTAGAAAATCGCCAGAGGATGCGTTGGAAGTCACGATGTTCGTTTGTGACATTGATATACCTGTACATCATTTTGATGTCGGCCGTAAAGACAACTTTGTGAAGTCTGTACTTCAAAAGAACTTCGACTATGTCTTGATGCAATGTTTGTCCTGTTAAAAGATTTTCGTTGAGCGAACGACCCGATGTCGTTTTACATGATGCATCGTATACCACCCTCAGCTTGGTGGTGGCAGATGATTTCTTTACCACGCAGTGGTGCGGAATGTAGTAAGGAGGCGTGTCGCCGTGCGCGGCTCCAGTGACGAGTTCCATGTGCCCAAGGTCAAGATACTCTTGAAGGCACTTGTTGTAGTCTGCCCGTAAGGCTGGGTCACGTGACAGTCGGAATTCCAGTTTGGATAAACGCGAGAGGGCGATGGCACGGGACTCCCCAAGAGGGGGGGCGTTCTCCTTGAACGGGAGTGAAACTGTATATTTGCCAGTTGGGTCACGTTTGTGAGTATTAACAAAGATAGACTCGCACAGAATGTCTTCCTTAGATAGGTGCGTATTTTCTGGTGGTGACTCAAGTTCCCAGAACCTTTGTAATTGGACGTCTAACTGACACGTGCTAAGATTGACGCTAACCTGTCTCATTCTTTCGTAAGAAATTCTACCGTTAAGTAAATAACCGAAAATACTATTGATGGCTACAGGGGTACCCTGCGGTCCCTTGACGTTATCGTGGAGCAGTATGCTATCGCTATAGTCTGACCCCAGCAGGAGTTCGACAGGGCGCGTCGAATGTAACTCTGGGTCCGCTAACGTTAAACCTTGAAGGTGTGAAATTTGTTCGAATGAAGTCGGTACATTTGGAGTGTAGCTAGTTATTTTTGGTAAAACAAGCGCTTCAATAAGAAGTTTAGGTTCCGGCTTGTTATGAGGTGTTACCTCGCAAAGCACGTAACCACGCGGTTGTTCGCTACTGTCACCTATGCCCGTAACGGTAGTACTGGTCTGCGCGGCAAAGCGCGGCAGACCGAGTCGCTGAACGCACGATTCCGTGATGAGCGTGGCTTGCGAGCCCTGATCGACGAGAGCGCGCACTGAGCGCGGCTGAGAGATTCTATCCACGGGGCGGATGTTAACGAGCGCAGTCGTAAGAAGAACTGTACAATTTTTACTATTAGACAACCCAGTAACTCCATGTAATGAAGTGGGCGCTGAAGGTTCCGCTACCGAATGTAATTCGGGGGATGTGGTACATTCCGGCGTCACTGCGACGTTATGTACGCGTAAATCTTCATGTAATGAAGAGTGATGACGCTGATGGCACACGCGGCAACTGTGGCGCGATTTACAATCTTTAGTGTCGTGACCGCTGAATAAACAATTATTACAAATTTTGTTTCCAGTAATGAAATATTTTCGTTCACTTAAACTTAGCCTTTGAAACATATCGCATTTATATAACGGATGTGAATTATCTTTACAAAACGCGCATTTGATGATTTTTTTTAAATAGTCGACTGCAGTCGCAGTCGCAGCATTCACACTCATAGTTCGCGTGGAACGCGTAAAAGCAGAATCATGAGATCGCGGCATATTGTATTGCGCATCTGAACGTGAGCGAGAAAGAGATAGCGCGCGTCGCGCAGCATACGCGTTACGAGAAGGCATCCCGGCCGGGCCGGCCGCGGGCGCCGGTGCTCCAGCTGAGCGCGCGGACATCATCACCTCCGTCGCTGATAACTCCTTGTTAAGGAATTCGATTAATTCGTTTACCGAAGGCACTTCGCTAGGCGAATTTAATGATAATTCGAAACGTTTTCGTATGTTAGGTGTAATTTTACGTAACACTATATTTAATAACACAAAACTCCAGTTAGACACTGGAAATCCTAATGACTCTAAGGCCGTAATATTTTCATTATAAGTATTGAGCAAGTTACGTAAGCTAGGTTCAATGGCCTTGTCACTCATGGGTTCGACATCGTAAATATTATCGAAATGTTTTGTCGAAATGATTCTTTTGTTCTCATAACGATTGATTAACACCTGCAAGGCATTATCATAATTAGATTCGGTAACTGGAATAGATTTAATAAGATGAAACGGTTCGTCCTTTAACGACAATAATAAGTATCGAAATCGTTCTACATTGGTTAGTGAGACGTTGTTGTGTACTAACGATTTATACAAGTCAAAGAAGGAAGTCCATTCGGTTAGTCCACCCGTAAACGTATGTAATGACAACTTGGGTAATTTAATGTGTGACTTGTGCGCAAGTGCATCATGACCGTAGGCGTCCGCCACACTTGTAATGCTTTGTTTACGTGTTTCCTTGATACTATCTAACGTTATCTGAACTTCATAGTATAACGAATCAAACTGGTTGCGGGTTGCTAAGTGTTGTTCCTTATTAAAATCTCCTAATTTTACTGATTGCTTTTCAATTTTACCTTGAACTTGAAAAAAGGTTTTTTTAATAGAATTTAATTCTTTTACACGAACTCGAAATTCTAATATATTGTCCGTGCAATCTACAATGCGTTGTAGGCTATTTAAGGCTAAGTCACGTTCAAACTGTAATTGTTCAAGTTCCATTGTTACCTAGTACCTAGAATATAAAGTTCTGACTCGAGTTGAAGCTCTGCCCTTATTGCCTTAGTCGCCTCTTACGACATCCACGGGAAGACTTGGAGTGGCACTATTCTAACCCGGCAACCACACGGGGTTTGTATACAATATTTAATAATGTACCGATAATGTAGGGCTCTTGCCTTAGATATAACGGACACAAAATGGCCGCACGAAGTAGGTACGTCACAGTCCTACGTTGTAGGCACTGTACCTCAAACCTAGACGTACCAAGCCCGTAAGGTATACTAAGCAATGTTATCCAATGTGTATACTTTATGTTAACAATTATGTGCGAAATAATAGCGTTCGATCTTCCTTAATCAATAACGCTGCCGTGGGCCGGGCGCGCGCGAGCACTGGCTACCGTACCGATTCGGCGAAAAAAAAATAAAAGAAATGTAATTCCGTAAATATTGCTCAAAACCACTTGAAACTATATATAATTAGAAAGATCTCGTTGAGATCGTGCTATCCACACCGGTATTATCGTAAAATAATACGCTATGTAGTGGGAAACTCGATGTTTAGTTCGATGGCCGGCGGTAGATCCCGCGCTAAGCGCATACGTCATCCGACGATAATCGGATTTAAACTAAGTTTAGCACTAGCACAAACAATTTTGTAAACAAAATAACCATCTGTAATATGGTATCCGGTTCGAAATTTTATGTTGGGTAAATCCTTCGACAATTCAAATAAGCAGGGGAAAAATCACAGACACTCACCAAGTTCCAGGAACGTAGTATCTCCTGGGGGCCCCCGTCTGCTGGTCTCCGTAGGCGTATTACGATAGATTTTGGTTGACCTGTTTGCTGCTAGGATTCGAGTCGCGATATCTAGGTTTTGAGCCGAGAATCATATATTTTATACAGCAGCCGTTGCTTGCGTGTACGAGTTAAATCAGTTCCTTTTTTTGACTGTCGAGGGCAGCACTGTCGCATACAACGTGCTGCGTTTTGGTATTCCTTGCTAGGAAACGTTTAGTTTATTGTGTCCGCAAGTAACCCTGATATTTGAGTAGATTAGGAAATAATTAAGATATAATTGTTTGTGCTAATGTGCCAAAGTTACATGGACGTTAAAGTACTGAACATGTGCGTTACAAGGATATCGTTTTTTACATGTTTCCGTGTTTTCAACGTTTTTATTTACATGTTTGGTAAAAATGACCGTCCTACACATTACGTTTTACTATACAAAGACAATCAAATGCAAAATGAAACAGGTTTTTTAAAGTATTTCGGGTTCAGGTAAAGTTGGTTAAACTCGCATAAGAGCGAGTGAGAGAAAAGTGTTAACTTAAAGGTTATTTTAAGAGCTTTCGCCATTGTACATTATAATGTATTAATTTTGTATAAATGTATAATTTCGCACAACGCATCTTTATTTTAATAAAAATATTTGTGGATGTACTTGTTTTAATTACTACCCCTAGTCGACGATTAAACAAAATAACGAATTAAATATATGTATTTACAAATAACACTACTTTTGAGCATTTTGAAAATGCCACCAACGCCCCTTTACCCTTGAATCACCGACACTCATTTCATAAAATGTTTTACTTCTCCGAAGTTTCATTTCATATACAGGCTTTTCCACGTGTAGAATTTTTTACCGTGTAGAATTTCAGCATAGCTAGGCATTAACTCGTTAATCCGTTAATCGTTAATTAAAGTAAAATAATTAGAGTAACGGATTAACTTTCAAAAAAAAAATTACTCGTTACGTTCCGTTAATTTTCCCGGAGTACGTTAATCGTTAATTAAGTACCTACTATTTACCAAAAAAGGTATCACCGCGCCGCGTCGTGAAATACACGTTCAGCCTCGCTTTCAGACAAAAACTTCAACAAATTAATGTTCATGAAGGGAATATCCACATTATGCCATATGACTAAATTACGCAATCCAATTCTACACATCTTTTTTGTTCCTAACCCGTTAACTTCCAGAACTCAAACAAATAGTTTTTGTAACAAGATCACTAACGCTACGATATCACGTATTAACGGATTAACGATTAACGTTAACTTTCACCTTTAAATAACGAAGTTAAATCTTTTAGTGACGGATTAGCGATTAACTCATTTAAAGTTATAAACCTCAGCCCTGTTTTAACTAGGTGTATTTAGACAATATCGAAATTAAGGCCGAGTTGTTTGATCAGGGGGGTTATTGTGACCTAGCTATGCAGTTCATTTTACGGTGAGCGTAAAGGACAGAGCTAAGGCAGTTATATTATAGCTCTGTCCTTTTCTCTGAGCGTAAACAGAACTGAACTAATGGTTAAAATTCGAAAAAAGAATCGCAAATTTGACACATTTCCTTTAGATTTAACCATTAGTTACGAATTTTGATAATTAGTTTAACTACTGATCAAACAACAGGCCCTTAGGCCGAGTTATTTGATCAGTAGTTAACTGAACTATTGGTTAAAATTCGAAAAAAGAATCTAAAATTAGACACTTCCTTGAAATTTAACCATTAGTTACGATTTTCAAAAACTCGTTAGTTTAACTACTGATAAAACAACAGACCCTTAGACAATAACCATCGACTTATTACATGGATGTCACACGCGAGGACCATTGTTCAGTTAAAGATTTTGTATACTTGTGGATACACAGAAACACTTAGCTAGTTAGCTCAACGCGCTTTTGTCATGACATTTAAAGCTATGTTTGGCGTATTACTAGTGTCCGGTCTCCTATAGTTATTACTTTAGTTTAATCTCACATGGATGGATTTGGGTATCTCACGGATGGAGCACCGCACGAACGTTTCCATCTTAAAAGAACTCGGCATAAGGACCCGTCTATCGACTATCTGCATGCAAAGAGTCCTCCAGTATTTCGGTCATGTGGCCAGACGTAAGCCCGATGATTTTGGGAAGCTCATGGTTGTAGGGCAGTTGGAGGGAAAAAGGAGCCGTGGTAGATTACCTACTCGATCGACCGACGCAGTGAAAGAGGTCTGCCAAACCAATTTGCAGAGGTCTATGCAAGGGGCCGAAGATAGAGCTGTTTGGAGAGCCTTGGTGAACCGAGCAAGTACTGATTGCTGTCACGACCCTCGGTCATGAGGCAACAAGCGGAAAGAAGAGGAATCTCACATTTCTAGCAAACTTATTTTTGTTAGTTTAATGTTTATTATGTATTACTTTGAAATGTAACTTGCTTTTAAGTATTATTTTTTTCATAGTTGAATAAAAATACCTTCTGCTGGAGTTTCTTGCGACATCCATAGCGCTAGTAGATTCTGTATATATTACCGACATGCAAAAGAGGCCTAATGTGGCCAATTTCCTGACCAAGTATTTTGAATTTTGTTTTTTTTTTTCTATCACCTTGCCGAGATCGGGAGTCGAGGAGCGTATGACTATGACTTTTAACTCGATAAACCATTTTTTTTACAACTGAATTAAGGCAATGAGCATACAGTTAGTTGGCCACCTGATGGTAAATGGCAATTGAAATCTCAAGTCTATAAATAAAAATAAAATAAATAAATAAATATCATAGGACAATGTCACACAAATTCACCTAGTCCCAAACTAAGCTCTAGGCTTGTACTATGGGTACTAGACAACGATAAACATACTTAGATAGAGAAATAAATACTTAAATACATAGAAAACATCCAAGACTCAGGAACAAATACTCGTGCTCATCACACAAATATCTGCCCTTACCGGGATTTGAACCCGGGACCGCTGGCTTCGGAGGCAGGGTCACTCCCAACTAGGCCAACGTGTCGTCGTATAATTTAAAGATTGCAAATGCGTTGCCATCTTTCAATTACCTACATTTAAAACGCTTGTGAAATAACTTCCTCAAGCCTTAAGTTCCATACCTACTTCTTAAGTTACTCAAATTAAGATACCAATTTTCTATAGTAAGTGCCATGGCAACAAAGTGTTCGTATTAAAATGTTATTATTATTATCACAATTTATTGCGACCTTTTGTTTTTTGCTAATGTTTTTCCAACTGGAAGTGTTACCGTCATAAAGTACAAATATGCCACACCTTTACAAATAGTTGTTCGGTACCATAAAAAAAAACATACTGTATTATTTAACAAATAAGGTATTTTTTGCAAAACCATGACAATATTTAATAATAATGTAAATGTATTAAATATTTAAGATAATTATAGCTATTATAGGGTGTCCTAAAAGCCAAGCCCCTTATTTTAAAATTTTGCCTACGATTTAGGCTGAGCATACAATTGACCGTTTTGGGCATTTTCAAAATAAAGTGTACCCTAGTTAAGGAAAGTTAAGAATCGTTAACTTGTGTCAGTTTTGTGACGAAATTAGCCACACATTTATATGGATAATTTCGTCACAAAACTGACAAAAGTTAACGTTTACTAACTTTCCTTAACTAGGGTACACTTTATTTTGAGAATGCCCATTTACCACATTTTGATTGCTAGCTTGCTTTCTTGCTATAGCCCGTCTGTTCGGTCAATTAGCTAGGACTTGGTGTTGAAACAGTTCGAAACTGAATGAAATAGCAATAACATAGAACAACAATTATAAAAAATATCATTTCAACACCGTCCAGTTATTACTAAGACTACGCTGTCCGTCAGTCTCTAACACTTACAGTTCAGTTATATTTCACGTTTTCGAATCGGTTTTACTATTCTAATTCTAATTTGAATTAATGGTTTCACTCGTGTTAAGGTGTATTTTGCCAATGTTAAGTTATTTATAGACGCTCCTATATTAGATAAATAAGGCCGTGGATATCATTTATTGTTCGGTAAAACAGTATTTTCTCTTATGGTCTTAACAGAAGCACATGGGGTGAGCTCCACGCGTTTCTGTCAAGTCCGTTTTACTATACAAAAACGTGGTACATTATTGTACGTATATTTCACCTTTACTACCTGATGACGATACAGAAGTGAAAGTCAACGTCATCGTGCTAGGTAATGTTAGCATTAAATACGGCTGATTCTAATCGCTATACACATTTTATCACCAACCCTTCAGCTTCATAGGACATTTCCTTCATTAAGGGAAATAACCATTTAACCAACATTAATTAACTTAACTTTTCTAGTACAAAAAGCTTACTACACAGTAAATGAATACTTGTGTGACTACAATTAGTTGACGAAATCCGAGCATGTGCAATGGGCATGCTACAACTTCGTTAACTGCATCTACAATTTGTATGCCTCGCGGCGCAACATGGTGTCGCTTCCTAATATTTAAGACCTTATGTACCTAACTGTGCTACACAAATAAATGATCTTTATCTTTAAAAAATGCTTTATATATTAACGCTTACAAGTATTTATATTTTGTGCATAATATAATTATCTTAATACATTGGTAGACATCTTAGCCTACTTCGGCAAAATGTGGTTACAGAATTATTATCAACAAGTCTTTTTGGATTTATTGATATTTCTGTAGCTCAGCCTACGCCACTCTGGGAATTAAGGCATGATGTTATTGTATGTATGTATAATTACCTTATGATTTAAAACTCATAACCGAAAAAATATTTTAATTATCTGGTTACCTAAAATACCTATCTTATAATGTAAACTGTCTAGGAAATTAATAAATTTTTACTTTACTTTACATCCGTCAGTTGACGGTCTAAACCGTCTAATTAAAATATGTGAGTCTTATGCGAACACACACTCAACTGCCGTAGTTTTCCAAAAAAATTACCTATACTTAGAGACACAAATAAAAAACGGTAATTTTTCCATTACGTCACAAAAATTAGTCATATATTTATATACTGCCCTCATAAGCCAATAGGCGGTATTCAAGTTAAATAAGCATAGCAGATTCAAACCTCACCTGTTAGTAATATGGTCAAACTTGCTACAGGGGTTTTGTCGTTATTTTTCGTGACGTAATGGAAAAGTTACCGTTTTTCATTTTAGTCCTTAACTACAGGTTTTTTTTTTAAAAACGCTTGGATACCGAAAGGGAGCGCAGGGTATTGGTCATCAGAGCGAATATGATCGCGCGTAGGTTCAGTCGGTATACAGCACATGTAAAAATAACCCTTTTCAGAGCGTAATGTAAATCGCTGTAATTTATACCTGTAGCTTATGGAGTAGGTACACGCAGCTATCGCTCAGTGCCCTGCGCATCCTGTATAACAACGCGTTTAGGGTTTTGTAGGTAGGGTTCAGCGCGTCATCTATGTTTGCGGATGCGCATGTCGATGGGTTTCTCGGGACGACGCAAGCGCTACGCGACGGCGTCCTCCTCATGGTGGCTGCCAGAATGGACAGTGGCATTCTGGATCACTGGACCAAGCTCTACTTAAATAATGTGTACCCTAACACAGTTGTAGAAATATTTTTTTTTTACTTACTTTTTCTAATAATACTAATGATTACAAAAAAACACTGAAGCTCAATGTTTCATTAAATGCCTTACCACCACCCTGTATAGCATAGTCAATATTCGTGCAAGTATATAAGGTACAGTGTGACTCTATTTTTGCATTGGCAGATTGAAGCTGGTTATTACATTTAACTCAGTTCTATAAAAATGAATACCCCGATCACTATTCTTGTCCTCGCATGTGCGGTGGTTTACTCCTACGCAGCTGTGGAGAGATTTCGACCTGAAACGAAACCAGCTGAATTTGGTGAGTTGTACGAGTATAATGATTAGAGTCGGGACTTTAACTTGGTTTTTCTTTTGGGTTAGCAATATAACCTGCCGATGGGCGTATGATTTTTTCATTGGCCGTTTTTACGATTGAACAAAAACAAAAAATGCTGTAAAAATGTTTCTTGCACGAGAATGCCCCTTTATGATTTGATATTTTTCCTATTTGTTAGGAAAGTCGCCGTTTTAACAAATCATATTCGGTGAAACGTACCTCGGCTCTTTTATGATTCCAACGATAGAGCTGTATTAAGGGAGGATGCTTATGTCCTGAAAATACTTGTACTTCCTTAACTTACACGAAGGAGCGACAAACCACTGGTGGGGCAAGATATAACGCTGATGGAAATTGGGAAAACTTAAATTCGCAATTATTTCTCTCCGAATATTTATTTTTTATTTTTAATGCACTAGTAAATATCTTAGTACCAATTTCACCATACGATGTTAACCACTTAGCAGACGATTAGAGCGTTAACAGTTGTCAAAATGTATGAACTAACAGTCGATTAAAATTGATTAAATTTAACATCGTATGATTGTGCAAAATGCGGTTATAGAATTATCAACAAGCTTTTTAGAGCTGTTGTTAATTCTGTAGCTCTGCCTACCCCACTCTGGGAATGAAGGTGTGATGTTTTGTATGTATGAATATTATTTGTGCAAATTTAGATTTTTCCAAAAGCTGTGTTATGCTATACCGCAGCTATGAATCTTACAGCAAGGAAATAAAAGTCAATTACCTTTGTTCTTAAATGCCATTTTCAATTTTGAAACAAATTAAAATGAACTTTATATGTACTTATATATGTATAGTTTAAACTAAATTGCATTGATTTTATAGTGCCATATAATACCGCAAAAAAGCCCGTGTATTTTATTTCTTTGTGTTTAACCCGAACCCGAAGTATATAAAAAATCCGATTTCATTAGTCACAGTCAGTAGTTTCAGTTGTTAAGGCCATCCGTCTGAGGAATGAGCTCGCACTTAGCATCAGACAAGACCCAAGCAAGTTAGCTTTCAAGCGGTTGCTTCATAAACATCTGCTGAAACAAGCGAAGTTGTAAATTTAATTAAGACACATCGCTTATCTGTTTATTCAACTATATATATATTATATGAATTATTAGGTTTATACAGGATGTTAGGTATTTAGTGGATACGCCGTGACTTGCGGATAGGGGCACTTAGGACGTTCCGAAAAAGCCAAAATAGTCTTAGTAAAAGGGGCACTATTTTAGTTTCTTTTTTATACTATACTCATGTTACAAATGTGGTCTAATATTAAAACAAAAAGTCAAAATATCTCAAAAATATAGCTTTTTCGGAACGTCCTAAGTGTCCCCTATCAGCTGTTCTCAGATTATCCAGTAATTACCTAACACCATAGGTATGAGTATTGTGCTCGTGAGATGTCAGTACATACGTGTATTTATATTTTACATACTTACTAGATATCTTGTATATATTTTATGACACTGGTTTTTTGTCAACGCTATTTTTCTTCGCATAGAACTTAGTTTTTTTACTGCTTGACTGGTAGAGAATGCCATTGGGTATTAAGTCCGCCATATCTACTTCATTGTGTTTTTTGCAAATAAGTATAAATAAATAAAACTTGCCATCTTTTGGTTAGATATGATGACAATTATAATTATACATAACGACCATTTATGATACCGAGCTAACGGAGCACGAGGACGACTCGCACTTGACAGGTTAAGTAATGGTTTTTTCATTGTATTTTTATTTATTTTCAGCCGGTCAAGAGGGATGCTACTTATCATCTTTAAATCGAGTTTTGCCATATGATACGCCATATTACCCTGAAGATGGAAAGTGTGAACAGTACACTTGCCAACAAAACAATGAAACGCAACGTGTAACGTAAGTATACCCTATGAACTGTACTTTATCTTATTTTTTACCCCTCACGACTCAGGAAGAAGGGTGTTATAATATTATTTGGACACCTATGTCTTGCTGTGGCTTTGTACCTAGTTTCCAAATGGATAAACCGATCAGGACCCGGAGGAGTCCGTACAAACGTATAAGAATGTAAAATTTAATTGAAGGACTAACTTGACTTTGCCGTTAAAAACTGTGGTCGCGTTCAGTTTACCAAATGCAAATAAAATTGCAACCGCAAAAAGCAATAAATTAACGATTTTCAGTTTTTTTTTCCCTTATTTATGCTGTAAGAGCTTCCTTTTTGCCAAATTTCAGGATTCTAGGTCTATAGGAACTAAAACCTTTATGGAGAGTATCTTTTTATTTACGTTTACACAAAAGTTTAATTTTTTCACAGCATCAAGTGACTGACTTGAGTATATGGTTTTAATTTTAACTCGATACCTTTTCGCGTTCCCGAGATAATGGGTCTTGACGGACGGACGGACGGATGGATGGACATACGGACGGAGATTAAAGTGATCCAATAAGGGATCCGTTTTTTCCTATTGAGGTACAAAACACTAAAGAACACATATTTGACGTCGTGGTCGTCACTTGTAGGCTGCCCTCAAAACAACGGAACACGACATCTTTGAGAGATGAGATAAAAGGTCTTAATAGACAGACGGACGTACGGACAGACGGACAATAAAGTGATCCTATAAAGGTTTATTTTTTTCCTTTTGAGGTACGGAACCCTAATTAAAGGCTAATTTTATTCAGAATGAATCTTAAATAAATTTATGAGACCACATTATACTGCCACACCCACACAAGAGTCGAAAAGGATGGCTTTTTTTGCTTCCGCGCGAAGAAAGTGAGACGAAAATAGTTTTTAGCGCGTATTGATTGTAGCGTCAGATTCAATTATTAGCTGTTTACTATAAAATAAAAAAATAAACAACAATAAACATACTGATATAGAGAAATAAATACTTAAATACATAGTAAACATCCAAGACTCAGGAACAAATATTCGCGCTCATCCCACAAATATCTGCCCTTACCGGGATTTGAACCCAGGACCGCTGGCTTCGGAGGCAGGGTCACTCCCAACTAGACCAACGAGTCGTCTAAAAATTTAACAAACAAATGGGTTACCAGCACTAAGAAGTTATAAAAGTACTTAACTTTTCATATAAAAATCATCGTTAAAGATTGTAGTCTTGAAAATTAAACAAAAATCATATAAATAAGGTGTAAAATTATCGAGGGTTTTTTTTAATCATATTTTCACGTTAAACAGTTTCAAGGAAAATATGAAGTGTATTATATTATCCAAAGATCAGACAAATAGGCATATTGGTCATTGAGATCCAAGGTCTCTTAATTATTATTTTTCAGCCTAAGAGATACTATTCTATGAGAAGGCTTCGTCAATTTTATCGGAGAATTTTATAGGATAACAAGCTAACAGCTGACAAACTAACAAATTACGAAAATGTTACAGATGCGGTGTTGTTGCTGTCGCAGACAACTGTCGTGCAACGTACAACAATGAGCTGAAATATCCAGACTGCTGTCAGGCTACCATTGTGTGCGATCCAACCACTGTAGCGCCAACCACCGAGGCCACAACCACCAACGCACCAACCACCACCTCTGCACCATCAACACCTCAACCGCAAATATCTTCTGCTTCTGCCTATGCCAACTCTCAGCCTGGAAGCGCACCGGTAGCTCAAGCATCCGCTACACCTGGAGCTTCTGCCGCAGCATCTGCCTCATAAATACTAGAAACAGCTGCCTAATAAATAAAGCCTGCATATTAATTACATTTTATTGATTTTTTCAAAGGCCAAGTGCCAAATATCGAATGTCTCTGCGCTAGTAATTTCACCAGTGGCCCTAGCCAAAAAGCAAACGCTCTTAACGTTTTTCTTTTCTATCGCTCAAAATGTATAGGATGACAGTTGACCACGTGGTTTACCGAAACGCACAAGAATGTCATCCCATACATTTTGAGTGATAGAAAAGAAAAATGTTGATAGCGATTGCATCTTGGCTAGGGCCTCAGTTGTCTTATCCCGAAACCGGAACCCAACAATGCTTTTTTTTATGTTAAGGAGAAGGCACACGAGCACTCAGGCCACCTGATGGTAAGTGGAATCTGAGACCCATAGACAATTGAATTCTCAAACTATAATCCTAAGACCTCAAATGCGTTGCCAACCCTGAGGACTAAGATGGAATGCCTCTATGCTAGTAATTTCACCGGTTGTCTTATCCCCACACCGGAACACAACAATGCGAACACTGTTGTTTGGCGGGTGGTTAATGGATAAGATGGTGGTAGCGATCCGGACGGACTCTGCACAGGGTCCTACCACCACTAAACCCAACAATGCGAACACAAAGGATTAGATGATGGAAACGATCCAGAAGGTTGAACCACGGAATTGGTAATAAACTTGAACTTGTATTTACTAATTCCGTGTTGGTGAAATTCAATGACGATTCGATGTTTTAGTATTGATATAAGTAAAAATTAAGTAATCCATCCTAATATTATAAATGCGAAAGTGTGTGTGTGTCTGTCTGTTACCTCTTCATGCTTAATCTGCTAAATCGATTTAGATGAAATTCAGTATGGAGATAGTTTGAGTCCAGGGGAATAGTACTGTCCCTAATACAGTAGTAGTAGTAGCAGCGATAAACGACTTCTACGTGGATGGAGTCGTGGGCAAAAGCTAGTATTAAATATAGCGTCGCTCGCTATAATATCGCTCGACAACTTATGATAACTCCATAGATTTCTAGGTGATAGAAAACAGAAACGCTATAATTGTTTGTATCTTGGCTACGCCCTGAGACCACTGAGACGCTCTTAAAAGAACCGAAGGTCGAAAGTTTCAGGTTAAAATCTAATTTTTAACCGATGTACACTAGGAATAAATATTGGTTTTTAAGTTAGTATACGCTGTAAAGATAACTTCAAATATTAAGGAAAACCGAGAAATAGCATGTCGGACTATGCTCAGTGTAGGATTCCGTCACGGTTATTACTAACACAAAAATCAGTAGGTATTGCAAGATGAAAAATATAATTCACAATTGCTTTACGTGCAAATAAAGCACATAAAAATAACATATTATTATTTAAACGTCAAGATTGTCATAATCACTACCACTCATCGCGCTTAGGAAATGAGCATGCTTAAGTTTAGGAAAATTGACAAAGTTGAAAGTGAGCATATCAGGAAAAAAATCAAATTAAATGACGTCGTTCACTATGCCCTTAAACTTAATTGGAAATGGGCCGGACACCTAGCGCGTTATATAGATAAGAGGTGGACTAGAGAAGTCACTCTATGGTCAGGACCTAGCGGTAAGAGAAACCGCGGACGGCCACGAAAGCGCTGGAGCAACAGCATAGTGGCAGTTGCTGGAAAACAATGGATATATAAGGCGGAAGACAGAGAAATCTGGAACGAACTGGAGGAGGCCTACGCCCAAGAAGAGGTTCCTATCACTTAATTAATATATCCGTAACTGTTGAGGTGATGGCGAATGAAATGATGTAGATCTTGAGTTTTAGCACGTAGTTTATTACTATAAGGTTGTAACAGATACTTTTTACAATGAAGAGAGCTGTTGCCCCTTTTTGATGCTCGTTAGTTGACAGCAAGCTTAGTATGGTAGGCGGAAGGCCTTGACGACGCCCGTGATTGGTCGAGATAGTGTTGCCACACTATCTGCTCGTAGGGACGCGGCGAAGTGTTAGTGCGGTTCCACGAACCGTAACATACTCCCCCCTCTTGAAAGGGTAGCTTTCAAGGGATTATCAAACGCCTTCTAGCGGTGCCAACTTGCACACCGCTCTCTTGATTATGCCGGTCTTCGTTTTTAGCTTGACGACCCTTACTTGTCCGTCCTGGCCAGGGTATAGACAGACTACTCTTCCCAATTTCCACTTCATTGGGGGTAATTGGTCGTCGATGATTAATACCAAGTCGTCTTTCTTCAATTTTCCTTGATTGGTCTTCCACTTCACTCGTTGTTGCAGGGTGCTTAAATAATCCTTTGTCCATCGTGACCAAAAGTGTTGTTGCAATCGCTGTATTTGTTGAAATCGGTTCACAGTGACCTTTTCGGCGACAGGAGACGGCAAGGAAGTCAACGAACGCCCAATAAGAAAGTGCCCGGGTGTCAAAGGATTTAAGTCTGAAGGAGCCGCCGATAGAGGCGTTAAAGGACGCGAATTCATGACTGCCTCTATCTGTGTGAAAAGTGTGGTTAATTCTTCAAAAGTTAAGCTTGTATTGCCTGCGATTCGTTTTAAATGATACTTAGCCGATTTAACGCTAGCTTCCCATATCCCACCGAAATTAGGTGCGTATGCTGGTGAAAAGTGAAAGACAATACCTTCATCGCATGCGGACTGTGTGATTTGTTGCCTACACGTTTTTAGCATTCTATTCAATTCATTTTTGGCACCTACAAAGTTTTTTCCATTGTCGCAATATATACTGTGTGGCTTGCCACGACGGGCGACAAACCTACGTAAAGACATGATGAAGCCGTTTGTGCTGAGGTCACTTACGACCTCAAGGTGTACGGCCTTTGTCGAAAAACAGACAAAGACGCACAAGTAACATTTGGATGTCTTGGCTCCACGGCCCTTTTTGTTGGCAATTAAGAAAGGTCCGGCAAAATCGGTACCGCATGTTTCAAAGGGTGGAGCCGGAGTGACGCGAGGAGTAGGCAAGTCTCCCATTATAGGCCTTACTAAATTAGCTTTAAAGCGTTGACATCTGATGCATTTGTTCACTGTACTTGTGGCCAAGGTTCTACCACCTGTAGCCCAGAAGCGTTCTCGCACCGTGTTTAAGAGTTGTTGAGGACCGCAGTGAAGCTGACGAAGATGTTCTGCTTCAAATATAAGTTTCGTTAATATATGTTTACTGTCGATTAATATAGGATGCCGTTGTTCATAGGGACAATGCGGCGCGTTGTCAATACGTCCTCCTACGCGAAGTATGCCTTGATCATCAAAAAATGGATTAAGATCGAGTATTTTAGATTTGCGGTGCAGAGTTTTATTAGTTTTAAGTGAAATTATGTCCTTTTCAAATGATTCTATTTGCGCAATCTTAGCTAACATGGTCAAACTATTCCTTAGTTCATTGACACCTAAATCACCATTCAATTTAGTATTATCCTTTTTGCAGTTATTTATGAAACGTAGAACGTATGCAAATACCCTTTGCAATGTATGTAGCTTGGAATGTTTGTTAAATAGTACAAAACCCTCATTACATTGCATGGTAAGACTACGAGTAACAGTCTCTGGCAAATAAGTCTCACCGGATTTGGCAATAGGCCATTCTGTTTCTGGGTTTGGTAGAAAACAGGGTCCTGACCACCACAATTTATTGTTAACAATATGACTTGGTTTGACCCCCCTCGAAGCTAGATCAGCTGGGTTTAAATTTGTTGGAACATGGCGCCACGCATTTTTGTCTGTCATCCCTCTAATTTCGTCGATTCGATTGCACACAAATGTTTTTAGAGTCTTTGGCTGGGTCTGCAACCAGCCCAGTACAATGGTAGAATCCGTCCAGAATACTGACCTGGAGATGTTGATTCTCAAGGCCTGCTTCACCTTCGTGTGCAACCGAGCACCTAATAATGCTCCCATTAACTCTAGACGTGGTATTGTCATCTCCGGCTTCAAAGGAGCAACTTTGGCCTTAGCGCATAAAAGATGAATGGAAGTGTTTTCATGTTTGTCAATGGATTTTAAATATAGACATGCAGCATAAGCGTCCTTTGAAGCGTCGGTGAAGCAGTGAATTTCTATAGTTTTAGGTGATGGACAGAGCGCGTGACGTGGTATTTGTAACTCGGTAAAATATCGAGATTCGTGGATGAATTCGTGCCATGATGTCGCAAGATTGTCGGGCACGGTGTCATCCCAATTTAGTTTTGTAAGCCATAACTTTTGTAAAAGTATTTTGTGAAATATTGTACAGGCGGACAGAATACCTAACGGGTCAAAGATCTTACATGAGCTTGACAAAATGCTCCGCTTTGTTACTTTGGAAACATCGTTAAATTCTGTGTTAAATTGCAAAGTATCGCTTGCTGGAGACCATTTTAAGCCTAATATGGTTGATTGTTTGCAAAAGTCTTGTTCCTGATTTGTAATAGGCATGTCGTCAAATATGTCGGTTGTATTTGTACGAAATTTTCTTAGTGGGAAGCAAGCTTCATTTAATTTGTCAATTACGCCTTTAATTGTAGATGTTAAAGCCGCCTTAGAATCGGAACCTGTAGTAAGGTCATCTACATAAAAATCATGCCTAATTGTATTAGCAATTGTTTCATCCGTGCACTCGTCGGCCAGCTGCACTAAACATCTAGTACTCATGAATGAAGCTGCCGCTGTGCCATAAGTTATTGTATTTAATTGTAACGTTTTTAGTGGCTCCGACTCCTCGTCTCTCCAAAGTATCAATTGCAGGTGACGTTGAGATTCATTTACCATAACCTGGCGGTACATCTTCTCAACGTCCCCCGTGACTACATATGTATGCTGCCGAAAGCGCAACAAAATAGACAGCAAGTCATCTTGGACCACAGGCCCCACCATCTGTATGTCGTTTAAAGAGACATTACTTTTACTCTTACAGGATGCGTCAAAGACGACACGAAGCTTCGTTGTCTCGCTATTCTCGCGTAGTACAGCATGGTGTGGGATGTAGTAGCCAAAATGTGGCCTTTGAATCTCAACAAGATGTCCCAGGCGCTCATATTCATGAATAAATTCCGTATAGTTACTTTTCATATTATTTTTTGATAATCTTTGCTCTAAATTGTAAAAACGCCGTTTCGCGATTTCATATGAATCGCCTAAGACATCCTCTGGAGACTCGCGCAGAGGCAGTAACACTGAAAATCTACCGTTAGACAAACGTTTAGTTGTTTCAACAAAATGAGTTTCGCAAAATTCTTCTTCAATAGTAAGCATTTTTTGTTGAGACGGGATGTCTTCAATTTCCCAAAATTTACTTAATGTGTCACGAATTTCTTGTGAGAAATGGCAATGGGTGGTAGAACTAGAGCTACCACCAGTCGGGCCTGCTACAAGCCAACCTAACTTTGACTCTTGCAATGTGGGTTTGTTTCGTCCCAATTTAATTTGCTCGGAATTGACTATGTCCCAAAAGATGTCAGCCCCCAACAATATTTGTACTTCGGAGGGCCGGAAGAAACTAGGATCCGCTAGTTGTATATTATTTGGTATTTTGAATTGAGATGTGTCAACTTCTACACTAGGCAGTAGTGAAGTTATCTTTGGAATGACGAGACATGACACGTTTGCTGTGTAGGAACTGACACGAGACTTGATTTGTATGTTACACATTTCTGCTGTACTAGATCTAGAATCATTAATACCAGATATTGACACAGGGTTTCTTTGATAAGTAACAAGATTTAGTTTTTGTTTTAAACCTTCAGTCAAGAAAGAAGACTGGCTTCCGCTGTCTAATAAAGCCTTTGCACAGACAATCTCATTGCTGCCAGTATTAATAAGCACCTCTGCTGTACAGAGCAGAACTTGACATGGTAAAAATGATGACAGCGATGCTGGTGTGGCTGTTACATGGTTACTAGCCCCATTGTTATAATCACTAGGTTGTGTGGTGTCACTAGTGCGTACTGGCGTATTTATATGCAACAATGAATTGTGTTTTCCTTTGCAAAGCTTACAGGGACCAAGCCGGCAGCGTGAGTGGTGATGGCCAGGGCGTAGGCAATTTTTGCATAAATTGTTCTTTGAAACTTCACTTTGCCTGACATCCACTGACAGTTCCTTGAACTTAGCACACTCATGATTAAAATGTTTTTGTTTGCAAAACACGCAATTAATATTGTTGTAATTTGTTGAACTAAGTAAAGTCCTAACCTGTTTGGGATAATTTTCTTTAACATATGACTGTTTGTCACTTTTTTGGGTATTATATTGTATCGTTTCTAAAACGTCAGCACGGTTGCGCAAGAATTGTAAGAAATCATTAAGACATGGTGATGATTTCAAGTTATTTTTGTTTTCTTCCCACTTCCTACTAGTGGCGCCATCTAGTTTTGATGACATCATATAAATAACTAAAGTGTCCCAATGCTGCGTGGGCTCCTTAAGTGTACTTAAAGCACGCAAATTTTTAGAATAATAATCAATCATGTACCTTAGAGACTTGTGAGATTCCTTTGTTATAGCTTCAAAGTTAAACATTGATTTAACATGGTTGTTTATTAAAATTCTATCATTGTTATAACGCTCGCATAGTAGTTCCCATGCTACTTGATAATTACTTGATGTGAACTCTAAAGATTTGATCACTACCGAGGCTCCACCCTCTGATGAAGAACGCAGGTAGTGGAACTTATTTATAGCTGGAATGGAATCATTATGGTTTATTAATGAATCAAAGGTGTCGCGAAATTCCATCCACTTTAAATAACTTCCATCAAAAACTGGCAACTGAATGGTTGGCAATTTAATGTTACACTTGACATGATGTGATGTACCAGATTCGACTGAGCCTTTATTTTTAACACTAGTATGCCCTGCGCTTGAGGAAGAGCGAGCTGCCTCAATAGGCAGTTGGTGTTCCTCAATTATTGATTGTGCCAATGAAATTAGGGTTATGAACTCCTCTTCTATTTTATCTCTTTCTGTTATTTGTTCGTCTAAGTTATCACATATGCATTCAATTTTGTTTTGAATATTGTCAAATTCACCGAGCAGCTCTTGAAGGCGAGTTGACTTCAACTGAAGTTCGCTAAGAGTTTGCTTGGTGAAGTTGCTGGATGGTATAAGTTTTATAGTTATTATGTATTTTTCGAATATTGTTACTCTACTCTTAATTGCACCACGTTTGCGAACTAAAGTTTTTAAATCTTCCATATTGATATTATGTAAAAAAAAAAAAAAAAAAAACACACTCGAAAATGAATTGAATAGTTGCACTTAATAAAATTGAACTCAAACCAGACTGGCCGCTGTATGTTTACAAGCGACAAACTCAGATCAGCTGTCCGCATGCAGTGAAGCCATTGTCCTCGCGAAGATGCGGGTGTGCATGCAGATAGCCAGCTGACACCAGCAGCAGCAGTATCTCGGTGGGATCCAAGTGGGTTAGCCCACTGCGCTGGAATGTTTAAGTTAATCCAGTGAATATTTGACTTTAACTGTGTTGTTAATTAAAGGGCAAGAATGTTTCACTCGCTATTTAGATGTAGGTTGCTTGCTTTTACAGCAAGAAGCCAACCTAGGGTTCAAAGACCTTAGAACATTACTTTCCTATGTTGTGCATTAATCTTGCAAGGAAATTTTAGTTATTAGACACAAAGTTAAGACACTTTATTGTACGGTGTTATTGAAATAAGCTTGAAAGAAAATTAGTAATTAATATCATCGCATTATTGTACGGCGAAGATGAAATATTTATAGCTGTCGTTTATCATGATGTATATCGCATTATTGTACGGCGTAAATGAAATTGTAGCTATCTGACTCCAATAAGATATGCAATCTGGAAGGATACCCAAGACATGTCATGTTGTCGCGAAGGACAAAGTCGTGCTAACATGCGACCGTTAGTAACGCGCAAACCAAAGAATATCGCGCAAACAAACACACAGGTAGAAAGAAGGAACAATGAAGATGCAGTCATGAATTCGTGATCGTCGTAGGCTAGAAAGATAGGTATACTGAAACTGGGCGTACTTAACTTATGAGCGTTCAGACTGTCGAAAATGTCGAAATATACCGATACTTCCTGCGCTTTCCACTTGCTGCATTTACTGTTGAAGTCTCGATGTCTTCGAACCTTGGATTGTTGTAATTTGTCCCGATTTTCCTTTGTTGCGCATGCGACGACACGTGCCGGTGATGTTGCTCGATGTTGATTTTCGGCGATAATTCCAGATCACGTCGGGTTTCACCATATGTTGAGGTGATGGCGAATGAAATGATGTAGATCTTGAGTTTTAGCACGTAGTTTATTACTATAAGGTTGTAACAGATACTTTTTACAATGAAGAGAGCTGTTGCCCCTTTTTGATGCTCGTTAGTTGACAGCAAGCTTAGTATGGTAGGCGGAAGGCCTTGACGACGCCCGTGATTGGTCGTGATAGTGTTGCCACACTATCTGCTCGTAGGGACGCGGCGAAGTGTTAGTGCGGTTCCACGAACCGTAACAGTAACTAAGTAATTATTATTACTAACAAAATTAAAGTAAGTAAAGTACTAACACTTATATTAGTAATTAGGAAATTAATGTGAACAAAACTGATAAGGAAATAAAAAGCCTTATTCTTTTTATTATTATTAAACAATTTATGGTACAAAAAAAAAAACAAAATAATACAATAAATAATAATAAAAAGATGTACAAAGGCGAACTTATCCCTAGACGAAATTGTGACGATTATGTTTACCTGGGACATACTTTCAGTAGAGTTAGAGTTTTCAGTTAGATAGGTCTATCAAGAAAATGGTCAATCGTCGAAACCGACTCACCTGGGCTCTCGTCCACTATAACGCATTAGTGTCTCAAATCGAAAGTCTGCGACCAGTGTATGTTGCCCGTGATAACTTATACAAACTATGCTCTAGGCTTGTACTATGGGTACTAGACAACGATAAACATACTTATGTGCTTGGAATTTATCTGCGTGATCAAAACAGAAATGAGAAGATCCATACGAGAATCAAAGTTAGCAACATAGCGATTAGAATTGCTAGACTTCAGGTAGCAGAAGAGTTTTAAAGTGGCGTTCGCATATCGAATGACACAGCGTGGGTCAACTTCTGATAAGGTAGTGGAAGTGGTAGTGGTTTTAGGTCCCTGTGCGGGGTCCGTCCGGATCGCTATCACCATCTTATCCATTAACCAACTCCCACGCAACAATGTTCGCGTTGTGGTGTTCCAGTGTGGGGATAAGACAACCTGTGAAATTACTAGCACAGAGGCATTCCATCTTAGGGTTGGCAAAGCATTTGAGGTCTTAGGATTATAGTCTTGTGAATTCAAATGTCTATGGGTCTCAGATTGCACTTAACATCAGGTGGCCTGAGTGTTCGTGTGCCTTCTTCTTATCATGAAGAAGGTGAGCGGATGACGTGGCTAAACTTGCCGGAAACCGAGGATGCATGCGGCGAAGCACCAGTTCTTGGCCTCTATTCTACAGCGTTTTAACGATATTGCGATTGACGTGTTTTCGAATCGTTTATGTCACAATCGCCTTTATTTTAAAAGACATACGAGTTATCAAAACGTTGACGTTATTGCCTCGTAGAATCCCAGCCCTTGTGGCCAACGTTGAACTTGGCCTATGGCCAGCAGTAGACATCTTACGACTGAAATAATGAGGATGATAATAATTACACGTAATAAATAATATTAATATGACTTCATAATTAAATTATCACCCTGTTTATGATCGTCATTGTCCGCAGCTGTATAATAAACTTGAGGACATGGAGATATTTTATTGGTAGTGCAGTGGTTGTTGATACCTCACCTCAATCTTGTAAAATAATGTATAAATTATTCAACATTATTATCTTTACGTGTACGGCAGCGTGTGTATATGCAGCTGTTGGAATATATCCATACGAACCAAAGCCAGCAGAGTTTGGTAAGTTACTTCTTTATGTGGACCTAAAAAAAATATATATTTTGTTTTTGAATTTGATTAACGTGCATTTAGAGGTGTGCTTATTGGAATTGGTAGGGTCAGGAAAGGCAAACACTTCTTGATAATTCAATGTATGTATTAAAGTAAGGTTTTAACAAGAATAGAATGAACGATTGAATTGAATGAATGACAGATTGTATTAACATAATGAATTAATGAATGGAAGGTACTTGGATTTTTGTAATATACCAACATGTGCAAATAAATTTATATCTTTACTTATAATATAATGTTACGCAGCCTTGTGAAAACGTAGTAAATAAACTGTTTTTTTTATTAGGTACACAGTTTATATCGATATTCATACCGAACGTGTATAAAACAATATTATAGAACATGATATCGTTAATGATTTGATATTTTAATCCGCAATGACACGCCTACTACTTGATTGACTTAAACAAAAAGATGTTTTAATTGTTTTTCAGCGTCAATATCTAGCGGTAATAGAAGTATCCTGTCCCGTCTCGATATTGAAGATAATAAATTAGACACTTTTTAAGAAATGAAGATGTTTAATATGATCAAAAATTTTAAAAAATACAGAAAAATAAGCAGGAGGGCACCGTCACGAGATCTCGTGTCTGGTGCCTATCGAAATTATTAGCGAACTGAACTAATGGATCGAAAATTACAAAAAAAATCAATAATTTTGAATTTGGAAAGATTTAGATGGTAAAGAAAAAGTGGCCAGGAACGTAAAAAAAGGAGGTTTTTAACAACCTCGTTACAATACCCGGGCTGGCTTGGAAAGAAAAATCCTGAGCTTGGAGTGAAGGATTTTTCTTTTACATTCTTAACTTATAAAAAAAAATGAAAAATGATCTTAAATTAAATGATGGTGGTTGAGATGAAAGATGCGGTGAGTGAGGTGAGAATGAAATATATAGTGGGTATGTACAGTGGGAAGCAATCTATTACTTTCATTCTATTCCTTTCATTAATCCTTCATTCATAGTTATGGTCGCATATATCGCAGCTCATAACATCATTCAAGTACAGTATTCTCTTATTAATTCGGCAGAGATATACTCCATAGAAGGTCCCGTAATAGTGTAGGCTTTTTTAAGGATCAGTCACCAACCGCTGATGTAGTCTAAGATGATAAAGTACCTATATACGTTCGTTTGCAAGTAGATGGTCTAACGTGTGTGACGAATGTCTGAAGTTCTGCGAGAAGATGGATGTACGGCCTTCTTCTGTGATATTTTAAATACCTCTTTCCTAACCTGTATTCGGTGTATTAAATTGTATTTTAGTTTCATAGTGCTTTGGTTAAACTGTTATGCTGTGAAATTTAATTTAATAATAAATAAATAATAAATAATAAATAAATAATATACAAGTATTATATAATAAAAAAAAAGTTTTCTCACTCAGAGAAACCTGACGTACATGTTGACGTACGTACAATATGAGTAATTAACCACTTCTGGGTTGGAAAAGAATGCATGACCTGAGGCTTATTTAGAGAGTAGTCAGCCGCTCTAGAATAAAAAGTTAACGTGTAATTAGATGAGGGAGTAGATACGAGGCAAAGTACATAGTTAAGAACTATGAAGAAGAACTAAGAGTGGTAAGGCTCTTAGGAAAAATATCTATATTATTAATAGTTATTTTGCTCTAATAATAGAACAAATTTAAGAAATGAAAATAATGCTTTAGTGAATGAGCGTGAAGAGATAATGATACTTACATTAAGACTTTAAATTATAAATTATACCTAATTAGAGAGAAAGAGAAAAGTATTTCGAGTGATGGGTATTTATATTATGGGTATTTGTATGCTTAGTTTTAGTTTTAATCTGTAACCTTTCTCATGTAAGTAAATTTTGTATTTTTTTATGAGAAATAAATGTCTTTAAACATATATTAAGATACGTTAATGTTAAGGTTTTTAGAGTTTGGTTTTATGTCTCTAACGTGCCAATTGGTCAATTTTTGAGAAAGGAGGTCTAAATCTGTTAATGGCTGGACAGAGACTGCTGACTGGTAAGAAGATGATAGATTTGACGTCTTATTGTCATAATATTTTCGTCATTGAATAAAAATTTCAGATATGTTTTTATGTTTTTAGTGGTGCAGGGCCCGTCCGGATCGCTACCACCATCTTATCCATTAACCACCCGCCAAGCAACAGTGTTCGCATTGTTGTGTTCCGGTGTGGGGATAAGACAACCGGTGAAATTACTAGCATAGAGGCATTCCATCTTAGTCCTCAGGGTTGGCAACGCATTTGAGGTCTTGGGATTATAGTCTTGAGAATTCAATTGTCTATGGGTCTCAGATTCCACTTACCATCAGGTGGCCTGAGTGCTAGTGTGCCTTCTCCTTAACATAAAAAAAAAAAAAAAAAAAATGCATCTAATGTATTTTTAGTGCATTCTGTTGTAATATCGACTCGATCTATGCGATGTTGTAAATGGATCAAGTATGTTGCTATTTTTTCACGATGAGAATTACTTAAATGTAATGTGGCAATTCGAGAAGAAATTAAAGAAAGACTGCGTTCAATCTCATCGATATCTTGCTCTGAAGAATAAGGGCTTTGAGAAATTGATTCTGTGGGGCTGGATTCAAGGAATGAAGATAACTGTCGGCGTAGTTCGTCGGCAGTAGACGAAGTCGTGACTTGAGTGCCGCGTAATTTCAGTTCATAAAATTAAGCTCTGGTTTGTTTAGTAGTAGAGGGTTCATATTTTTAAAGTTTATCTTATTTCAAAATAAATATATTAATAAAGTGTTTATATTATTTATTTATAGTTTGAGTAATGTATGTCAGTGAGTAGCCAATCTTGAAAATCCAGTGACCTCTAGATAGGCGGCATTAAATGCCCTAGTAAGTCACCTACAAGACAAAAGTTGGTATGTTGGATACACCGAGGATATGCTCCTACGGTACTGCCGTAAGTGTTACCAGTCACAAAGCACAAGTGCCTCGATAAGAGATTATCACGAGTGAATGTTTCCAGTTATGCTAGTTCCAATGGAACCGGGATTGTATATTTGTCTGAATATGGGGTGATTTCTTTTTGAATAGTGTAATGTTTGAGTTTTGTATAGAGTTGTGATTGAATTAAGTGTGTTGTATGTATAAATATTATAGTCCTGAAAATGAAAAAAAAAAAAACACAAGCAACACACACTTACCTTTACCCACACAACATACACACTATGAAAAGTAGGGAATTAATGAATGAATGAATTATGAGGAATTTCGTTCTTGTTGAATGCTAAGGTAGGGTATAATAAATAATTATTACAACAACACAAAATTATCACTGAATTAGTAACTAATAGTCTGATCTTGATGTTGTAAGCTGTTTTTGCTGTTCGCTGAGGTCGTTGCTAGAGTTACTGCCGTTGGTGCTGCTATTCGCTGCTGTCGCTGGTAGTTGTTGCTGCTGGTAACGGTGTTTCTGTTGTTGCTGCTGCTGGTATTGTTGTTGCTGTTGCTGCTGGTGATATTGTTGTTGTTGATGGTTGGTTGGAGGTGGTAGTTGGTAGATATGGTATACGCTGGCTCGATTGATCGATTGTTACCGGAGAGCCATTTCTAGCGGTATAGTAGAAGTATCCTGTCCCGTCTCGATATTGAAGATAATAAATTAGACACTTTTTAAGAAATGAAGATGTTTAATATGATCAAAAATTTTAAAAAATACAGAAAAATAAGCAGGAGGGCACCGTCACGAGATCTCGTGTCTGGTGCCTATCGAAATTATTAGCGAACTGAACTAATGGATCGAAAATTACAAAAAAAAACAATAATTTTGAATTTGGAAAGATTTAGATGGTAAAGAAAAAGTGGCCAGGAACGTAAAAAAAGGAGGTTTGTAACAACCTCGTTACAAATATAAGCGGCGAGGCGCAGTTCTCTAGATTTTTAAATAATATAACATTATTGCATACCTAAGTTAATATTAATACCTCAAGGAAGCAACCCGGGACCCTATTACTAAAACTCCAATGTCCGTCTATCACTAGGCTGTCTCATGAACCGTGACAGCATGATAATTGAAATTTTCACAGTTGATGTATTTATGTTGCCGCTTCATCAACAATACTAAAAAAAGAAAATAAGTGGGGCTCCCATACAACAAACATAATATAATATAGTGCCTAAATATTGTATAGATATTGGTATATCCCTTCGTGCGGGAGTCCGACTCACACTTGGCCTGTTTTTCCTTTTACCCAACATGTCTTTTTAGTATCTCTTCTATGAGTTTTTTTTGTCATTACTATTCTTTTTTTTCAGTCAACGAGGAAGGGTGCTATTTGTCATCATTAAAAAGAGTATTACCTTACGACCAACCATATTACCCGAGGGACAACAAGTCGTGTTTGCAATACACTTGCCATAAAAGCAATAATGAAACGCAAGTCTTTTCGTAAGTACGGTTATTAACACTAAACCACTTATTTATGAACGCCGATGGAACTTAAATAAGGTTTTAAATGTGCATTTTATACCTATGGCCCAAGGCTACAACCAATTTAGTTTTAGATTTGACATCTAGCGACCAAGAGTAAGAGAAAGATATAGTGACGTCAAAATTTACATTTATAGTACACAATTTGATCGGTTTAAGATTGGCACACTTGTTATTTACAGTTTGAAGTATGTCTATAATCCGACTATGAAAAAATTTTCGGTCGCTGATAGAGACAAAACATGGAAATCTTTCCTTTTTCCTCTTACAGGAATCAGAATATTATCAGGTAACAGCAGCCGGAGAAGATGGTGGGATGATTTAAACGAAGTCAATTCATCACTCATTTCCTAAAACCAGAATTTCAAAATGCGACGTTAAACTTGTCTTTTTAGCGTATTCTTAAGACACTAAATTCAAACTATTGTGTAAAATAATAATAATATCTTATTTTTAACGTTAAGTTTTGAGATTTCAGCATAATTATTAAAACTGGTAGAGAGAACATGCATTAAAATCAGAATTGAGTTTCATTGATACGATTTAGGAGAAAATAAAAAAAAAACCTAACTAACTAACCTAACCTAACCTTCTTTTAAGGTTTATATTGTTTTTTTCGGCATCCTCAACTAATTTACGTATTATTTTTATTCAACGACAAACAAAGCTTAAACAAAGTATTTTTTTAAATAAATTCACATTTCTTAATATGGTCATTAATTTTAAACATGGAACAACAGCTGTCATTCATTCCTATCGTTATACCGGGTGTAGCTTGTAATAGGAACAATAAATTGAGGGATCGTTTCTACTCTACATGGTGGGAACGAGTAACCCACCAAATTTTAACTATCGATTCTAGAGCCTATTTGAAGTATACAATGTGGTATAACATGAAGTCCAATAAAGCATAATTTCCGAGATTTTTATAATTTAAATAACAATTCCATAGTTAATTTAATTTGAACTCTGACACCTTAACCTAAAGCATTTTTTACTAAAAAGATTAATGTTATAAGTAGCAATATCATCAACTTACAGCATAAATTAATTTAATCAATTTCTTAGTAAATAATGATTTAGGTATAGGTGACACGGTTCAAATTAAATTAACTATGGAATTGTTTTTAATAACATGAAAATCTCTGAAATTATGCTTTATTGGACTTTATGTTACACTACATTATATACTCCAAATAGGCTCTAGAATCGATGGTTAAAATGTGGCAGGTTACTCGTTCCCACCGTATATAAAGTTCACCGTATATTAATTTGATTCTTCAAAAATATGTAATTTATTATTTGGGATTTTTTTGAACAAACTAAATAGGATTTTCAATGTACTCCATCCTCTAGTTGACATCTACTATCAGCCTACAAACTTCGTAGATTTCGCAATACATTGCTGGCTTGGAAAATCTAAAGTCATTAATATTAAGTTAACAATAAGTTATTTCCAAAAGTTGTAGAATAAATGTTGTTACGTTTGTGGTGTGGAAGCGATCCCTCAATTTATTGCTCCTATTACAGGCCACACCCGGTATAATTAGAAGTCAATGTCATTCAGGAACTCATTGACAGAATAATAGCCATCTGGGTCAGCCTCTTCTTGGGGTTCCGTATTTAACAAAAAACTCTTACAGTTTCGCCATGTCTGTCTGTCCGTACGTCTATGCGTCTGTGGTGTTTTAGTTTATGGTCATAAAAAGGCAAACCATAGAAAGACCTGCATTTGTACCGGTATTCTATTAAATGCCAAATACATAGATGAACAATTCGATCCTTTGCATATTTTATGGTGTTTTAAGTTTGCGTTAAAACAAAGAAAAAAATCTAAACACAAGTGTTTTTTATTTAACAGGTGCGGTGCCATAGGGTTTCCATCGAACTGTCGTTTAGTTAAAGATTTAACTTTAAACTACCCCAAATGTTGCGGTAATGTCATTTGCGATCCCACTACTGAAGCACCAACCACCACCACTTTAGATCCAATAATGACCACTGAAGAATCAGCAATCGCTACTGTATCACCAACTAGTCTCACTTCTGAACCAACAATATCGTCTGAAGAACCAACAGTAACCACTACAGAACCAACGATCACCACTGAAGAACCAGCAATCACTTCTGTATCACCAACTATCAGCACTTCAAAACCAACAATATCACGTGAAGAACCAACAGTAACCACTTCAAAATCATCAATCGCCACTGAAAAACCAGCCATCACTACTGTATCGCCATCTATCACCACTTCAGAACTAACAATATCGCGTGAAGAACCAACAGTAACCACCTCAGAACCACCAATCACCACCGAAGAACCAGCAATCACTACTGTATCACCAACTGTCACCACTTCAGAACCAACGACATGGGGTGAAGAACCAACAGTAACCATTTCAGAACCAACGATCACCAGTTCAGAAGCAACAATCACCACTGAAGAACCAACAATCAGCACTATTACGTATTACCACTGTTAGCAATTTTATTAGGAAACTGCAAATACTTTATCTACAGTCTCTAATTTTCATCGATCATTGTATTCCAATCTAAGATAAAAATATTCAAGAAAATTAGTACCTGTAAGGTTAACCAAAAATAAAAGAAAGGATTAAAATAATGAAAATTGCCACATATTCGATAAGGTTCAAGGTTAAAGAATTATATTAAAATCATTTATCGTAACTAGTTCGAGTTGTAAATAGTCTGTGCTAATAACTGCAATTTGCATAAATTTAGTTTTGCTATCATAAATACCTTCTAATTCCTTTGATTGAGGGTTGAAATTAAATAAATTATCACCACATTTCTTCCTGATTCTTACCACTCTCTTGCTTACTTTAACCTGGGCTTATGGCTTACTACAAGCTCATCATGGGTCTATCGTATCATATAGTGCACGTTATAACCAACAGAGACACTAGGAAAAAACGTATGCAAACGAAATTTATTTTTTTGGAATATTGAGTCACTTTTGTATTTAACGCAATGGTAACCACCAAGAAAAGTGGTTTTAATGTTGCAAACATTTCCAGTGAAGTGAGTGATTTAAAAGTTGTGTTATGTGTAACACGACGACTTCAAAAAAAGGAGAAGGTTCTCATTTCGTCGATTTTTTTTTATGTATGTTCCCTAAAGTAAAGACCTCTGGACTTTTTTTTTTTGAAAGTGTATACTTTTTAGTTGGTTTCATTTTCAGCACGTCAAGAGCTTTGGAGGAATTGAGAAAACTCCTCAAATATTATAATACTAATACATATAGCTATTTTAGTTTTCATCATCATCATCATCATATCAGCCGAAAGACGTCCACTGCTGGACATAGGCCTCCACTTAGACCGGTCTTGTGCCTTCCGCATCCATCGCGATCCCGCGATCCTTACGAGGTCGTCGCTCCATCTTGTCGGAGGCCTACCAACAGCTCCTACCATTTGCTACCTAGCAATTTTAGTTTTATCAGTGACATATTTTAGTCTTGACAATGCGATGTGTGTGTGCTCTTTTGCCCTCTTTAACCATAAAAACACAAGAGAACAATTGGTAAAGCAAGTTGAACGGCGGCTTTTAAAAGTAGATGCACACTTTAGTCCTTTGTCACTTTAACATCACGTTTGCACTGCTGTGCTAATCAGCCAAAGGCGTTAAAGCGATAATGTACAAAAGGCGTGCAGCTATAAAGCCAACTGTACTTTAGTTGCAAGTCAAGGCTATAATATAATAATATTTCAATGTCACTCGTGCAAATATTATTTTAAACGTATTTTTACAGCTGCGGGTAAATGACGTATATTTTTATTATTCATGCATACAGTTGATAAACAAAAAAAACGTGAGGTACGAGTATATAAAGCATGTTGTAATTTGGTTATACTCTCATTGCTTGTTTTTCTTTCTAGGATTTGTTTTGTTTGTTACACAAAAATGCGTTCGATAGGAATCTTCTTTATTTTGTCGTGCACTGTTGCATATGTGTATTCAGCAGCAGCTTTGTACCCGCCTCAAACTAAACCAGCAAAGTATGGTAAGTCAAATTAAGAATTATTAGTGGACCTCGTGGCTAGTATGCTGGAGAATTCTATGTAGTCCTTAATCGACAGTATCTAGTTCTGCCTTCCTAAGCCAATAAGCAGTATCTTAAATTCAATAGCCAAAGCAGATTCAATCCTATTTTATTGGTAATAAGGTTGCATTTGATACGGCAGTTTTGACTGAGATACTGCCTTTTGTGTTAGCAGAGCAGAATTGAACTCTTATATTTTCTTCTATCAATTAAACGAAAAATTACGAAGTGACGTCACGCTTGGCACACTTTTTACCACATTGTGACGTCACGAGCCGTCTTCTGAACTTTGTTGCGCTTAATCTTTGTCAATTTTGATTTATTTGACAATAGAAAACATAATTACAAAACTAGACCTTAATACTTTTCTTCATTATTTTAAAAGGATTTTTAAAACTTTAATCATAATCTTGTCTTACCTCAGTGTGTATTTCAGAATTACTGTTCTTGTGATGTGCACTTTATCGTCGTCTCTTAAATAATAATATTTACAAAAAATACACATTTACACATGAAACTGGGAGCGATCATAATAAGTATAGGGGAAAAGCATTGATAAGTGAGTTTATCAATATAGAACTCCCTACCTGTCATTTAATTTTGCTTCCAAATTCCGATGTCTGTTTGTAATGTAAAATTATGTGCAACTTTTTTTAAATAATTTTTTGAGGATAGCGGATACTCGCGGTCAAATAATACAGGTGAGAGTGCGTTTTTCATACTAAAGAGGCTATTTCGAAGCCTTGGTTTTCCCGCCAGGGGATGCTTTTAGTGTAATCTGATGATGGGTACCCCGAGCATAGATACAGGACTTCCAGAGAGCCTAGGACACCCTACACATTGAATCTGCTGCTAACGCCGGAATCGTGCATGTTCAGAAAAACATCTACAATGGCAATAAAATGGAAGGAAATACAAATGCTGACCCAAACTCTCTCGCTGTGGTGTTAACTGATTGTGCGATCAGTCAGGTATCTTAGGAACTTTTGACTTCCTCTATTAAACCTCGGAGTATCCGCTATCCCTCAAAACAACCCCTGGCCCGGAACCAAGGTCTCGAAATAGCCTCGTTTGTTTGAAAAACGCACTCTGACCCGTGTTATTTGACGAGAGTATGTTTTACCCCTTGATGTTAATATTTCGGTGGAAACATTTAAGTTAATACCATTTTTTTCAGCTTGCCAACCAGGATGCTATATTGGAGAGTTGAAAAGAGTGTTGCCTTACAATCAACCATATTCGCGTAAAGGAAAATGTGAACAATTTACGTGCAGAACTGATAACTACACAGAGTTGGTTACGTAAGTAAAATAAAAATAACTTCCAAAAATATATTTTTTTAACTGTTATTATACACAGTCAAATTTATGACTTCATTTATAAGGTAGGTTCCACAATATTATGTTAACACAATATTATGTTACCAAAATTAGGATAACAAAAATTATGCCAACTAAAGTTATGACTTAAATGTTTTATGACAATCGATACTAGTCTAGCGGTTTCAGCTATGCGTTGCCTGTCAGTCAGTCACGGTACTGTTTTCATCAATCTATACTAATACATAAAGCTGAAGACTTCGTTTAAGTGCTTGTTGAACGCGCTAATCTCAAGAAATACTGAACCGATTTAGATGAAATTTTGGTATGGTGATAACTAAGGTCCAGGGAAAGGACATAGGGTACTTTTTATCCAGGAAGATTTAAGAATTTTCGAGGGAATAGCGATAAACGAGGTATTTGACATAATATAAACGTCACTATTAAATAATTGTGAATGAATAGTGTCGTCTACATACACATAGGGGAGGAGCGGAAAACTAATTCTATGTGTACGAAGTCGCGGGCGTCTTCTAGTTATTTATAATTCGAAGGGGAGCATTGATGCCCCAGACAGACACACAAATACATAGACACAAGGACACACATAATGTATAGGTACACACTTTAAACTAAAAAAAACAGGAATATTCATTTATTTCATTGACATCAAAGCTGTTATTTCCTTTATAATTTAGGGAACTTAAGTCGGTTCTTGCAGTAAGGAGACGATATGTAATATTAATTAATAATAATAGAAAGTACAGCTAATGGTTGCCTTAAAATAAATAAAAAATAAATTAATAAATTAATAAATTTCTGCTGCCGCCATCTAGTATCGGATAGCGGAAAACAGAATGCAACGTAAAGTTTAAATGAAAGTAACTCGTAAACGACTTGAAATAGGACCCCTGAAGGGATAAATATTTTTGGAGTCTCTTCAATATTTAGACGATGATTGGAAAACGAAACATGCAAATTCGATTTTATGCTCAATACAAATATATACATTGGCTGCTACCGCCATCTATTATTGGGTTGCGAAACTATGCAACATGAAATTTTAATGAATTTTACTCATAAATTACTCAAAATAGGACCCTAGTGTTATATATTTTTGTAGCTTACTATCAGGAGTATTTTTTAGTTATTATTATTATGTTTTTGGTTGGAATCAAATTTACAGGATATCTCGAGCAAACAGCTGTCAAACTAACAAGGTACAAAAACGTTGCAGATGCGGTGTTGTTGGAGTCGAACCGAACTGTCATGTAACGTATAACAAGGAGCTGAAATATCCAGACTGCTGTGAGCCTATCATTGTGTGCGACCCAACTACTGAAGCGCCAACCACTACAACGGCAACGCCATGTATAGACGAACAATGAGGCCTACGAGGTAAAAAAACGACCAATAAGGTTGTAACTAGGGAGCTTTTTGAATTAAACATTAGTCTTGCAGGTTCATGTTGAAACTTGACACATTATTTTCCTTAAATCCCTTTTTATGCATTTTTAAGGTTCCGTAGTCAAACTAGGAACCTTTATAGTATCGCCATGTCCGTCCGCAGCCTAGCGCAAAGACTCTTAGTACTAGAAAGCTGGAATTTGGCATGAATATGTATAGTCACGCCAACAGCAAACAAAATGGTACAATAAAATATTAAAAAAAAAAAACTCTCGTCTATCCCATAGTATGTGGGGTTGCGTAGGATACAGGTACTAAAAACCTAAAAAAAAATTAAATGAAAGAGCATATAACGAATTTTGAAGGAAAACTATCACGACTAAGTAGACATCATGTGTGTAGACATCATGACACCTACTAAAATCATCTAAGACGGCACCAATCGACTTTAAATAGAAAGTTAGTTATTACTTGTTGATTTTTATATTTTTAGTACTAAACGGCTTCTTAACCCTACACTGAGCATGGTCCGACATGCTCTTGCCCGGTTTTTTAAGGGTAATTCTTTACTCAAAATCTTGACTTCGTTGATAAACGATTAACGAATTAACAAGTTAATGCCTAGCTATGCTGAGATTCTACACGGTAAAAAGTCTCACACGTGGAAATGCCTGTAGATGAAATGGACATTCGGCGAACTAAAACATTGTATGAAATAAGTGTCGGTGATTCAAGGATAAACCGCGTTGGTTCATCTAAGACGGCACCAATTGACTTTAAATAGAAAATTAGTTATAACATGTTGATTTTATGTCTGTATACTTAACGGCTTCGGAACCCAACACTGAGCATGGTCCGACATGCTCTTGCCCGGTTTTTTATATACGCATTCGCTAACGCAGACTATGTTGTTTGATTATGGTCAGTTTATTTATGTAGTAATTTAGCGAAAAACGAATTAAGCTCTTTTATGATTACTAAAGTAATCAAGTTTTCTGTAGAACACGTACATCAAACATATTTTTTTTAAACAAACTTTCGTATTTTTTTTTCTACATGATGGATAAAACCGCATCATAATGCATTGCGTGGTTTAGGAGCTGGAATATACAGACAAGCGGACACAGACGCGGAAGCGATTTCATTTTATAGTATGTTCGATGTGTAACATTACGTTAGAAACAATTTTTTATCCATTTCTTTTGTTTAAAAATATTAAAGATCATCTACATACAGGTAAAAAATATAGTAATTGATACTTAGATATCATATATTATTTCAGTGATGTGATATAGTACATTACTTTACGCTTAAAAATCGCCTTTAACACTTGAGAATGTATATTATTACTTTCTTCTTGCGTAGCTCGAAACCCTAAAAGAGACACCATAAATAGACGACGTTAAGCGTATGAAAGTCTATGACAACATTGTATCAAATTTTAGAATAAAATAAAGATAATGGGCTCAGGTTTCAACTGCCATACCGTTAAACGGGGTGAATAGGGAAACAACCTGAAATGAACCGTACATTAGTAACTATAAGACTGAAATAATCCAACAAAACGTTATTTTCATTTTGTACTTTCTTATTTGTAACAAGTTATGTTATTATATTTACCCCGTTGTACGGTGCATATTTTTTCGATGACGATACGGTAACGTTACTTACTCAATAGAAGGTACAATTTGGTGCTCTGCATGGCTTTTTTGACACATGATACTGCATCGATAAAATCATGCGGGTGGATCGATACAATCGCCTATCAATCGCTAGTGTCGCGAAGTAGTCGCGCGATGTGGTCGCTGCAAAAAGGCACCGTATGTAACCGGCCTAATTTGCCCCAGAGTCGTGGCATCCATGCAAATACTCGAATTTACAATGATACTCGTAACTATTCTATTTTCTATGGGGAAGTGTTTCACTTTTGATTAGAGCTTTGCTTAGTCCATAGGCAATTATAACTCCACAACAGGGGGAGGGGTTAAAGAATCCATAAAAATGTGTGGTGTAAAAATAAAAATAAAATTCAGCTGTTTATTTTCTTCAAAGACCAGTTTTGGTTAGCTTAACATCCAATCTTAATTAACAAAGATTATATATGTTAAGGTTACATAATTATTATTGCAATTTGTAACATACTATAGCATTTTGTATTATTCTATAACTATCACAAATGTTACCACTAAATTTAGTTACATATTCTGGTATTTTTTACATAATAAATATCTCTTTACGATGTTCTTTGTTTGTTTACATGTTTTGTTTTCAATTTTACTTGTTAGTTCGTATGGAAATCTGTTCAAGATACTGGGCAAAATACGTAGCCACATTCTATGACCGTATTCATTATTACTTTTTGGTATAGTAAAACTTGGGTGATTTGGAAGGTTGCGTAGGTTATCTGGTCTGACTTTTCTGCTTACTTGGGTTATTTTATTATTGTATTGAGATATGATAGCTAGGTCGACTTTATCAAACACGGGCATTACCTTGCAGTATTTAAACAGATTTTCATAATTGTATCTTAACTTATATTTAATCTTTAGAGGTAATGCCTCAATTCATTATTTTAATGTAATGGAATTATAGCAGAATAAATTATTTTTATTTTTTATTTTTATTGTAGTGAAGTAGATGCTACCTTGTTAATTCTCTTTTGCTTTGTGCTTTGTTTACAAGTATATACTTCAATATATTTTAATTCGTGAAAGTGACGTAAGATAACATAAACCTACGATTACTTTTACAAAATTTTATACCATTTGAAATAACATACTAAGTAGTTTTTATTGAGTACTTATTAGTAAAAATAGGAATGATTTTTAAATATCATGATGAACAGGTATCAAGCTATACAATAAAGTTATTTTAACTCTTATCGTATTTACGTTTTCTTGAATATTTTAGACACAGTCACGCTCAATTATTATCAAGTTATGTTTTTAAAATTGCATTAAATTCATTCATGTATAACTTGGTGCAGTGCCAAGTACATGAGGTTGTTGTTATTGGATTTAGTTTGAGTATGAGTGTTTTTTCCAAATGTGGTAGTCGTTGATTTACTTTGTTAATGTGGATTGTGAAGCGATGCCTCAATCGCGTAGCTGTCAAAAATAATCCATGCAAATTCAGCTCCGGGCGATAACGTTTCTCACTCCCTAAATCTAATCCGATTACCACGATTTTGAAAAACTAGGTATGTACGTTTCCGCTTTTGTTTTTTTATTTTATTTTCATTCCAATAAATATTTTCTTGGAAAAGAAAACGTACAGACATAGTTTTTTATAATACCTATAACATATATAAAATTTGTTAAAATCGGACAACGTTTAATGGTAGAAAAACGTTATCACGTTTTGAATTTTTTTGCTTCACAGTCCTCTTAAGTTGGTGATGTAAAATGCATTCAGTAGGAATCGGCATTATTATTTCGTACACTGTCGCCTACTCATTTGCCGCTGGAATTATATTAACAAAAGAACCAGCACCTAAATGGTTTGGTAAGTGATATTATCGTTATCATATAAATTTTACACGACTCCGACTAAGACTGGTTTTTTAGGGTTCCGTAGTCAACAATCCTTATAACCATGTCCGTCTGTCCGTCTGCCCGCGGCTTAACTCGGAGACTAAAACGTACGAACGTATGAAATATAGTGTGTTACAAACCCCATTAAAACAGTGCAAAACAATAAATAAATGGTTTTGTATAGAGCAGATTTAAAAGAATACCTTGACTGCATATAAAACGTATTGTTTTTGGTTATCCTCCCTTGTTGAGGATGGTCACTCAACGGTGTCTCTACGTAGCTCGTTCGGTTAATTAAAAAAGGGTTCAGGTTCAGTGGACTGTATATTTTATGGTTAATGGTTCTAGTTACACGATTCTAAGCAAAAGATTCTAGTTAAAGGTTCAAAACTGATTCTAAACTTAACAAGGTTCGAGGTTCGAGAATGAGCGAGGTTCGACAATGAGCGGGGTTCGAGGATGAGTTCTTCCTTGCGGTTCGTGGTTCAGTTGCCAAGAAGTTCTCTCCAATTTTGCTCCAATGTTCATCCGAATGTTCGTCGGAATGTTCGTCCAAATGTTCGTTCGGAATGTTCGTCCGAATGTTCGTTCGGAATGTTCGTCCGAATGTTCGCTCTGAATGTTCGTTCGGAATGTTCGTCCGAATGTTCGCTCTGATTCACTTTTGCTCCTTTGGGTTCCTCTGGTTCACTCTTCAACTGCTCCTACTGCTACTACTGCTCTATTGCAACTACAATGACTGAGGGTGTGTTCCGGTATATATACCCCCAGGCTTTACCGTAAAGAGAGCCGTTTGCACACGGCACCAATTCGCTCTTTTTTGTGTTCGAGATCCTCTATGAATTATACAATTTTAATTTCTCTTCCTAGAACCTGCCTATCGATTTCTCTATGAAAGAGTGCATATTAAAGCTTAGGTTGCCGCCCGTCTATATGTATATGTCCTACCACTGTAACATTCTTACTTTCCCGGTGGTAGGACATTCAGTAGCTTCGGGAGGGCCCAATCCCAGTTTATTCCTGATTGGAACCCTCCCATGCTTTCGGAGAGTACCCGACCTTCAGGACCAAGGTTAGATATGAGGCCGGGTACCTCGGGGATCACAATAAAACAAACATGGTCGTTATAGGTTATGGGGACGAGCGGCAATAAAATAAAAGGTTCACATTCCATAAAACATTACAAACTAGACAAAAATCTTATGAAATAGTTACGCAATACGCTAATTCGAATCTAACAAGATTCTATTAGCGTAAAAAACGAAAGCGAGCGATTCGTCCGTAACATTCTCCCCCCGGCGTAGATCTATTCGCAGCCATCCGATGTCACCGGGAGGACGGCGAGCTTCGACGTGGGGCGCCGGAACACTCCTCCCTTTGTCCGGATATCCGCACTTCTCACGCCGCCATCTGCACCGGGGAAGGTCTCGATGACAACGCCGCGGGGCCACACGTTGCGAGGTAGCGCGGCGTCGACGACGACGACGAGGTCTCCCACTTGGAGTGGGCGCTCGCCTCCGCTAGGAGATCGTCGCGGAGCGAGCGCCGGCAGGTACTCTCGCACCCATCGTGACCAAAAGTGGTCGGCGAGAGCTTGACTGGCTCGCCAAGTTCGACGGTCGCTTTCTTCACATGGTCCGGTTGCCGGAAGTCCAGTCGAACTCCCCAACAGAAAGTGGTTGGGAGTCAGGGCTTCGTCGTCTCGGGGATCGGTAGAGACGTGTGTTAGAGGCCGAGCATTAATGGTATTCTCGGCCTCAGTTAGCAGGGTCGTTAGCACCTCTTCTTTCGGCGCCTTCGTGTTCAGTGTCGCGGTGAGTGCGGTTTTGACAGACCGCACTAGTCGTTCCCACGCCCCGCCTTGGTTTGGAGCGCCGGGAGGGATGAATCGCCATTCGGTCCGGCGCTGCAGCGCGTAATCGCGCAGCGCCGGCAACCATTCTTGGTAGGCGGCCCGGAGCTCGACGTCTGCGCCGCGGAAATTGGTCCCGTTGTCACTGTATATGACTCGAGGCCATCCGCGGCGCGCTGCCATTCGCCTTAGTGCCATTATGGCAGCGTCGGTAGTGAGGCTCGCTGCTAGCTCCAGGTGGACAGCGCGGGTGGTGAGGCAGGTGAACAATGCCACCCAGCGCTTCTCGTGGCGGCGGCCGATCGTCACCGTCAGTGGGCCGAAATAGTCGACCCCACAGTTGGTGAATGCTCGCCGGTGAGGTTCGATGCGTGCGAGCGGTAGGTCGCCCATGGCCGGCGCGTGCGGGCGCGCTCGGCGAACTAGGCACGCACGGCAATCATGCGCGACTGCGCGCACAGTGGGTCGCAGATGTAAAATCCAGTATTGCTGGCGTAGATCGTTCACAATCCGCTCGTGCGATGAATGAGCGGCGTCACAGTGTGCCTGTAGTATCAGCAGGCGCACGAACGGATGTCTTCCATTTAAGATTGCCGGTTTCTTGTTCATGTTCACTGGAGCGGCGTTTATGCGTCCGTGCATTCTCAATACTCCATCTTCGAGCACGGGGTCTAAAGCAAATAACTTGCTTTTCCTCGTCACTCTCCCCCCGTGCTCTAATACCTTTATTTCTTCGGCGAAATCATCTGCTTGGCACTTCTTGTGCCATAAAAGCTCTGCTCTTTCTAGGTGCCGCGGCTGTAACGTAGCTCTTTCTTTGCGGCACCTTTCAATGAAGAGCAACACATATGCGGTGGCTCGTATAAGTCGCTTATAGTTCGAAAAGCGACTTATATCAGGCAGCGGGAACTTGTTCGTTTGCTTCGTGGTGTGCGCGCACGAGGCTGGTTCGGGTTCGTTTTGTCTTGCGGGTTCTTGTGGCCAGTACTCTTCCGGGCCTCGTAAAAAGTTAGGCCCGGTATACCAGCGATCGCTAACTTTGATTTCGCAATCGCAGTCGGCGCGTGTCGCGTCGTCGGCCGGGTTCTCCTTTGTTGGCACCCGTCGCCACTGTTCGGCCTTTGTAGTCTCGGCTATCTGTAGTGGCGGGTGGACATCTCCCCCCGTCACGAAATAACGGCGGGGTATGCGCAGCGTCGCAACGCTACTCATTACGTTAGGCGGAAGCTCCGGTTCGTCGTTCCGCCATGGTTCGTTACGCCCGTCAACTTTGCAGACTTTGTCCTCGAAGATCCTAGTCGCACGTTCGTTTATGGGGCGGACTTTATTTTTCAGGGCCTCCCCTAAAGAGTCAACGGCAAAATGACGCTCCACTAGGTTGTGCAAGTCGTCTTCGCTCGTTGCTGTGTGTAGGGCGGTTTCGTAGCCGCGCGTCTTGATCATGCGCGGCGTAGTTCCGTAGATTGCCCATCCAAGGTCGGTGAGCACCGCCGCTGGTTCGTTTGCACGCCCGGTTCGGGTCTCCTTTGAGACCATGACGTGCCAATGATCGGCTCCTATCAGTAGACGAGGCGCAGCAGTGTTGTAACATGCTTCGTCAAGCCCCGTCAAGTGACTATAGCTTTTTGTAAGCGTCTTGCTCACCGCTTGATTGTGCAGGTTCAAACCGCGCACGGTTCGCAATTTCAAGCGGTGCATCTGACCACCGTTTCGGCCACAAACGTCAACTTCTATTTGTCGGCTTCTTTGATGCTGCGTCATATCGCCTACGCCCTTTATGTAGAGCGCCGCCTCCGGTCCAGTGGCGCCTATTTCTAAGGCGAGATCGTGGTCGATAAGACTGACGGTCGATCCTTCGTCCAGCAGAGAGTAAGTTTCTACTCGTCCTTTGGGCCCGTACAAAGTTACAGGGATCACCTTTAACAGCACCGTTGGTGCGTTCGTTGCGAAATTCGTCGTGTTCGTGACGAACTCTGACGCTCCTGATGCTTCCAGTTTCTGTGGATTCTGCGCGGCCTGAGGCGCCGGCGCTTGCGTTCGGTGCACCTGCGCGGGAATTCGTGGCGCCTGCGTTTGCCATTTAGGAGCCGGCGCCGGTGCTAGGTTCGGGATGTTCATGTGTAGAAGTTGATGATGCGAATGCGGGCATCCTTCTACGCTGCATCCTTTAGCTCGGCATTGGTCTCGCCGATGTTTCTTGCTCATGCATTTAAAACAGATTCTGTTTTCCTTAGCCCAACTCCATCGGGCTGCAACTGTAAGTGCCTGTAGCTTCTTACATTGCGTCGTTTCGTGGTTTCCTCCGCAGCTTAAGCACGGTTCAACTTGTTCTGCAGAGTAAACGGGGTTCAGTCGGCGTGGCGCTATGCCACCGCTCGGTTTGTTAAAGCGCAGTTCCCGGCGGTTCGGTGGCGGGACTGCTGTAGTCGACGTCCCAATTGCGGCCGTCGAGTACGTATAACGTAAGGCGCGATCTGCCTCTCGCATTAAAAACTTCGTCAATACGACAACCTCCGGGTCGTTCGTGTCGATGTTCAGTTCCGCGTAATCGCAAAATCTGGATCTCAAGTGTGGGCTCAAGCGTTCCAATATCTCTCTTGTCAGTAACGGGTTGTACAAATATTTGCGCTTGTCAACACTCGCCACGACTGTGATTATGTTCTGAACCTTCACTGCGAAAGCGTTTAGGTCCGCAGCGGACGAGCCCAGTCGTGGCAGTCTCTTCAAGTCGTCGAGCGCTCTATCGACGAGAATCTCGGGACGTCCGTAGCATTGCCGTAAGGTCTGCATCACTGGTTCGGGATCGGTTGCAGTGTGAAGCAGTGCCAAAACGGCCTCGCGGGCGGCTCCCTTTAAGCATGATCTTAACCGCGCCATGTTCTCTCCAAGTTTAAACGAATACGCCTTCGTAGATTCGTTGTATGCCGCCTGAAACGGCAGCCATTCACCGGGCACCCCGCTAAACGTCGGTAATTCATATACCTGACGTGGCGGCGGTCGCTGGCGTGATATCTTTTCAATGGCCTCAGCCAGTTGAGCAATTCCGCGATTGCCGCTGTTGCTGCGTTCGCGGGTCGGTGTCTGAGTCGACGCCCGCGGTTCGCGTCGAGGCGTCGATTCGAATAGGTTCGATGGGTTCGGTGGGTTCAATGGGTTCGGAGGGTTCAATTGGTTCGCGTTGAATGCGCATTGCGCCAGCCAAGAGTCAACCTGTTGTTCGGTCTCAGGTTGCCCTAATACGCTGCCTCTTTGCGATCCTTCGGCTTCCAAAATGTCCAATTGCGAAGCAAGTTTGTTCTGGATCATTTGCTTTTCAAGTTGCAGCTCTCGACGGCTGACTTCTAGCATTCTCTGCTCTGCCTCGTATTTGGCTTGCCGCATACGCATCGCTGTGTTGTTCGAACATCTTGATGTTGCGGACGATTGGCGGAATACTACGGTTTTATTCAAAGCGGTTCGTGAAGTCGCGTTATCGCGTCGCGACGTTGTGGGTGCTGTGACGTTAGGCTCGAGTGGGTTTTGCGCGGCGGCGACCAAGTGCCCGTAGCGATCGAAATCGCCTCGTGAAACGGTTTCGGGCACTGGCGCGTCCCTATCTCCGCCTGCAGCCGAGCGCACGTAATGGCCGAAGCCATCTCGTCCGAGGACGGGGACATGCGCTGGCGCGGCGGCATTACGTTCGCGGGCAGCCGAGCACACGTAACGGCCTAAACCGTCTCGTCCGGGGACGGGGACATGTGCTGGCGCATCGGTATGATCGCGGGCAGCCGAGCACACGTAACCGGGAACGTGTGCTGGCGCATTTAAACGACGGTCGAGATCGGTACGCCATAACAGTGGATCGTCGACGATGGTAGTCGGGTCAACTGCACTCCGGGCAAGGTCTGCCGGAGCAGAGGGTCCAGCTAGGTTCGATTGCTGCACTGCAGCAGTGACTGTTGACGTAGTTTCGGCTTGTTCGGTAGATGGTAGTGCAGATCTTGTAGTCTCCAGTTCTAGAAGTCGTTCCTGTGCGTCCGTTCGATCGGTCTGGGATCGCGTAACAACCATTTCGATGGTGTGGTTCAGATCCGGCTCGAAGGACCAAGCGATGTTGAGGATGGTCACTCAACGGTGTCTCTACGTAGCTCGTTCGGTTAATTAAAAAAGGGTTCAGTTTCAGTGGACTGTATATTTTATGGTTAATGGTTCTAGTTACACGATTCTAAGCAAAAGATTCTAGTTAAAGGTTCAAAACTGATTCTAAACTTAACAAGGTTCGAGGTTCGAGAATGAGCGAGGTTCGACAATGAGCGGGGTTCGAGGATGAGTTCTTCCTTGCGGTTCGTGGTTCAGTTGCCAAGAAGTTCTCTCCAATTTTGCTCCAATGTTCATCCGAATGTTCGTCGGAATGTTCGTCCAAATGTTCGTTCGGAATGTTCGTCCGAATGTTCGTTCGGAATGTTCGTCCGAATGTTCGCTCTGAATGTTCGTTCGGAATGTTCGTCCGAATGTTCGCTCTGATTCACTTTTGCTCCTTTGGGTTCCTCTGGTTCACTCTTCAACTGCTCCTACTGCTACTACTGCTCTATTGCAACTACAATGACTGAGGGTGTGTTCCGGTATATATACCCCCAGGCTTTACCGTAAAGAGAGCCGTTTGCACACGGCACCAATTCGCTCTTTTTTGTGTTCGAGATCCTCTATGAATTATACAATTTTAATTTCTCTTCCTAGAACCTGCCTATCGATTTCTCTATGAAAGAGTGCATATTAAAGCTTAGGTTGCCGCCCGTCTATATGTATATGTCCTACCACTGTAACATTCTTACTTTCCCGGTGGTAGGACATTCAGTAGCTTCGGGAGGGCCCAATCCCAGTTTATTCCTGATTGGAACCCTCCCATGCTTTCGGAGAGTACCCGACCTTCAGGACCAAGGTTAGATATGAGGCCGGGTACCTCGGGGATCACAATAAAACAAACATGGTCGTTATAGGTTATGGGGACGAGCGGCAATAAAATAAAAGGTTCACATTCCATAAAACATTACAAACTAGACAAAAATCTTATGAAATAGTTACGCAATACGCTAATTCGAATCTAACAAGATTCTATTAGCGTAAAAAACGAAAGCGAGCGATTCGTCCGTAACATCCCTAATAACCCACCAGGCGTCCTGAAGAACTTGAGAGTGTAGATAATCTTAGAGAAAGAAAGAGTTTCCTCGCCTTATTATTGTTAGTCTTATGTAAGTACAACTTAACGCTAGTTACAAATTGTTTTAAAAGAATAATCTGAGAATGGTTTTTGATATTTACCATTTTCTTTAGCTGCACAACTGGGTTGCTTCTTAAGCTCTTTGAACAAAGTACTACCTATCAACAAACCATATTATCCAGAGGACAAATGCGAAAAATTCACTTGCCAAACTGATGGCACTACGCGCTTCGTTTCGTGAGTCATGTTTTGTATTTTTGAATAACTTCAGCCCTGATCTTCAGTCGAAGAGCTAAACATTATCTATATACGATTCTATTGTCAGGAGAATAAGAGTGTACGTAGTCTGTTCATGTACTTCTGCTGACTGTACCTATAATACTCGTATATCAAAATACGTATTGTTTGTTACATCGAATTGTCGATTCTAACAATATTTTTTTAGGGTTTTGTGCCCAAAGGGAGCCCAACGGCAGTCTGTCCGTCCGTCTTAACTTTATAGATCTGTATCTTTAAAACCGTAATAGATTAGTATGATTAGTATTGTACAAACTGTGAAGAAAAACAAGAAATATTAAAAAAGGACAAGTGTGAGTTGGGCTCGCGCTGATTCGATTTAAAATCGTGCGGCGGTACGGAACCCGGCACGCAAGTCTGACTCGCACTTGACCGGTTATTTTTACATGACTTTCTAGCTATCATTACCGATGAATGATCGTTTTTATAAAAAGGATTGATTTCTCACATACACTTTGAATAAAATGCAAAAGGACTGCGACTTCGTACGAGTGGAATAAAATTATACCACTACCTATTATAACACCAATATTTAAAAAAATCGCTTCTTTATGCTCCCTAGGATATCCAAGGAATACTTCCTCCAAATCTCAAGTCCTTCGTCCAGCGGTTTCAGCTGTCGATCAGTCAGCTAGTCGGTTTCTACTGAATATATGAAATTCTAAACTGATTGTTCATCTTTCAACGCACTGCCCAAACCATTGGACCTAGAGACTTCAAATTTATAGGGAACATTCCTTGAATCTCCTAGGGGATTTTGAAGATCATTGAAAGTGATTGGTGGATATCAAACGCATCCATAGCAACGTAGCATAGCACACTCTGGTGGAAAGGCACACTTATGCTAGCCGTTGATGGCTATCACAGAACTATATCGATGGCCATTGTGCGGAGAGACCACACAGGCCACGTCATCGCGAGTAGAATCTTAAACGGTCCACTAGAGAGGTGCTATACAACTCTGCTGCGAAGATGTGAAAGCTAGCAGTGTCCACCAGTGCTAGGCTATGTGGACCAATGAATATGATTGGTGGATATCAAACGCATCCATAGCAACGTAGTGGCACACTATGGTAGAAAGGCACTCTTAGGGTCTTTCCACCAGAGAGGTGCAATGCTGCTGTGTTGCGAGGATGTAAAAGCTACCAGTTTCCACCAGAGCTATGTTATGTGGACCAATGAATATGATTGGTGAATATCAAACGCATCTATAGCAACGTAGAAGCACGCTCTGGTGGAAATGTACCCTAAACGTCGCTCTAATGTGTATGTAAGTCTCTGACAACGGCTCATAATGTCCTTTGTGCCTTATGCCGACAAGACAAACAGCAATGCCAGGTAGTAATACATATTTTTTTAACAGATGCGGAGAAAATAAAGTGGACATAGGGCCACATTGTCATGTAACTAAAGATATGACGTTAAAATACCCCGGCTGCTGCGAGCCGATTTTCAAATGTGATAAAAGACTTCTAAAGGGGAACCGACGGCCACAGAACCTCCTGATGCTGAAACCTCGACCATTGAATCACCTACTGAATCGCTTCAGTGAACGCCTTCTTCAGAGGCCATTCTAGAGTTGTAGCGTATAATAAGCATTATTATAGTTAAAAATACTTTCACCTAAACACAGACAAAAGACAGTGAGCAAAATTCGATTTTGCTGCGAGCGTGAGACAAAGTAACTTTTGAAGTTTTCTCTCGCTACGCTCGTGATTCAATTCTACAACCCTTCCCATGCTCGGGATTCAAAATCAACACTCGCAGCAAAAAACAACTTTGCTCTCTTGTTGCATAAATAACTATTTCAGTTAAAAAGGTTGTAATATTATGGTCTATGTTCTTGAGACCCGCTTACTTCCGGCCTTTATTATTCCACCTTAAGCCTGCTTTTGACATGTTATCGTATTGTTTTTAACTCGGCCGCCATTACTGTGAAATGAAAAAGAACCATCAAAACGTTGACCATAATTATGACAACGTGTCTACAGAAACACAGTGTAAAGAGTGGTTTCTAGGCTGTGACAAAAATATGGTTTTACCGAGTAAAAGACAACATATCGTTACATTATGGTAGCCCTTATTCAATTGTCAGTCACAGCTATATCGCAAAGTAATAATTAAACATTGAAAAGAGATAGTTTGCAACCAATTGGAATAGAGTTTTAGCTTGTCAAAGCGCTCGTTTGGCTATTCCACGCTATAAAAAGCATACCAATTATCTGTATTCCAGTTATTGTAATTAAAATTCGAATTTCTCCATTAGAGACCGCAAATAAAAGCCGTTTTTAGAGCGACCTCGATAAACTCTAACTTAGCCTTTATTATTATTACGTGCCTGAAGTGCTCTCTGCGCCGAAATTATCCTATTTGCCTTAACGTTCAGTATTACGCGCCATCTTTGCCCTGACTTTTTTTTCAATTTATTGTGTTTTACGTATCCCCAGCGATTACGGCTGTGTCGTAACGTTTTTGTACGACTAAGGGTTATTATAAATTGTTAGGTTTTTTGATATTTGTATTTTCCATTCCAAAACATGAGGACTAAAATGCTAAAATATAAAAGATTAATAAGATTAAAATTGTTTATTCAGTAAGTACATATTTACATGTCAAAATTCTACCAGCGCTTCCCAAGAGGAGACCACCGCTGAGACGACACGCCGAAAGAAACTCAACAGCCATTTTTTAAATAAATATTGCTTATAACAATGGGAGTGACTCTGCCCCCTTCTTGGTTCAAATCCCGGTAAGGCCTCGTTGTTCCCGAGTCTTGGATGTATTTTTTGTATTTTATATGTATTTATCTATATAAGTTTGTTTATCGTTATCTAGTACCCATAGTACAAGCCAAGCGTAGTAGTGCTTAGTTTAGGACGAGCTCAATATCTCATAAACGGCTGGACCAATTTTTATCTGGACCTATTTATATTAAATCTGCTTTCATTTAAAAAAAAACCGCATTCAAGTCGGTTCATCCATTTAAGAGCTACGGTGCCACAGACAGATAGATACACACACACACACACACACACACATACACATACTTACACGTCAAACTTATAACACCCCTCTTTTTGCGTCGGGGGTTAAAAAAATAAAAATAAAAATATATCATGCGTACCTAGCTAAAATGAAATGCCTCTAGCTAGTAATTTCATCGGTAACTGCTGTCAACTGATTAGTATTCAGAAACTTCATGGTTGTGCCATGAGTCAAGATTGACTTCATGTTTCCCTGTACTGTAGTATTTCGCGCAGGTGCAAACATTGGGTGCAGGGCGGCATTTTGCAAAGCTTGTTAGTGTGGATGTTGGTCAATCGCTATAAATTCAATTTTATTTATTTGAGGTTTCCCCATTACATAGCATAGTTAGTAAAGTTCTCAACACATTCGGTTATAAATGCGTTTCCAAAAATGACGACTCTAAGATTGGACCACAATTAAAAAGTATTTCCGGAAATTGCTGTTCGGTTTTCAAACCACATTCGTAACTCGATCAAGAGAAAAAGAAACCAACCGTACCACCTGGAAAAACGAGACGCAAGATAACAATGATTTAATGAATGCGGAGTTTGAATATTCTGGACTAAAATGCCACTCGAGGGTGTATTATTCAGTACCAGTGACACTTCTCGCGTGTCCAAACTGTATTCAATTCGTAGTTGGTGGCAGGGAATATTTCAACGGTGCAACAGATGTACACTTTCCGTGCTGGTTTGTTTTTTTTTTCAATACACGTGGTAAATTTTTGGGGAGCAGTTTGAAGTTACGTTTCAGAACGGTTTTTAGCAATTTGACCATTATTGTCTCATATGAGAATTTTAATAAAATCCTCTTTTAGGTTTTAAGATCCCTGCTTTATGTATAAAGAGTACCCTTTTACTTCTAATTTCAAATATCTATAAATATATAGTTTTAACTAGTACGAGTCATTATTAAAAACAAAATGAACACTAAACTAAGGTTGGTGTGTCGTTTTTAGGGTTCCGTAGTCAATTTAAGAACCCTTATAATAGTTTTGCCATGTCCATCTGTCCGTCCGTCCGTCCGCAGCTTAGATCAGAGACACTTAGTACTAGAAAGCTGTCATTTGGCATGAATATGCATATTAGTAACGCAAACAAAATAATAGAATGAAATTTTGAAAAAAAAAGTAGGGGGGACCCTACAGCCAAAACTACAAATACTAAAAATCTGTAATAATCTTAAATGACGAATAATCTTAAGCGCATATAACGAATATAAAAGAAAAACTAACACAACTAAGTAGATATAATTGGTTCTTGAGATACAGGCAATTAAAGTGTTTATACGTACTAAAACCATCGCCCATACGTCGTACATATAAAGACGTCACCAAATGACTTTAAGTAGAAAATTCTTTATTACTTGTTGATTTTTATGTTTGTAGTAAGTACTTAATGGCTTTGGAACCCTACACTGAGCATGGTCCGACAAGCTCTGGCCCGGTTTTCCGTTCTGACGTCAATACGAGGACGAGGCTCACTAGTATTAACTGGAACCGCTCTTTCATTGTTACGCAGTCTGGTAATCGCCCTTATAAAAGTTATAAAATAGAGAACATGCATGAAAATCAGAATTGAGTTTCATTGACACGATTTAGGAGAAAATGTAAAAAAGCATATAAAACGCAGTACACTAAGTTTTGACACGTTTATTATATATAGAATCAAAACATATCAAAATTTTAAAACTTCTATGTTAAAATTTCAAATTTTATTTACGAAATATTTTAATTTAACGATATTGGCTTAATATGTCCTTATATTTTAAAAGCGGCCAAGTGCGAGTCGGACTCGCCCATGAAGGGTTCCGTAGCAGCAAGTAACATAATATAAAAGTTCGTTGTAGCTTTGATCAATGTTTTTATGACGTATTAAAAAAAACTACTTACTAGATCGCGTTCAAACCAATTTTCGGTGGAAGTTTGCATGGTAATGTACATCATATTTTTTTTTTAGTTCTATCATTTTCTTATTTTAGAAGTAACAGGGGGGGGGGACACATTTCAACACTTTGGAAGTGTCTCTCGCGTAAACTGTTCAGTTTAGAAAAAATGATGTTAGTAACCTCAATATCATTTTTGAAGACCTATCCATAGATACCCCACACGTATGGGTTTAATGAAAAAAATTTATTGAGTTTCAGTTCTAAGTATGGGGAACCCCCAAAATTTATGTTTTTTTTTCTATTTTTGTGTGAAAATCTTAATGCAGTTTACAGAATACATCTACTTACCAAGTTTCAACAGTGTAGTTCTTATAGTTTCGGAAAAAAGTGACTGTGACATACGGACGGACAGACAGACAGACATGACGAATCTTTAAGGGTTCCGTTTTTTGCCATTTGGCTACGGAACCTGAACTGTGACTTTTTAAAGCTTCATATCTTATGAAAAAATTACACGACAATTATTTTGCTTATACAGTTATTCCTCTCTTTCCAGAGAGCGTAAGGAAAAAAAATATGCATGTCCTATTACACGTGAGTCCTTGCGTTCATCTGTCACATCACGACGTAAACGGGCATTTCTTACAAAGTTTGTACCTAGTTTAGGACTAAATTGAAGAAACGTTAACTTTTAAGCTGAGTTACGAAAATTTGTCTTACATTAATATACTACTCTCAACGCCAATTAGCAGTATCTCAAATTCAAGAAATGAACCAGATTCAAACCTAGTAATAATGGTTGAACTTGCTACAGGAGTTTTATCTGAGATACCACCATTTGTCTTATAACAGTATAGCAAATTTTCGTAACTCAGTGGAAAAGTTAACGTTTCTTAATTTTAGTCCTTAACTAGGTACAAACTTTGTAAGAAATACCCAAACATTACACACGGGTGATACTTTTAGGGTTAGCCGACTTTAAAAGGTAAGATTTTATAATTTTTAAACAACGATAAAATTAAAAATATTTGACACATACCTACTAACGAAAAATGTGATAAAACACTTGACTTGACCATCAACGGGTTTAAAGAGATGGTTTTAGTAAGTTTATATACTGTATTATTTTTGTAAATAATATAATTTTTTATATAACTGATAGTTCCGGAAAAAAGTTACTGTTACAAACAGTCATACAGACAAACAGGCGGACATACTAACAGGGTTTCTAGTTGAACTACGGAACACAAAAAACTTTAATTAATTGTCTGAATCTAACCGACTGTATTTATACATTTACGTTCAGGCAAAACAAGGATATAATTTTTTATCTTTATCCTTTCTTTGTTTCTATCAATTCTGATTAACCACAGTAACATTATCAACGTTTCCAGTTCATCCTCTATTCAGTACGCTACGTATCCTCAAGATAATGGTCGTAAAAGGCAACTTTACTCCCGCTTGTGGCCTTTCGGTCGTAAACCAGTGACTTTGCTACCTACGTTATCTGTGGTTAGGGCAAAAATCGTAAATTACCGGTATTTATGCTACTCATGCAGGTTGGATATGGATTATATAGTTGAAACAGCTGGGGTCCATTGTACTTTGTAATAGTGTTGTTTTTAACTCGGCCGCCATTACAGTTAAGTTAATTAGAGCTATCGTATTGCAGAATAGCGGCCCTGATGGTATATAATAAAAGGTGAGTGCTAGCTGGCTTTCTTATAATTATCATGCAGGTTGTGTAAAGCTGAACTCAAAAGTAGCTGAACATTTAAGCACCACGTCGCAGCTATGGATATACTAATTCAAACCTCTCTTAGATTACGACGTTATTGTGACAGGGTACTATATTGTACATACGTAAAACTATGCAGTTTCTTTGTAAGCGAAACTCTTGAGAATGGATGGACTGATTCCTTTTTATACTTTCGTAGACCTTATCTTGTCTTCTTGGTGGGATCTTACGGATACACTTCATCTCCATGGGATGTGTAATTTCTCTATAACTAGCGACCCACCCTAGCTTCGCTCCGGATTATAGTATTATACATATAAACCTTCCTCTTCAATCACTCTAAATATCTATTAAAAAAAACCGCATCAAAATCCGTTGCGTAGTTTTAAAGATTTAAGCATACATAGGGATATAGGGACAGAAAAAGCGACTTTGTTTTATACTATGTAGTGATAATATGTTCGTAGATACTAATACAAGCATAAAAAATATGCAGTGTTTTTAAGTGAGACAGTTTGGGGAAATCCAGTAACATATGAGTTTCAGAAAAACTCAGAAACCATTAGGATTTTTTTTAATCAAGTTGGTCGTAAAAAAATATATATAATAAAAGACATCGGTTTAGTGTCACGTAAAAGGGGTTTATTTCAATGAGTGGAAAAAAGCAGGAGAGCGGATGGGTCACAAAAATGTTTTTTATACATTTCAAAATGGTAAATTTTTTGTCCAGAATGATTTATCGTGCAACAAACTCAAGACCTAAAATGGTGGTGGTGGTGGTGGGACTTTTGACGTGTTAAAATGGCCGTGCTGAATAAGAATGTTTTACCTTTTTGAATGAAAAACCATTTAACCTCTAGAATTTTGAAGTTTAGAAATCTGTTCAAACGTTGCTCCGAAGTCGCCTAAACTCTCGTTTAACCCATTTATTATCCACATGAACATTTCCATTATTTCCTCAAACAATTCGTCATAACTAAATTGCATAATTACCTACTGGTGCATTCGTCTCCAACTCGTCATAGATCTCGGGAGCTGTTGACTGAAGCCCATTATTTCCGGGACTGGAATTAACTGTACCACTGCGCTGAAGTGCTGTCCTCATAAACCAATACGCAGTATCTCAAATTCAATAGCTAAAACAGATTAGACTTTATCCCTTTAGTAATAATATTGCATTTTCTACAGGAGTTTTTTTCTGAGATACTGCCATTTGTCTTAGTCTTCTTCTTCTGAGTCGTTCACTCTTGACAGAGTGGTCGTGTTCATGAGGGGTCGCTCCCCATTGCGGTTGCCGCCTTCGCGATCCTTCTCCACCGGTCTCTGTTGGCTGCCTGGCGAGCGCACTCTGCCACAGGGGTCTTGGTAACAGATTTGATGGTATCTGTCCACCGGGTTGGTGATCGACCACGTGGTCTCTTGCCCTCAACTCTGCCCTGAATCACCAGTCGCTCCATTGCGTTATTTTTGCGGCTAACGTGCCCAAAGAACCTGAGAATTCGTAATTGCACAAGCGACGACAGTCTTTGTTTAATGTTTAGTTCCTTAAGTATGGACACGTTAGTCCGATGGGCAGTCCAGCTTATTTTGAGCATGCGTCTCCAGCACCACATTTCCAGAGCATCGATCTTTCTTCGGTCTTGCATCCTTAATGTCCAGGTTTCCGCTCCATAAAGAAAGATCGGGAAAACCAGGCTGTTCATAAGGCGTATTTTGGTGTGTTTAGTTATCCGGCGGTCTTTCCAGATCTTATCCAGTCTTTGCGCCGCCGATCGAGTCATTGCGCAGCGTCGCCTGATTTCGGGATCACAGCTTCCGCAACTAGTAATGGTGGAGCCCAGATAGATGTAGCTGGTGACGACTTCACAGTTGGAAATCGGAGTATTATCCGGGTTGCTTTCGTTTGCTCTATCAACCACCATCATCTTTGTTTTGTCGCGGTTCAGGGCGAGTCCAAACTTTAGGCTAGTAGCTTCGAGTATTTTCAGCAGACCACTTATATCCTCCTTAGAAGACGCAAGAAGAGTTGTATCGTCTGCATACCTTAGATTGGATATCATCCTGCCCCCGACTGATACACCTTTATCCCAGTCCTCCAGAACAATGCGCATAATGTATTCGGTGTAAATGTTGAACAGCAAGGGCGATAGTATACAGCCCTGTCTGACACCGGCTTCCGTCTTGAAGGATCCAGAATCGACAGTCTTAGTAGAGTAGTACTATTCTGCAACAAAGGTTCCCAATATTTGATCTGCAGTTAATTTTATGTTTTCCTAGATCTTACCTTATCTTATGTATTTTGCTTTACCGATGTGGGATAGGTACGCTTCGACTTTACAGGATATTTTGTACCCATTCTTGCCGTAACCGATATATTCCGCTAAACGCGGCACTGTAATGAACAGTTAAAATCTGCCAAATTCAAGGCAGCGAAAGGGACAGATCTATGTTCTAACTCTGTATTTTTTGCTGCGAAGAACATGGCACTTCATTTTAGTTAGAGGTATGTACCTGTTTCCTTACGATGTTTATGAGTTTTATGACACTTTTTGTAGAATCAACTTTTTTTTACATAAAGCAGTTTTTTCGATTGGGCATTCAACAGTTATAGTAAAATTTATTGAAAATCGTCATGAATTTCGCTGAATACAAGCAAAGCGAGGGTTCCGCCGGAAAATCAACCTGGAGAATAAAGTACATCAAGTCTTGCTACATAATAGCCGAAAGTAACAGCACACGAGACGTTTATGAATTTAACATTAATTCTACCAAGAACAAGCGTTTTGGGTCCTCTACTATGTTTGGTCTATATCAATGATTTGCCTAAAGCAATTAAGTTTTCTATGGTTCTCTTTGCTGACGACAGTACCGTAATTTTCACTGGTAAATGCCCAATAATATATGAAAGAGAGATAAACGAATCGTTAGGAATTATAATAGAATGGTTAAATTTATTTATTTATTTAGCTTTCACAACTCATTTCACATCTTTCTATTCAGGGGCCCTAGCCAAGATGCAAACGCTCCTAACGTTTTTCTTTTCTATCGCTCAAAATGTATGGGATGACATTCTCGTGCGTTTCGATAAACCACGTGGTCAACTGCCATTCCATACATTTTGAGCGATAGAAAAGAAAAACGTTAGGAGCGTTTGCATCTTGGCTAGGGTCCAAGTTAAGGTAAACAGTTGTAGGTGTTTAAATCGATGCCAGAGTGTGAGTAAGCTACCCTCCGTACTAGTAAAACTGTGTGACGACAGGTATAGCCCCCCTCTCCTCAAGCTCAATCTTTACAGCTTACATAGGTGGTAGTAAAGTTGACAAGTTACATTACAGCTACATAGTTAGAGATAAGAGTAGTATACAACTCAAACAGGTTAAGAGAATGATAATTGATAATGTATGCTAATGCATGCAAGTGTATACAAAAAAAAAGGATTAAGAAATGCACAGTGGACAAAGGTGTATGAGTGTAAGACTCTATAAGTGTAAGGAGGTGTGAAGGTGTAATAGTGTTAGTGTAGGAATGTAGGTTTTTTTACTTTGAAGAACTAATGCCATAGCTCTTTGCGTCATGACAAAAGAGGAAACAAAAAGAAATCATAATCAAGTGAACGAATTGAAGAAACAGATGCTACGAGGTTTTTAGGTTTAAATCTAGAGTAAACAGTTAACATGGAAGAACCAAGCTGACACTCTATGTAAAAAAAACTGAATCGATTTTCTTTTGCTTTGTATAATCTGAGAAATGTTGTAAATGAGTCCGTGGTCTGCATACCACGCTTATGTAACATCGACTCTACGATATGGAATTATTTTCTGAGCAAATTCAGCTGATAGAGAAATTATCTTTAGAGCTCAGAAAAGATGCAAAAGATCACTGAGTGGCATTCACTATCTTGGACTTTGTAAACCGCATTTCCAGAAATTACGCATATTTACTTTTCCAAGCCTATACATATATGAAATAGTAATTTTTACAAGATCTGATCAACACTTGACGACACGCTAGCCTAGTTGGGAGTGACGCTGCCTCCGAAGCCAGCGGTCCTGGGTTCAAATCCCGGTAAGGGCAGATATTTGTGTGATGAGCGCGAATATTTGTTCCTGAGTCTTGGTTGTTTTCTATGTATTTAAGTATTTATTTCTCTATATAGGTATGTTTATCGTTGTCTAGTACCCATAGTACAAGCCTAGAGCTTAGTTTGGGACTAGGTCAATTTTTGTGAGATTGTCCCGTGATATTTATTTATTTATTTATTTACTTATTTTTAACAGTCTTCGTCTTAGAAATAAAATCAGCGCAACGTCTTCTAAGACCGCTTTATTTCGGAAGAGCATACTCGGAATGGCTCCCAGAATCTATAATAATAATAAAGTACCAAAGGATGTAGTAAATATGGAAACTTTGGCTGAATTTAAACACAAATTACACGATTTTCTAGTACAAAAAGCTTACTACCCAGTAAATGAATACTTGAGTGACTACAATTAGTTGACGAAATCCGAGCATATGCATCCTACCACTTCGTTAACTACATCTACAATTTGTATGCCTCGCGGCGCAACATGGTGGCACTTCCTAATATTTAAGACCTTATGTACCTACCTGTGCTATACAAATAAACGATCTTTATCTTTAACATATACAAATACAAGTAAAATACTACGTCAGTTTTGTTTTTTATAAAAACCGGTTTTTACTGATGCCCTAAAATAAGTAAAACCGGTTAGTATTCAGTGTTTCAAAAGGGTTCCAATGATAAAAAAGTTTGAGAACCGCTTTAAGGGAAATAACACGGCAAAGCCTGTCTACTGGATAATGGTGCAATTTACAAGAGGTAGCCTAAAGTTTTACTAAAAAGAGGTTTACACCACTTATTTACATTGAGGATAAAAAAGTTAAGAGTTATCAATACAGTCTTAAAGAAAGGCCTGGGCTTTTATTCTACTCCGTTAAAGTGCTATTGCCTATGACAATACAATACAATAAAAAATATTCTTTATTGAACACCACATACAATCACAGCATGAAAAGTAAAACACAAAAAAAAAACTTACTAAGTGAGTCAATAGGCGGTCTTATCGCTAAGTAGCGATCTCTTCCAAACAACCTTATAAAGGAGAGAAGTGTCTAAGAAACTGAAATAAATTGGTAGGTGGTGGAAACTAAAATAACAAATGAAATATTAAAAAAAAGTAAGTAAAAAAAAAAACACATCCAAACGATATACGTATTACGTGTTTTGGTATTGTTTTTAAATCAGTAGCCATTACTGTCAAGTAAATAAGAGCTGTCAAAACATTGACAATATTGAAACGCGTCAAAGGCAACTTCGTTTTAACCCAGTGGAATAGAGGCCCTGTACGCCTATATGGTCGTCTTTAAACGTGGAAAAAACCTCTGTCATATTCGTATTCATATTCATATTCATTTATTTGCATAACCAACCAACGTTTTGACCAATACGTAAGTGCGAGGGTGACGGATGCTTTATCTACCGCGATAAAGCCGACGATAAAACGGGCCCTGGTCACGACTGGCACAGAGTAAAATTAAGGTAAACGTGGACCCAACCCATACAAAAGTCACACGTGGAGATTCAAACTCATGAACTTTGTGGCTTTGTGCCACGGTGTGAAGTGTACTAGGCCTTGTTCGTTATCGGGGAGGAAATCTCCTGCAAGATACCCAGTGAATTGGAGAGAAGCATGGTTATGTGATATGATTGCCCGCTAAACTGTTTTCAACATTAAACACTTTAATCAGAAAATTTGGATGATTCCCGACGGAATAGCGATAAACGCCAGTGAGAGATAAAAATTAAACGATGTAAGTACAAAAAGTATAGTTCTAAATTAAGTAATTTAGAATTAAAAACAATTGGAGATTGTTCCCGTGTGGGGATAAGACAACCGGTGAAATTACTAGCATAGTGGCATTCCATTTTAGTCCTCAGGTTTGGCAACGCATTTGAGGTCTTAGGACTATAGTCTTGAGGATTCAAATGTCTATGGGTCTCATATTCCACTTACCATCAGGTGGCCTGAGTGCTCGTGTGCCTTCTCCTTATTATAAAAAAATATATCTAAAAAGCCACGTAACGTTAGAGCTGTTTTTTAAAAAATGGGGCTTAAAAATACAAGAGGGGTCAAAGTAATAGGGGTTTATATATATTTACTGTAACATTGTAGTCGCTCGAACCTTGTATCATGCAACTTGAACAGTCTCTCTGTCTAACCGCTGCTATTTAAACCCATTGTCTTAATGAAACGGCCGTTCCTACGTTATGCACTCCTGTCCGGGTCATTTGGACGTCGTGAATAAACAAAATGTGCACTTGCATTTCATGAAAGCCTAGTAGTTATCCCTAGCGTTCAATTTGAGTTTAAAATCGTTCCACATTATTACAGGGCCTCTATTCTACTGCGTTATAACGATATCGAGTTTGACGTGTTTTAGAATCGTTTATCACAGTCGCCATTATTGTAAATGACATAAGAGTTATCAAAACGTTGACAATACGGAAACACGCCAAAGACGATATCGTTATTACCGTGTAGAATTTCAGCCCAGGTATACTTTAGTAACGCCCTTCTTGCATGGTAGTTGTGGAGAAAACTAATATTGATTTACGTCAAATTTCAAATGTAAAAGAAAGTATTTATTCACTAAACACAACAAGACACACACAAAAACTAAAAACAGTCTTCGTTGCAGTGAACCGGAAACTGGCTCAGCATGATGCTGCCAGCACCAAGTGTGACAAACGGACGGAACGCTGTACAAACTAATAAATAAATAAAATGTAAATACTATTAAAAAAATACTTAAATGAGACCTTATAATGAGATATAATGAGAGAATTAAATAAATCCTAAAGTATAAATATTTTAAATAATAAAAGGTACCTAAATACGTAGCTATACAGGATTGAGAATAAAATTCGATTTAAATAAAATCTTTTTATTTAATAACTATCTCAGTGAATGAAAGTGACAAGGTTCTAAAGTGTAAACATATTTATGACTTCGACTGTACCTGCTAGGCTAAATATATATATATACCCGACTATGGCAAAGCAAACAGAAGGTTATGATTTTAGGTCTATGTATGAGTATATTAGTAGCCTTAATAGACTAGCCAAATACAAGTACATGGGGCAGACCGGGGAAGGCCTACGCAGAGGACACGACTTCCAATGTAATAAAATAAAAATACAATTATAGACGCATGGAGAAGACCGCGTGAGGCCTACACCGAGGAGACGACTCCCAATATAAAAAAAAACTACATAGAGAAGACTGGGGGAGGCCTAAGCAGAGGAAGTGATTTCCAATGTAAAAAAAAGATAAAAAAATAAAAATACATTAATAGACGCACGGGAAATACTGGGGGAGGCCTACGCCGAGGAGGCGACTTACAATGTAATAATGTTGTACAATGTAAACAAACTACGTCATCAATGTATTTCAAATAATTATTTATAATTAAAGTTAAACTTTGATAGGCAACCTCATAATGTATTAATCGGATTGCTACTAGAACTCTTCAGATCGTAATTACGAGCTCGTTGCGCGTTTATTACGTAACATTGCCTCTTAATACCGCTGAAGGCATCTTAAGGAATTAATAAAATAATAATTGCCTGCTTCTAAAACTTTGAGATCTTCTTGATGCACGTAGGGACAATTTAATGCTTCAGAATATTTTTTTGGAATATTATTGCAAGATAAATTGTTTATATTATTATTATAGTAAGGGAATAAGGGCTTGTAGTACTGTTAGGTGATGGGCTTGCAACCTGTCACTATTACACTGGTAAACAACTTAGCCTACTTGTGCAAAATGTGGTTACAGAATTATCAACAAGTCTTTTTAGACTTGTTGGTATTTCTGTAGCTCTACCTACCCCACTCTGGGAATGAAGGCGTTATGTATGTGTGTGTGTTTTATTAAAGTGCCAAAACTTTGTCAAAGAAAGAGCTGGTTACTAACGGCCAATGGCGATTAAGTTAAATTATTCATTAGAAAGATTGAAAAAGAATCGAGTTCAAATCACGCCAAAAGCAAAATATTTGTGTGCTGAGTGCTAATATTTGTTTCTGAGTCTTGGATGTTTTCTATTTGTTTAATTATGTATGTATTTATCTATATAAAATAAGCTTATCGTTGTCCCTACTGATTATTTTTATTTATTTATTTAATTTTCTCTAAAATATCTCCAAGTTCGGCGGTAAGTTAATTTAATTAATATAGTAACTAAATAGTTTAAAACAAACAACTTCACATAATTTTAAATAGGTGCACTTAAAACATGTACTAGCACCTATACATTTGTTTGGATTTCAAGCCTACACTGAGCATGGTCTGACAAATGCCAAGATCATTGAATTTGTTCATAGTATACCATAACAATATAATTATATCTGCTCGTACCTTTACTCGTTCAAAATATGTTGTTAATGGGTATTTAATCAAGCGGCTTTAATTTATTACTATGTTAGTACTTGTATCTTTTTTTGCAAGCAAGTGTACCAGTATGTGAACACGTAGCCGTACATCCTCAAGTTTTGTAATATCAGCTCTTCAAACAATTACATTTCATAAAGTGTTTTGTTTGATCGTTAATTTTGCTTAATTGATTAGTTTCACAGGAGATATTTCCTGAAAAATTTAAGTAGGTGGTTTTTTAACAGATTAAAGAAATATAATAATAATGTTCTATTTGTAGACTGTATTTTACACGTGAGTAAGCACGTATCTTTTTAAGTTTTATTAAATTGTTAATTCCACTTTCCTTTTCACCCTGTGGTGATTGTCAACATGTACAGTCAAGGTTATAAATATGTATACACTTTAGTACCTTGTCTATTTAACGTCATGTTTAAACTGCCATATGAAATTGTCACAGCGATTAAAGTGACAAGGCACTAAAGTGTATACATATTTATAACCTTGACTGTACGTCTTATTCACTTTCCAAAAAAATACAATAATAGTTTCAAAATCAAGATAGGCTAAAACCGAATAGAACAGAAGCCCAATTTGCGGTTTGGCACTATATTAAACACAAGCTGGTGCCCGTGACTCCGTTTGCGTAGAAAAATAAAACATACTGTGTGTTTAGCGGCGGTAGGACTCTGTGCAGGGTCCGTCCGGATCGCTACCACCATCTTATCCATTAACCACCCGCCAAGCAATAGTGTTTGCATTGTTGTGTTCCGGTGTGGGGATAAGACAACCGGTGAAATAACTAGCATAGAGGCATTCCATCTTAGTCCTCAGGGTTGGCAACGCATTTCAGGTCGTAGGATTATAGTCTTGAGAATTCCAATGTCTATGGGTCTCAGATTCGTGCTCGTGTGCCATCTGATTATGATAAAAAAAAAATGTTAGAGATAGATATATAGCATCCTAATGGTAATTTTTTCAAAGTAGGTCCAGTAATTTTTGAGTTTATTGGTAACAAACACAAATACAAAAATATATAATATTATTATCTGTTCTCTTTATTACATTGTTATCAAACAATAATTTATTTACATTTAAACTAACGTGAGACTGATAAAAAACCACGCCATGACATCTTAAAAACGGGCCGTTCTAACTTACAGTCGTAAGTTTTGGCCATTTTTTTTTATTCATTGTTTGGTTGTCCAATTTAATTTCCTTCTTAATTAACATACACTGATTAAAATAGTAAGAAGAGATAATAAAAAAAAAAAATTAAATTTCATAAAGGGTTTGAATTCTAACGTAGGTATCAAATATACATCAGAATGAAAAATATTCTATCAACTAACTAAATTCGTACTAAAAAATCCAACCAAAATTAAAATGGCGGACGAGATAATTGACCACATATAAGTCCGTTCCAATATTCAACTGCGGATAGTTACGAAAAGAAGGTTACTTTAAGGTAAAATGTTTTAAGTAACAAAAAAAACCTCTTAAAAAGCAAGAAATAACTTCTTTTGAAATGAAAGGTACGAGTAATAGCTCAGTCCAACTGAAGTCGGCTTTAAAAATATTGTGGGACGCCGACTTCAGTATTACCTACCAATTTAAAGGAAGCTATTTCTTGATTTTGAAGACGGTTCTTTGTTTTTTCAATCATTTATTTTATTTCCGTGGATGTCGTAAGAGGCGACTAAGGGAATAAGGGCTTGTAGTACTGTTAGGCGATGGGCTTGCAACCTGTCACTAATACACTAGTAAACTTCTTGGCCTGATTGTGCAAAATGTGGTTACAGAATTATCAACAAGTCTTTTTAGAGTTGTTGGTATTTCTGTAGCTCTGCCTACCCCACTCTGGGAATGAAGGCGTGATGCTATGTATGTATGTATGTTATTTTATTTCATACCTTTTAGTGATCATAATTAAAAAGCGGACAATGGATGCAATATGGTGACGAAAGTATAAGATGGATAAGACTTACTAAATTTCGATTAATGCTTATGTATAAAAATATATGCAGATTTTTGTAGTCATATCCATATTACGTATATCGTTTGACATGATTTTGTCGTAATTTGCATCCGTTGTCCGCCGAATCTTAATATGTTATAATATCGTCCCACATCTCAATTAATAAGAAACAAGCACGACGCGGGAAAGTCATAGTCGTATGTTTAAACCATTTGAATGTGGTTCTTATAGTCACTCAACTATCTTAATCGAGATATCTTATCGCCACTCTTGAAATAGGTACCGTTCAAGAGTTCCGGTGGCCATCAGTGGTCTTCATCATCAGTTCCACTTCTCGAATGATACTTTTTAAATGCAAATGCTAGTAGATAATACCTAAAATCTATTTGAAAGTTCCCTCCATTTCTCCAAGATCCCATCATCAGATCCTGACGTGCTGAAAATGGGACCCATTAGAAAAAATACCCACCCATTAAAATTTAAATAAACAAATCGGTACAACGGTCTTTGAATAAACTAGGAACATCTCCCTTAATCTTAAGTACCCGAAACCGACGTGCATGCATGACTCGATGTATGAATGTGGAAGAAGCGAAAGAGCTTTGTCAGGATCGTAGCAGGTGGAAAGAAGTGGTCTCTGCCTACCCCTCTGGGAAACAGGCGTGATTTATGTATGTATGTATCTCCCTTTTTAAGTAAAATTAAAATTTAGTAGGTATTTGCCGCATAATAAATATGTCAATTTTCAGGCTACCAAAATTGACGCTGAAGGCTCTGTAATAAATATTTTCATCTACCCTTAATTGATACTTAGTTAATTCTTTGGAGGGTTCTTGAATTCTTAATTTTAATCGTAATTATTACCCGAGTTGTTAATAAAGGGTTCTTGTTTAATAACAAATACGTTATTAGATTTTCATATTTTATTCTGAGCCTAAAACTTCGCTTTGTTCCCGTTCCGTATGGAATTTAGGGAGCCAAGGCACAGAATGTGAAAGTGTTTAGAAAATGATACAATAAAAAATCTGAAGTGCATCTCAACTTCACTAATAACTTTGCTATTATTATTGTAAAAGGATGATCTTAGGTATAATGATATTTAAAAAAAAAACTGGGATAAATGCCGTTAATCCTTCCACGGCACTCAAGCTGTCTCCTTCCCAATTTCCATCAACATCGGTTCTTTGGTTTAAATGCGAAAGCGTAATGCACCGACAGAGTTACTTTCACCTATTGTTTTATGAGTATAAAATTACCACGTCAAAATGAACTAGATACAATATTCAGAACTTCCCTTAAGTGGGCTTAATTCATGAAAGCTTTATTAACTCAAAAACTCGTGTAGAAACTAATTAAATGAATAATTAGTTATCAAATTTAATACCTTCTCATTCATCTCATGTATTACCAACATTAAAGGTATCAAAAAATTTAGAAGATCAGACATTCAAATCAGGAAATACAAAACATACGTTTCAGAGATAATTAACATGCATACATATATATGTATATATGTAAAGGCGTGATGTTATGTAACATCACGCCTTTATTCCCAGAGTGGACTAGAGCAACCGAAATACCAACAACTCTAAAAATACTGTAACCACATTTTGCAGAAGTAGTGACAGGTTGCAAGCCCATCGCCTAACAGTACTACAAGCCTTAATCCCTTAGTCGCCTCTTACGACATCCACGGGAAGACATGAGACAATTAACTCGTTATATTTTCAAATTTGTGTGATTGTCACTATGGCATGACTTAATCGTTATTAACTTAAATGCGGCCGTTAGTACATGAAATATTAAACGGTTTGACGCCCTTATGCGTTTTGCATTGTTGAACGCAAACGTATCCATGTGATAATTTTAATAAAAAATCGTATCGAAGGAAACCCTTCAATCAGTCAGACATTGATGGCAACGGGTGTGAGCAAGTGTTATTAGGCGCCGCAAATAAAATTTGTGTTTTGCCATCGTCACATACATAAAATAATACTGTCGTTAAGTTGGCTGTCGGTCATGACTTCAGAAGCCTGACGGGATCGCATCATGATATTGAAAGTTCTAAATACATAATATATAAATAGTAAATATCACTGGACTAGTCCCAAACTAAGCCCTAGGCTTACTATGGGTACTAGACAACGATAAACATACTTATATAGAGAAATTAATACTTAAATACATAGAAAACATCCAAGACTCAGGAACAAATATTCGCGCTCATGACACAAATATCTGCCCTACCGGGATTTGAACCCAGGACCACAGGCTTTGGAGGCAGGGTCACTCCCAACTAGGCCACCGTGTCGTCAATATATTTTTTTTTTGACGCCGTATAGATTTTAACATTTTTAAGAGACCATTGTATAAAACCGAATTAGGTTAGGTTTGTTTTATAACACTGACAAATTACCGGTTTGAAAAAAAACGATTAAAGATTATTAAAAAGATAAAAAAGAAGTCATAAAGAGATATTTATTCGCAATAATACAAAATTACATTACATGGATACAAAATTATCAAGACACAGAGAGATTGTTGCGAAACGGTCCCAACTCAGCATTAGCTAGCCGTAAAGCCAGCGCTGGTCTTCCGTTGGGACCGCTTGACATAAAAAAATAATATTATATTATGACCATTATGTATTTATTATACGTGAGTGTTTCTTCCCTCCATCTTGAACTTGCCTATGACTGGTTGAAGACACACCACGGTCAAGAAGGCAAGCGAGGCCTCACAGGCCTCCTGACAGTAAGTCTGCCATCCTAAGCCAATAAGCAGTATCTCAAATTCAATGGCCAAAACAGATTCAAACCTATCCTGTTGGTAGTAAGGTTGCATTAGCTACAGGAGTTTTGTCTGAGATACTGCTATTTGTATTAGCAGGGTCAGCATCTGAGTACCATAGACATTATTAGTCTCAAGGCTGATTGCAGTTTATATGTACTTAGGATTGCCTAAGAATACAAATACGTTGCCAAACCTGAAGGCGAAGTTGAAATGTTTTTATGCTAGTAATTTCACTGGTTGTTTAATCTCTACATCGGAACACAACGGCATGAACAATGCTGTTTGACGGCAGGGCAGAAGATAGGATGGTGGACAATTTTTTTTCAAGTTTTTAATAAACAAACATCATATTAATAATATAAACCGGGATAGTGAACATCAGCCCAGAACACAAAGTAAAACCAAATCAAATAACTGTTTAACCTTTAGCAAAATTTGAAAGCAACTCCTTGGTGGGTGTATCAGAACATAAAAACTGGATTACTCTGGATTATTCCGGCTTAGTCTGGATTACTCCGGGTTTCCGTGAATTATTGACACTCCGAAACGCGTCGCTCTCAGGACGTGGAACATATGTGAATGTGAAGTAATCCTACTTCGAACAGAGCTGTGTTCAGCATTTTTATTAATATCTATGTACTTCTTAAACTGTGTTTTAACTTACTGCTTATCTGCTAGGTCCTAGCAGAATTGTCCGTATTGTTGTATTTCGGTATGGGAATATGATAACCAGTGAAATTACTGGCATAGAGGCATTCTTTGTTTGAGTGTTGGTTCTGCTTCATGTTTAAATGGCTTCACAGTTTTATAAAAATTTGGGTCGTATTACTCTGATATGTAGAGATAAACATTACATTGTATCCCTTCTACCCCGATATCACCAAGACTTTTAAAATCCTTATAAATCTATCTTCTAAATATATAAACCAGTACCATGACTGACTGACTGGCGGACAACGCACAGCCGAAACAGCTACACCTAGGAACTTGAAATTTGGAGGGAATATTCCTTGGATTTCCTAGGGGTTTACATAAGAAGGGATTTTTGGAAATTCATCCCCGAAGATATTAAGATATTAAAATTGGGAGCGGGAAACTCATTCTGCGCGTACGAAGTCGCGGGCGCCCTCTAGTAAAGGATAGATGAGAAAATCTACTCAACAGAATATCTCTTATGTTATACGTTAGATGTCGCTATAAAAACCGAAAACATTTAGTTTTTCTTTTTTCTACACCAAGAAGCAACCATCTTTAACCTTACCTAGTCAAGTACCCGCAGATTACAGTTAGGGTGAGGTCAGTGATCGGGGAAAACGGTGTAAAACTTTAACAAAACTTGTAAAGCTGACATTAAAGGAGATCTTACAACCAAGAAAAATGAAAATATAATTAAAAAGTAAGAAATTTTTTGGCAGGTTAGCGTTCAATTTAACTCTATATCAGAGTCTCGGATTTAGTGTAAGGATATTTATATACTTACATGGCTGTGATGTAAGTTTTTTTTTTAAGTTTTGCTCCGTTCTCCCTGATCACTGGTGAGGATCCATCAGAGCTGTGCGAGGTAGCGGAGCGTTGTGCAAGGAAAAAAATCTCCACTAAATAAACATACATATACAATACATATGCATACATAAATCACGCCTGTTTCCCAGAGGGGTAGGCAGAGACCACTTCTTTCCACCTGCTACGATCCTGACAAAGCTCTTTCGCTTCTTTCACATTCATACATCGAGTCATGCATGCACGTTGGTTTCGGGTACTTAAGATTCGGTCCTAATAAATAAACAAATATATAAATAGCACTGGACAAGTTCACACAAATTTACTTTGTCCCGAACTAAGCTTTAGGCTTGTACTATGGGTACTAGACAACCAAAAACTTACTTACCTATATAGAGACATATTATAAATAAATATCACATTACAAGGTCACACCAATTTACCTAGTCCCGAACTAAGCTTTAGGCTTGTACTATGGGTACTAGTCAACGAAAAACTAACTAACTTAACAAAGAAAACATCTAAGAACAAATGCTCGTGCTCATCACACAAATATCTGCCCATTCCTATTTTTACCAAAAGGAGAGCTGCGCTGAATGAGGCTAGGAAAATGTAGTATTGGTAGATTTTTAAGCTCAGTCAGTATGGAAACGCACAACCTGGTACAAGTAATTAATATAAGAATGATGTTAATTCTTTGTCATCGTTTGTATGTCCAATTTAATTTATACGGGAATATACTGCCGCATAAACAATAGAAGTACTCTAGGTAGAGTTATATTACGTTGTGTTTTAACGCTGGAGGACCACATTATTTCAATTCTAAACGCAAGTTTTATTTTATGTGTTAAGCTGTAATGTTTTTGAAAATAATGATAATTTATGGGCTTTATATGTACATACATGAATATTTTCTTAGAAAAGAAACCGTCCAGATATAGGTTTTCATAATTAAGTATCTATAACTTATAAAAAAATCGTAAAAATTGGATAACGTTTAAGGGTGTAAAAACGTTATCGCATTTTGTATGTTTTTTTTTTGCTTCACAGTCCTCTTAAGTGAATATATAACGTAATAGATACCGGGATACAATCTCATTCAAATGAACCTAATTCCTAAGTTCTAGATCTGTTATTCTGATAGATTATCATTTTCTAGTACTCGTACAAGCCTGGAGGACTGTGAAGCAAAAAAAACCCATACAAAATGCGATAACGTTTTTCTACCATTAAACGTTGTCTACTTTTTTACGATTTTTGAATATTTTATAGATAATTATGAAAATTGGAATGAAAATAAAATAACAAAACAAAAGCGAAAAAGTACAGACCTACTTTTTAATAATATCTACAACATATTCAAAAATCGTAGAAATCGGCTTAGATGTAGGAGGTGAGAAACACTATCGCCCGGAGCTAAATTTGTATGGATTATTTTTGACGCGTTTTATGCATCGCTTCACGATCCACTTAACTAGAAGCAGAACAGAAGCCAATAAAAGCTTGTATAAACGTCTTGTTAGTCAGTAATCATATTATCCCAGCCTTGTTCATCTCATTCACTTAGCGTAAATATGTAAAGGTTTTTTACACCGCAATACACTCACGGAACCAATTTGAGAAAATCAATGTCCAGACGTTTTTATCGTGTTGTGCAGGGAAGAGGAATCATTGGATATGGCATTTTGAAGAACAACTTATTTGAGAGAACCAGAAAGAAACGATTTTAAAAAATAACGTTGTTGTCAAAAATGTTTAGGATTGAAAGCTGTCCGACGGTCGCACACAGCAGCAGCTTAGGTCAATTGTACAGGTTTTTTTTTTTAAATTAATACGAAGGCACACGAGCACTCGGGCCACCGATGTTAAGTGGAATCTGAGACCCATAGACATTTGAATTCTCAAGACTATAATCCTATGATCTCAAATGCGTTGCAAACCCTGAGGACTAAGATGGAATGCCTCTATGCTATTAATTTCACCGGTTGTCTTATTCCCACACCGGAACACAACAATGCGAACACTGTTGCTTCGCGGGTGGTTAATGGGATAAGATGATGGTAGCGATCCGGACGGACCCTGCACAGGGTCCTACCACCACTAAAACAGTTTTAACAGTTGTCTTTAATCGTTAACGTTGGTACGATATGATAATAAATCTTGTCTAGAGCTACAGAAGCTAGTGGGCTAGTGGTCCTGGGTTCAAAAGTTCAAATCCCGCTTGTGTGATGAGCCCAATTATTTGTACCTAAGTCTTGGTAATTTCTATGTTTTTATTTCTACATATAAGTATAGTTATCGTTGTCTAGTGCCCATAGTATAAGCCTAGAGCTTACTTTGGGACTAGGTCAATTTGTGTGACATTGTCCCCATATATTTATTTATTACTACAGACGTTATCATCTTGCCGAGCAGCTCAGAAGCACTAAATACGGCATGAAAGTGAAAATTGTGCCGTATAAATGTATAATAATGGTAAAAGCGCCGGGCCTTCGTTTGAGTTCGATTCTTGTAGAGTGAAATCAAAGAAACTATTTTAAATTTAAATTCGTGTATTTTGCTATAAAATCAAGTAGTTTTTTTTTTATGTTAAGGAGAAGGCACACGAGCACTCAGGCCACCTGATGGTAAGTGGAATCTGAGACCCATAGACATTTGAATTCTCAAGACTATAATCCTAAGACCTCAAATGCGTTGCCAACCCTGAGGACTAAGAAGGAATGCCTCTATGCTAGTAATTTCACCGGTTGTCTTATCCCCACACCGGAACACAACAATGCGAACACTGTCGAATGCGAAGATTATCGAAGATGGAATTCAAGTACGTCAGGTTTTGTAAAGTGTCTTTGTTGCAGGTATGCAAAACAGATAGCAAAAATAATTGTAATAAATAAACAATCAACAATTAAACTAAGCTTCATAATCATTTAAATATAACAGAAGCAAAAAAAAATAAAAAGTTGGCTAGAAATTGGTAACTTACATAACACTCTGCCTTGGATTCATTGCTCTGAATATATATTTTTTGTGCCGCTATATTACCCAGTGACACTTGCGACGTTGAGACGAATCTAACGACAACTCACTTGTTGAAATCGGTCCAACCATCCAGCCTCCGAGGCAACAAAGAGTCGAACATACATACAGATCAAAAACATAACCCTCCTTTGGGCTTTGCCGCAGTCGGGTAAAAAACCTTACCCATGCAAGCTATTTAATTAATACAAAAAATGCCACATCCACTTTCAGTCGTCCTAAGGCATCGATTCGCGCATTTCTTGTTCCAATGTAATGTAACCTGATAAAGGTTTTGGAATCCGTAACATCTGCTCAATTTACTCGGCCTTACAGGATTCCGCTGGGTTTAGTTTGGGCTACGATATTGTTCCGAACGTTGTTACGGTAAATAGAATATATTTGGTGCTTTTAGTTCTAGTGAGTCGAATTCTGAGCTTTAAGAGGCCAAATACTAAAATCAATAGTGTTCCGAGATCTGGATCTATACAATACACCGATGTTTCAGTTCTTTGGGGTAACCCATTATTTACTCGAATTTCACTTCATCTGTGGATGTCGTACGAGGCGACTAAGGGAATAAGAGGCTTTACTACAAGCCTGTTAGGCGATGGGCTTGTCACTTATACACTAGTAAACTTCTTGGCCTGATTGTGCAAAATGTGCCAACAGAATTATAAGCAAGTCTTTTTAGAGTTGTTTGGTATTTCTGTAGCTCTGCCTACCCCACTCTGGGAATAAAGGAGTAATGTTATGTGTGTGTGTCGAACAATAAACATACTTAAATAGAGAAATACATACTTAAATACGTAGAAAACATCCATGACTCAGTAACAAATATTCGCGCTCATCACAAAAATATCTGCCCTTACCGGGATTTGAACCCAGGACCGCTGGCTTCGGAGGCAGGGTCACTCCCAACTAGGCCACCGTGTCGTCCTAGAAGGATCCTAACTTAAAAACTAACTAAAATATTATACAAAAACAGAAACAAAACCAAAAAAAGATTAACGACTTGATCAACAGCGACGGTAAAAAAATAAAGTAAACATACAATAAAAGACGTTTCTTCGTGTGGCAACACTAGAACATCACAACCATTTCCTGGTGCACCGATACAAGCGCAGGCCAGCTTTATTTCTGGGTATTATTTACATAATATAATACCAATTCATCGAACGCCTTTTTTTCTGCTGATATCATTATGTTTTCAGGACATGTCATACATTAATTACATAGATTGGTTGAGTTAGGATAAACTTGTGACTACCAACAAGAAATACTCACACGACAAGAAATGTTTCGATCAAATATAAATTGTACGTAATGATAAGTTCGTTGAAAGATGTTTTGATAAAATCCTGAGTAGTATGGTTGAAATTGTTATCCTGATTTCTGTTTAATATTAACCACTACAATCTTTAACGACGTTTGATGAATTAATAGTTGAGTAAGTACTTATTACTTCATAATCCTGGTAAACCGTTTTTTTGTTTGGATAAATTCCTGATTTTGATTAAAAATTGTATTTTTTTTTTTTTTTTTTTTTATGTTAAGGAGAAGGCACACGAGCACTCAGGCCACCTGATGGTAAGTGGAAACTGAGACCCATAGACATTTGAATTCTCAAGACTATAATCCTAAGACCTCAAATGCGTTGCCAACCCTGAGGACTAAGATGGAATGCCTCTATGTATCCTCAGTTTGGTTGAATCTTCGAAAACCTACAATCTTTAACGACTAGGTTGTACTTAGTTGAGTACTTATAACTTCATAATTCTGGTAAACCGTTTTTTTTGTTATGCAGTGGTTTCAAAAAAACATTTTTCATTTGAAATTTCCGCTGCACACACACATTCTTCACGCGGAAGCACACATAGAGCTGTCTCTTTCAATTCTTGTGTTGGAGCGACACCATGTACGGCATCTTAATACTCGCAAAAAAATCTAGATCATCCTACTAAATATGGAAATAGCAGAGAAGTGAAAAAAGGTCTCACCCTCAGAGGTTAAGTACACACTTAATCATGTATGTAGATAGTTTATCTGCCTCTAAAGCAAGTCTCCAGAAATTGTGATAGGTAACCTAACGTTTTTGATAAAAAAAGGTTTTGACGGACAACAAAAGCCCCGATAAGGGTTCCGTTTTCACTCCTTTTGGGCTATTGAACCCTCAAAAACCCAAGGTTGACAAACCTAAAAAGCTAAGGTTGACTGGTGATAAAAAAACATTAAAATAATTTTATTTCGACCTACTCTAGATCATAACTATTAGTAAGCCTCTATTGTGCTGCGTTAAAACGATATCGCTCTTGACATGTTTTAGAGTCGTTTATGACTCGGTCGCCATTATGAGTATATAAATGACATTAAGAGTTATTAAAACATTGACAATACGGAAACACGGCAAAGACGATATCGTTAGAATGCAGAAGAATAAAGGCCCAGTACAGTGCAATGCAGTAAATTCTTATTGTAGTGTTTTCAATGTTGAGTTTTGGTTTGGGGATAAGAAAATCGGTGAAATTACTAGCATATATGTATACATTTCATCTAAGTCCTCAGTCCTTAGATTGTAGTCTTAATAATGCAAACGTTTTTGGGTGAATTGCAGAAAAAATGTACCTTTTGAATTTCATAACTAACCTGAGAGTAAACGAAATTGATAATTGGTGTAACGAAACTGATAAAATAAAGCGTCGGACACATGGAAGAATACTAGTGATATCTTGTGGTTTCATTCGCAGAATTATTTATTCCATTATTTATTCCATTGATTTTTTATTCCATTTCTTTTTGATTTTTTTACTCTATCTAAATGTTTTAATCGTAACTCCTCATATTTTGCAGGGTTTTGTTTTAAACGTTCTCTGTACTTCTTTTGCCTTTCAGCATTTGTCATTGGAGCCATGATCTACTGTAAACAATAGTGTTTTTTAGTCGTGTTATTGAATCAATAGCTACAGCCAGCCATATCTTTACAAAAAAGAATACACGAAAAACTCCAAAAAAATCGGTTAGGGAATTGACAAAGGCAAAAAAACATTACAGTCCATATGCAAACACATATTATGTACCGTAAAATGGGGCTATTTGGGAATCACGGGGCTATTTGGAATCGAGTAATTATTAAGCTTTTAGTTGCTATAATTGTGTCATGGCAATGGCAGAACTGAAAAATTAGCCTGACACCGAGTTTTACAGTTCTATCATAGCCATGACAAGAAATATATCAACTAAAAGCTTGTGATTACTTAGTACCAAATAGCCTCATTTTACGGTACTAGCTTTTGCCCGCGACTCCGTCCGCGTAGAAGTCGTTTATCGCTGCTCCCTCGGGATCTGTCTAATTTTCCGGGATAAAAAGTAGCCTATGTCCTTCCCCGGGACTCAAGCTATCTCCATACCAAATTTCATCTAAATCGGTTCAGCGGTTAAAGCGTGAAGAGGTAACAGACAGACACACCACATTCATAATGTTAGTATGGATGGTTTGTACCGTGGCAGACTTTTCGACTGAAACAAACTTACACACCAGTATTTTCTATATAGTTTTATGGTATGAAATAGGCTTTACAGTTTCTCAGTTTCGTTACATAACGAAAAATAACGAAACTGAGAATGATAATATGAGAAACGTTACCTAAAAAATATATTTCCCTTCAAACGTGTAATGCATTGTTCTAGAACTTTGTAAATTCTTAAGAAGCAGAGTAAAACTACACGGTAATGAATAAAGTGGTGTACGAAAATGAAACTTTTACCCGAGAAAATCGCCGTTTATCACCATGAGATTTTTTAGATTTTATACACTAGACTGTCAATCCGCGTGCCACTTCGTTGAAAACAAAATGGGTGTCGCTGTGTTCAACAGTTTGATAGATATCAAGGTGTATCCAGATTGATAAAAAGTAATTCTACTAAGATATTTAAAACTTTTTTTGGGATTAAATGCTCCGTAACTAAAGCTGAGTAACGAAAGTCCAGTAAGTTGGGACAGGTAAATTAATATTAAAATTTCATAACTATTTACAATAAAATTTAATAGATTTGTACGGAACTTAAAGATTAACTAAAAAGGACTGTATAGTTTACAGTTATGCTTTATAAGAATTAATATAAATCGTAACAAATTTCCTAGATAAAAACACACTCGGAATTGGGACATGACCATAATATATGAAGTACTCGCGTATCGCAGGATTGTTTTTTATTTAAATCTATATAAATAAAACAGAATAAAAATAAAAATATTTTTATCTGAATTTTAAGAATTCTCATACTTTAAGAAAAATAATTACATCGTCTTTTCTTCTCATGATATAATTTTAAATCCACCGTGTTTTCACGGGACACCAATTAAACTAAAAGGTACATTTTTTCTGCAATTCACCCTTTTGGGTCTCAGATCCTACTTACCATCTGGTGTCCTGTGTGATCGTTTGCCTTTTGTATGCCATAAAAAAAGAAAGGTAATACTTACGCTCCGAGGTTAAGTAGGTACGTACCCACTGAATTATTTATATACGTAGATATCATACTAAAAATCGAGTCTCGACGTTTTTGTCTATTTTCGATAGCTATTCTAAACATTTTATGAAAAAGGGTCGACAGATGGACAGATGGATGGACACCAAACAAGGATTCTGTTAACGAGACCCTAAAACCGTCATCAAAAACACACTAAAAAGAAAAAGCTGTGATGAAGGGCATGGCATTTCCTGTTCGGTACAGACCTGTATCTAATATTTCAATGCAAACAATATTTTCCATCCGACATGTAGCAAACAATAGCATATCCTGATTTTTGCAACTGGTTAGGTGGCGTCAACTTCCCCGCAGTGCAACCATTGTGTTATAGTTTTAAAGATGAACCAGAGCCAGGATTTCTTCAACGTTATACACGCTAAAAGTAATAACGTCTATGGCAGATGATTAGTTTCAATTTCTGTCAAAATAAAGGTTTTTTAGGACAAGCTTTTGTTGCCGACTGTACTTTTTTGCAGTCATTTACTGGTTATCAAGACCAACCTAATGAGTCCAAACACGGTGGGTCTACTTTTAGTAGAGATCCAGTCACCACTCTCCAACTCCATCGTCAGACCAGTTTGATGATGCCATATCAAGTTGTCATCGAAGTTATGTAAGTATACCAAATTTCAGCTCAATCAGTCCCCAACAGGTGGTTCAAATCTTCCTTTCAAAATTTGACCCAAACATACAATACAATAGGGATTCTCAAAATTTACGCAGGATTTACAATACTAATAATAAGGTAAATCTTGCATACATTTTGAGACACCCCTACATACAAACACTGAAATGCTTGTAAAAATACCTACAATGATGGCTACAAAAATAAATAAAAAACCACTTGCTGGTTTTTTATTTAGATCTCATGCATCTGCATTATGACAGATAAGTTGGAGTCACAGCTATGGTAGGCTTAGATTCTACATGGTAAAAGCGATATTCCTTTGACGTGTTTCCGTATTGTCAACGTTTTGATTACTCTTATTTACTTGACAGTAATGGCGACTGATTTAAAAACAATACTAAAACATCCATCCAGATCCAGAGATGCCCTGTTCGCACTTCTATTAGACAGTTTGCGAATCATCAATGGACCATTGTGGAGCTCCTAGCTTTCCTAGATGAGGCATTGCCATTGGTTCCTATTCTTCTTAAGCTTGGCACTGAAATATATTTTTTAAGAAAACCACGATCGGAGACGGGACGGTTTGAATTGACTACGATCACAAAGTAAATATTAGTCAAAAGTTTTAGGAAAGTTTAGGCATGAGGAATCCTAATTTTTTTTCTTACATTTTCAACGTCAGTGCCGGGCCACGCGTCAGAAAATACGTTTAAGTGCATATGCTCACTTTAAAAAACAAAAACGTCTTAATTCCGACGTCAAAATTTAAACCCGGGACTCGAAACAAAATAAATCATTCAACCCTTAAACGTAATCCTGCATATTCTGCCTCCGGAATCTCCGGCGTTTTTCCTTCGGCACAGGCCGGTAATATTTTAAAATTTCAGACAAAGCTCCTCAGATTTACGATGGGATTGTGTAAATTGGAAAGTTTTGGGAGACATATTGCTTTCGCGGGGAAATTAATGCTGTCCTTTGAGATAAAAACCGGGCCCAAATTAGTATGATAAAACGACGGTTAGGCCCCAATGACGTATCCCATCGGTCATTGGAGTTTGAGATATTGATTCCCAATTTACCCGGCTAAAAGGTTTGGACATTGTGATTAATGTCACGTATTTTATTACTTTTAGGACGTTTTGCTATCGTGTTTGGGATATATTGGGATACGAGAAGTGTGTTACTGGGTTAATTGAATTATATGAAACATTATTATTGTTTTATTTGACAATTTGATCTAGATTAAAACAGTCAATTTACCATCACCCTATAGCCTAAGCTTAGCCAACGTCATCCGTCCGCTCATGTGTTTTAATTTTTATCTGTACCCATCTTGTGAATCAGGGGTAACTCTAATACTAACTAAGAGGGTAGTACAAAAATCTCAAGAAATGCATTTTTTATAGTAACATATCATTTTATCGAACTTCATTGATAGTATCATCAATACCATTATCAAACTCTATTTTCTGCTGAAACTATAAACCACGATGCTTTCAGGATAATTATGTTAACATTAATTGGTTGTCACAAATCTAACCTAACCTACGCAAGGTTAGGTTAGATTTGTGACAACCAAAAAAATACTTACGTGGCGAGAACTGCCTTTCGATAAATGTAAATTCTGCATAATGATACGTTCAATGAAAGGTGTTTTGATACAATAATAGATAACCATTTTTAATACATGGTGCCTTATCAAAACAGCGGCAAATTTACGTGTCAAATTAAGTTAAACCATATTTTATACAAAATCAAATAAACCCTAAAGCAACTCTATCCTAATTTGGTGTGACTGTAATTGTTTTAGGTATCTGAATTATTACTTACTACATAATCAGCGTTAGCCCAGTTGTTAACGACCCTGCCTACGAGGCAAGCGGTCATATATTTGATTCCCAGTAAGGGTAAATCCACAAAGATTGGTCCTCGGCTGCTAGCTGTCATCCAGCGGTTTCCCGAAACCTTTATCAGATCGTCGGTCCACCTTGTTTAAGGCCTGCAGACACTTGGCATCCCAGTTCGCGGTCGTCCCCGTCCCTCTAGAAACTTTCTGGTCCAAAGGGCATCGGTTCTACGAACAAAGTGCCCCGCCAACTGCCTCTTAAAGTTTGCTTGGGGAAGGGTTTTGCCCAGCAGAGGACGTCTTGCGGCTGATGATGATGAATTGCAAAAATTTGTGTGATGAGATGATGAGGCACGAGTATTTGTTCCAGAGTCTTAGTTGTTTTTTTAAGTATTTAAGAAGTTTTTTCTTTACATAATAAGTACAAATGTTTATCGTTGCCTTATCTATGGTAGAAGCCTAGAATTTAGTTTAGGCCTATGTCAATTTGTGTTTGATTGTCACTTCATACTTATTTTATCTAGGTTTATAAACACATCAAAAAAATCTAAGGATCATAATTTCATGAAATACCATATCCCTATAATTGATCCTTAGATATTTTTCATGTGTGAGTACACAATTCTTATAGTTTTCCAGATCAGGATCAGGTTGTTATATAGCTATGCAGTTCATTTTACGGCGAGCGTAAAGGGCAGGGTTATAGTAGTGATATAACTCTGTTCTTTACGCTCGCCGTACAATGAACTACATAGGTATGTCATAATAACCCTATAGAGAACTTATTTTGAGCTATCAAAACCTGACAAGTTCCTTACACTTTGCAAGAAAAAATATAATAGCTATAGTGGTCATACATATCACTGACCCATTCACTACATGGATCTTGTCAGGATTTGATAACTCATATACCTACGGCAACCGACTGACGAATAAAGACGGTAATGTTTGACCTGTTTGTGGGATATCTATGAGTTATATAAGATTGCTAGAGGACTACTAGAGCTACTCCCCCTATTTTAACCCCCCCTATTTTAGGGAAATAATTTCCAAAAATGCCTTCTTTTTACACCTCTAAGATATCCAAGGTATATTCCCTCCAAATTTCAAGTCCCTAGGTCCAGCAGTTTCGGCTGTGCGTTGATTGATCAGTCAGCTAGTAAGTTTCTTAATTTAAAGGTGGAATAAAAAAAATAGGTGGTATTTCTATTCACCCCATTTTATTGTACTTTAAATATTGAAAATGGGTAATTCTACACAAAAGAGATTTTTTTCTTAGAAAACAATCAATATTTAGTGCAATTAAATTCATGAATTTAAGAAAATTTGCCAGCCTCAATCGGGAAACAAACTGGTTGAATATGACAAAATAAAAAATCTTGGTCATACATACCTAGTTAAAACTTCAAGTAGACTGTGGCATCATTATTTTCTTCCATCTCTAAAAATCAACCACATCTATTCATTTGTTTTCGAGTTATTTCAGTTTTATTCCAATATCTAGTAAATGTTTTTTGGTATTCAATTTCCTGTTCGAGTTATTGTACACTTTGCAGTCGCCGTTCCAATTAGACGGTGTAGCCAAATTGCAAGCGCTGAGAATGTTACTGCTTTCTATTGACTCGAAATGTATGCAGATAACATAAGTGTTTAACGCAATCAGACATCAGCTTGTGTCAATCCTATACATTTGGTCGATTTTCGAAGATCGCTAAACCGAAAAAAAAATACAAGTCCCAATCGCTTATTACTCAAAAGATTTCATTTAAATTCATAATCATTCAATATTCTACTCATTGCTAAAACAAGTACATTACAAACATACATTAAATCATGGCTGTTTCCCAGAGGGGTAGGCAGAGACCACTTCTTTCCACCTGCTACGATCTTGGTTAATCTCTTTCGCTTCTTCCACATTCATACATTGAGTCATGTATGCACGTCGGTTTCGGGAATTTAAGATTCGGCCCTTTTCCAGTACTTTTAGGTTAACAATAATTGGTAATGTTTTATAACCTAAAACCAGAGCTGCGCAACTACTGAGCTGACTCCTTTTGCCACTTTGTTTTAAATAAATAAATATCAAGGAACAACCTTTCATAAATTGACCAAGTCCAAAATTAGACTAGACAACAATATAAATAAATACTTAAGCGCTCATCGCAAACGCATAGACCGATTTGGATTAGGTTTATTACCTCGTCCTGGCCAATGTTCTTTATTAAGAACAAATAGATTAAGTACATTTTGCACGTCAGTTCAAGCTATCCACAGATAACATGTCTTTCATAGAGGATATTGGACAGGAATCTAAAATTGGTTAAAAATGCTTGGGCAAGACGATGTTAATAGTATTTAGATAGGTTTGAAAAAAAAACGATTGAGCCAATTGTGATTTATGAACTAAGGAGGTTTTAATCATTTCAATAGTTATTCTGCCAAAGAAAGAAAGAATTAATGAAAAAACATTTATTCGTGACAAAGAGACAAACAAAAAGCAACAAAATACTGGTAAAGACAAAAGGCCTGTTGTCACGAAATGGTTCCAACTCAGCGACATGCTGGCATTAAAGCCAGCGCTGGTCTAGCGTGAGCTACAAAAAATTACACATTTTTTTTACTGAAGGTAATAACACAAATAATTTATTTAATCATGATCTGAATCTTATTGTAATAAATCATGAATATTGGTAGGTAATGTAATGATACAAGAAGTCTGCAAAGGTAACATATTATAATTTTATTCAATTTCACTTCATCGATTATATTATTTCATTCAATGCTATTTTCTGCTGAAACCATGATGTCTTCAGGATATCTTAAACGTTTATTACATAATAACATGTTAGGTTAGTGCCAAAAAAATAACACATGCGGCGAGAAATTCCGTCCGATGCAATAAAAATTCTGCGTACTGATATTTGTTGCAAGCATGTCTCGGCCAAGTTTTGCGGATGGTGAGATACTCATGTCTTCGTTCTTTCGTTTTTACTAGAACACCATTGCGTTGAATATCATCTGAGTCGCTCTCTGTACTATCTTTGTATATATTGTATATCGAAAAGTAGTTCATTTCTGGCCTTTGGGAGTTCCTGTTGACTATTGTCGCTAGGGGTTTAGGTTTGCGCTCGATACTTAAATACGCAAGCAAACAAACCAAACGCGGCGACAGCGCGGCCTCAATTTTACCGACTCGGTCCGTCCTGGTGACGTTACTGGTGGTGGCTCGTGGCGCGTACGGTCGAGGCTCGCACACATGCAAGCCACACTATACTTATACCAAAAACGAATTACTGACTTTAGTCACCATTCATGGTGCCTGCGAATATATTATGCCTATATTTTTAGAAGCTTATAAGAACTTTAACTTTCTTTCAGAATTTCTTTCTTCCACCTTACTTTCACGTAAAATCTTATCAATTTCTTTTATTTTCCCTTTGATTTGTTTCTTTAAGTTAAAACGAATACTTCGCCGAGTATTTAAATTCGGGTTCTGTTCAGCAATAAGCAAGCGTTTAACATCCCTTAGAATTTTTATAAGTTTTGCATCTTTATTTTTATGAGTCAAAAAGGTACTTATAACATTACTTATACATGAGCTTGAATTTCTTAGCTGATTATTTTTAATATCAGCAGCTTTATCCTGGTTTGGTACCATTTCTGAAACTAAACCTTTTGCTTTTAAAAAGGGCAACAAGTCAGTTAAAGTACAATTTATGGGTGATATTATTTCCTCAATTGTCGCTACTTCAGGTTCCATAGCAGCAGAGTTGAGTAGTTTCTTTGGTAGATTTTTGTAAATTATTCGTCCACGCATTTGTTGTATTGACATTTCTGGTTTTCTGGTTGTGTGATTGGTGCGTAATGGTGGCGACAAAGAAGTAGGTTTGATGTTCAATCTTTCTTGAAGTTTATAATGTGGTGTAAAAGCAGGATTAGTGTCGTAATCAAAATCATAATATTTATCAAGAGATGTATCCACTGAGACCAAGTTTTCTTTCACGGGAGATTTAGTTGTTGCTTCCACCGCGCTAACTGTAAGTGACACATTAAAACATTAGTTAGTTTTAAATGTTTACGCAATACAGTATTAATTTACGATTTTTCATTAATGCTAAAAGAAAAACCGTCTACTTGCGATGACCATTATTAAGATGGATCATAAATAATATAATATAAAGTAGTTTGGGCCAAGCAGGAGTATTCGCATGGTTGAGTTCTAAATTCGAGGATAAGATAACTGGTTAAATTACTAGCATAGAGGCATTTCACCTTATTCCTAAGGATTGCAACGCATTTACTTGCAGTCTTAAGATTGAAGTCTTGAGAACGCATATGTCTATTAGTCTCAGATGACACTTAACATCAGGGTCTTTATTCTATTGAGTAAATAACCGGTAATTTCCATACAGAGAATTACCAGCTGCATTCTCTACTACTGAGTAAAGCTATATTGCTTTTGATATATTATGGCTTTGCTTTTAACTCAGCCGCCATTACTGCTAAGCACATTTATAAGCCTATCAAAATGTTGACAATAATTATCAAGTCAGAGGCGATATGGTTTCAAACCAGTAAATATAGGCATATTCAGCTTTCATGACGTTATGAAAAATATCGTTATCATAACGCTATATTGGCAATTGATATTACTACACTGAGAACTAATGGCAATCTGTGATTCATAACTAAAGTGAAAAAAACAGGTTTATTATTAAAATCTCCATTTGCATACTTACTTCGAAATTTGTTGCAATCATAACGTATAGTACAGTCTCCTGAAGCAAGACACCATTCACATTCATATCTTTCAGCAATTGTGCTGCAACTAGTAGGATCCGTTGCCATAGCATTGCATCTGTATTTGAATACGTCTAATTTATTTGAATACGGCTGGTACCCACCCCAGAACACTTTAACGAAACCACACTCCACCTTTTTGTCGAAAACATGCTTTCCACATGTTACTTTGCCGTTGCTGTAACTCGCGGGCACACTTTTTTCATTATTAGGCATGACTATTACGCAATATAAATATTTATTCGCTATTAATCCGGGATCAGATATCATTAAGCGGAAAGATATCTCTGTGTTTAGCCCGGCTGGAATCAATACTATCCCCTTGTGTTTAATTGCGGGGCAGAATTTCGTTTCATGATTCGTGCACTTTTTGTTATTATGAAACGCACATCCAAAATCGTGGCACCAGACGCATTGAAAAGTACTATCTAATGTGCATTCTTTACAAGTTTTTAACGTTTCACAATACTCAGTGCGATTTTTTATAGTGTAATCAGCTATCTTTGATTCTGCTGTCAAAGCTTGAATGTAATTAGGCCGCTTGAACCATTCGTCTTGGGATATTACTTCGGAAAATTCAAAATCTGTACATTGGTCTCCGTGTTTTTCGTAGAATACTTCTTCTTTTGCGAGAACAAAATTAACACTCTGGCCATCGGGGTGCGCTGATACACTAAATACTTTTATTAATAAATTGATTAGTGGCAGCAGCATTGCTCTTCATTGTCATGATGCTGTATTAGTAATTCGCATGAGCTCATTAGCTGCTTATTTAAATAATGTTTTAGTTTGTTTTTATCCTAGTCACTGTTATTATAATATTTTCATAGAATTCATGAGAAAGTATAACTATGCACGGTTCACCTTCAACCAAGGACGAGTATTCATTGTTTTAAAGCCATCATTTTCACGCATTAATTTAAACAGTCTTGGTTGCATAACGATGTTTTTTATTTACTTTATGATTGCTAATGTCGCAATAATGGTCACGAAAAGAATAAACGTAGAGGAAAATAAAGATTTCGATGCTATCCGTTTTTTTAAGTTTGGCATTGGTAGCTCTCTAATAGATCGATCGAATCGGACACCATCTTTTTAAATTGAATGCTATTTGAGAGGGTTGATGACAATCGTTAAGGTCAAAGAGTTATTAAATCAAAAAACAGGGGTGACCATTATACATAATGTGTAATCACTTTATTGTACTGGAATAATTTTACATTATCAAAAAAAAACGGGAGTTATTAATGTTATTATCTATAGTTAAGAGCAATGAAAAGGGTTCACTGTGACCTGTTTTCATTATAACTAGCTGTTTCCCGCGACTCCGTCTGCGTAGAAGTCGTTTATCACTATTCCCTCAGGAACCGTCTAATTTTTCGGGATAAAAACTAAATGTCCTTTCCCGTAACTCAAACCTTCTCCATACGAAACTTTATCTAAATCGGTTCAGTGATTTATTCGTGAAAGCGTAACAAACAGACAGAGAGACACTTACTTTCACATTTTTAATAATATATTGATTACTAGCTATTGCCTCGCGAACTATTCAAGTTTCCGGGATTACAACTATTCCCGAACTAAAGCTATCTCCATACCATTTCATCGAAATCGGTTCAGCTGTTAAGCCGTGTAAGCGTAACAGGCAGACAAACAGATAGAGCTTCCTTCAAATTTATAATATTACTAGTTGTTTCCTGCGACGCCGTCTGCACAGAAGTCTTTCATAACTATTCCGTCAGGAACCGTCTAATTTATCGGGGTAAAAAATGCCCTACGTCCCCCGGGACTCAAACTATCTTCGTACGAAATTTCGTCTTAATCCGTTCAGCAGTTTATCCGTGAAAGCGTAACAAACAGACAGACAGACAGAGTTACTTTCACATTTATAATATTAGTATAGAAGTAGACTGCGTGTAAATTTCATATAGTTATATTTTTTCCAGGCGTAGTTAACGATCATGGAACTCATGTGAAAAATATATTTTATTAATATTGCTTATTATTGAAGCAAGGTTATTTTTTTGTCTTAGGAGCAATGTAACGTGTGCAACTCCCTATTACAAAACGAATTTACGAAGTGTGAGAGCGTCCACCAGTGTATCTAAGTGGAAAGACATGTGGAAATAAGTACCTATCTCAAACGAGTGAACCGCTACAAGTAATAAGTAACTTAATTTAAAATGGAATAAATGAATGGTCTTAATTTTTGACTATTAAAGGGAAGTAAATATATGGTTAGCCGTTATTCATGACAATGACGTTTACGTAGATGCTTTTATTTATTTAGCGCCATTTGTTCGCCATTGCTGATAGTATGAAATTTACTCGTTGTGGATGGAAAGCAATAATTTTATAAATTGAGTATTGAGTATTAAGACAGTTTTCAAACAACAGCCTTTCCATATTAGATCTGCCATGGCAAGTACTTTAATTATAGCCCTTGGTGTTGTCTAGGGTCTGATGAGCAATCCGGAAGACGTCCACAGCACCTCCTCAACTCTACAAGACAGCACCTCCTAATCGGGCTCGTTAGATCTTTCTTGACTAGTACCGTAGACCTCGATGATGATAAAATCTGATGAGGAATCCGAAAGTGTGCATAGGAACTACTTAACAAGATAGCACCGACGTAAAGCTTGTTAGATTTTTCATGACAAGTACTATAAAGAAAGAAAGAAGGAAAAACATTTATTCGTGACAAACTGACAAACAAAAAGGAACAAAATACTGACATAGACAAAAGACCTGTTGTCTCGGAATAATTCCAACTCAGCGTCATGCTGGCATTAAAGCCAGCGCTGGTCTTACGTTAGAACCAAAGGTCTAGTAATGTCCAGGGATTGTTGAGGAGGCCGAAAGGTGGTCATATAAACAACTTAACTAAAAGATATAGTCTAGTCAAGTTTGGCATCGTGAGATAACTTTAAATAAAATTATAGGCGTAGTTTCAACGCTTCTGGACAAGTTTATGGGTAGCTATAGGTTGTAGTGGCCTAGTCCTGCAAATCGACAACTTAATTATGAGCATATTTTGCCAAGGGGGCGTTCGTGGCAGTACTTTTGCCAACTACAAAGCCACTATAAAGCCTAGCAGACCCTTACAGTTGGAGAGTACTTCTGGTAGCGACCTCGGCTCTAGTCTTAGGTATCATGCCTGGTATGTTGCCACCTCAGAACAACATATAAAAGAATTGGGGGCTGTTTTCAAAAAGATTTACTTAATTAAGGGCTTAAATAAACCAAAACTTAATTGATTGTGTTACAAAGGTTACCTATATAGTTTGTTTGACTAACTTTCGTTACACAAAGAATCCGATCGTGATTTTGTTTTCATTAAGTCATCGACTTTGTTTTTTTACACAACTCCGGCAGCAGTCTCCTTCGTCATACAGGCTCTGCACAGGGACCTGTCGCCTAATAGAGTTCGCTTAAGTACACACAAAAAATGTCCGAGGATCAAAAAAAAGATCTTACATTTTGTTATTTTGCAATTTATCGCAACGCAGTGCCTTCACTGCAGATATGTGTACTAGACGACCTTTTGATTCAAGAGAGATTCCTCTAAATTATCACGGAGCACAATGCACAAGAAGAAATTTTAAAATTATAGTTTTAAATAAATTACCTACTTAGTATACTCGTACCTAGTATGTGATTAATAAATAAACTAAAAGATGTTTTAAACGAGCCTCTATTATTCTACTACGGAACTAAAAAGAAAAAAGTAATAGTTTATAAGGTTAAATAGTAGGACTTTGGGCTCAAAAATGTGGTTTTGGGAACCCTATTCTTACGCATTACTTTTTTTGTAATAATTCTATGTACCATATTTACTTTTAGCATAATTGTCTATTGATATTAACTCTGAAGGCGTAGTCTAGTTTTGCATTCAATCACTTGGCATAAAGTTCGTTGGCCGTATGATTTTTTTGCATAACATTGATGAGGCAAATCGTCGGAAGGAATAAAAATAATCGCATAAAATGCAGCATAAGCAGAATTTTATTAAAGCATAATTCGACCTAATCTTAGATTAAAAGAACTTTTATTCAAAAGCAATGGCACAAGACCGGTCTAAGTGGAGAGCCTTGGGGGAGGCCTATGTCCAGCAGTGGACGTCTTTCGGCTGATATGATGATGATGATGATGATATTTTGCAATATGGATGCCTGTGAGCCAAGTAAAAAAGCAAGCAATATTAATTCAGCAAAGAAGTAAAAAATCCAACACCGAAGGCTAAGGCGGGAGGGAAGCATATCGTAGGGTATCCTGGGCTGGGATTCTACACGGTAATAACGATATCGTATTTGACGTGTTTCCGTATTGTCAACGTTTTCGTAACTCTTATGTCACAGTCATAAACGATTCTAAAACACGTCAAACACGATATCGTTATAACGCAGTTCAATAGAGGCCCTGTCTTCTCATCTTGTTCGCTTGCTTCGCTCGCTCTCTCACAACTTTTTTTTATAGTAATGAAGTAGGTATGTCGTTTTTTACAGAGCATTACGCAATTTGATATTTATGCTAAACAAAATTATTCGTAATAAAGCATTACGAAAATGATCATTATGCTAAACAAAATTATTCGTAATAGAGCATTACGCAATAATGGTGAACAAAATTATTCGTAATAAAATTTGGCCTTATCAATTTTACACTTTGATCAAACAATTATTCGGATGATTGCCAACTATATACCTACCAAATAAGCTTTCTGCAATTTTAACTTTCGTAGTTAAACGATTATGCCAAGTATGTCAAAGTGAAAGTGTAAGTGATTTCTTCGTACGTTTTACATAGGTAATACTGGTTATAGTGTTAGAGAGAGAGATACTGGGTATTAACTATGTTTTGCCAAAGTGACGTACGAAAATCAATAAAATAAATCGAAAATAATAACAATAATAAATTAATAAATTCAACATGCTGATGTAAAAAAGAGACCAACTTCAAGGATCTGAAGGTGCCGCTGCGTGAGTGTCAGCAGTGGGGGCAAAATACAAAATTGGACACATGAGGGCTCTTTTAAACGTCGGTAATAATTATAGCGCTTTAGATAGGACCATCATCGCGGAGCAGAAGCGCCACAAGAAACTCTAGCGGAGGGCTGGCGCAACTAGTTGGTAGTTTGACGATAGTTTGGTATTTTGGCTCATAGTATTAGGCACGCTTTTGCGCGTGGATATATAAATTTTTAAACATTAATAGCATTATGGGTGGTTATATCCGACCTAGTGTCTTGTTTAGACTATTTAATGGAATTTTCGGTCATTAGATACCTACTTAATTAGTTGTATATGTTTTGTTAGTTAAATAAATGAAATTGTTTACGAATCATATAGTTATTATCTTTTGACGGCATGAGAATAATTATGATTAATTCAAACTAGACTATTTAATGGAATTTTCGGTCATTAGATACTTACTTAATTAGTTGTATTGGAATTTTCGGTCATTAGATGTGTTTTGTTAGTTAAATAAAGGAAATTGTTTGCGAATCATAATATAGTTATTATCTTTTGACGGCATGAGAATAATTATGATTAATTCAAACATGTAAAATGTTGTAACACAGTAATGCAAAAATAACGTAACAAAAAATTAAGTCGCATAAAAAATAGACAGAAAGAAAATAAACATATTTTATTCAGAACAATAACACACTGAGAACCAAAGAATAACAGAAGAAAGGAAAGGAGATGGCATTTAGATACCGTTTTAGGAAACATATTATTGGATACCGAGTTGCAAAACATCCCAACTCAACATGTGCTGGCTGTTTAACCAACGCTGGGGGGTGATTCTCTCATCACAGCGCTGCGTCGATCTCAAAGCTGAAGTTTTTTCTAGCAAGTTTAAAAAGTCCCGTCGGAGAATACACAACACATTTTAGCGCATTTCTTCTCAATTAGGCAGCAGACAGGTGAGTCGAATTCAGTGTCGTATAAAGCTGCCTAATTAAAAAGGCACGCGCTAAAATGTGTTTTGCACGCTCCGACGGGACCCCCCAGGTCTTCCGTTGGGATCGCTCGGTGAAAACACGAAACGTGACGCAGACATAACTAATGTAAAGTATTATGGTTACTTTTATCGACGCGATACCACTTTTACCACGAAATGACATCGGTTAAATTGTGTTATCCCTTTCTGACACATTATAGAACATGTTTATTGATTTGCCTTTTTTTTTATAAAACAATAAGCAATTTACATTAAACGGCACTTTATGGACCATGTTAAGGTTTTCGATAAAATAGACGAATTTTATGAACCGTTTCACATTCATTTTCATTAAAAAAAAATCCGTGTGGTGACCGAGTTACAATGGTGCCACTCCATATCTTCCCGTGGATGCCGTAAGAGGCGACTAAGGGAATAAGGGCGCAGTACTGTTAGGCGATGGGTTTGAAACCTGTCACTAATACACTGGTAAACATCTTAGCCTGATTGTGCAAAATGTGGTTACAGAATTATCAACAAGTTTTTTAGAGTTGTTGGTAATTCTTTAGCTCTGCCTACCCCACTCTGGGAATAAAGGCGTGACTTTATGTATGTATGTATGATTTACATTATCTGGTTGATAAAATTCTGTTAGCCGTCATGAGTCCAGCTTCAACTGTTTCGGGACACTCCGTGTGGCCGGTTATCCATTTATATTTATCATTGGTGCCTGGAAGTACTAAAATCTGGGTGCAGGCATTATACGCAGTGGACCACCCGCATCCATATTTATCAGGTATACTCGTACAGGGTGTACAATTCTTAGCCATATCATTACATCTGTATTTAAAAACACTTAATTCATTTGAGCGGGGCTCCTTCCCACCCCATAAAACCATCACAGAACCACACTCCACAATTGTATCGAAGACATGATCTTTGCATGTGATTCGACCTTCTTCATACTTCGCGGGCAAATGCGTAACACTGCCAGGCATTACGATAAGGCAAGAGAAATGGTTTTCTTTAATCATGTTGGAATCAGAAATTGCTATATTTACAGATATACTTGACGTCAATCCTCCTGGAACTAATATGACTCCATCATGTTTAATTGAGGGGCACAATCCCATTTTGCTGGTTTTGCACTCATTATTGAATGCTGTGCAACCCAATTTATAGCACCAGGTACATTGATAACTAGATTTCAACGAACATTCACGACAACTACTTTTACTGCCACAGTAAGCTACAGGATCCCGTATAGAATAAATATTTTCGTCATTTGGAGTTTCAATTGACAACATTGTTTCAATTTTTTTTTGATTTTGCCATTCGTCTTGTGACATAACTTTCGCGTATTCTGAACAATCATTTCCTAAATCTTCGTGAAAAACGTCTTCCTTAGCGAGCACAAAATCGTAGTGTTCTACTTTACGTTGTTCTGTTGCAGTACAAATAATTAAAATTGTAATAACTCGTGACACCATCATTGTTCTCGTTTGTTCGGTTGCTGTTAACAAATAGCGATCTCGTGGACACGTTTGCTTTTTATATTATAAAGCATTTGGTTTGTTTTTCTTTTTATGTTTTTCAATACCTTCGTGCAGTTCATGAGCATACCTGGGATAACTCGGGCCTAGTTCTAGGGATTTGATATCGATAAAAAAGATGTCGATGTAATTAAATACTGTTTATGACACCATAAAAAAGTAAACAGTCTTATAAAAGGTGAGGAAATTTCAATAACCAACATAAATGAGAAATTGACTTTGAGTCATTATAATTGTTTAAAGAATGCCCCATTGACCACTGTGGTCGTTGATAGAACGTTTAGCAGTTTAAAGTGGATATTTTCATCTAGACGGGAATCATTAATACCATCGAATATGGAAAAAAATATTGAATGTATAATCATGAAAACTATTTTAAAATAAACATATAAATAGGTGCACGTTTTAATTTGTTTCCTTTTTTATTTAAAAATGAGGAGAAAATAAGTAATATTCATTTATGTCGCATAACATTTTGATTTTGGCAGTAACATCGATATATTTTCTGTCGATAAAACATTTTGCTACATCACTTTCGTATAGATGCCCCGAGATACTTCAGGTATGTTCATGAGATACTATAGCTAGTACTGCATTGTGATTTAGTAAACATGCGTCCAATAGATCATCGGTACTATAAATGGATAATAAGCTACAAATATAGTAAAGACCGAAGCTGTTTTAACACCCGAAGGCTCTATCGTAACACGCTATTCTCTAAAATAACCTTCAAATTCTTCTGCATTAGGAACAGTAAAATAAGCTTAGTCCTTTTGCGATGGAAAACTGAGATAAATGATCGACCCATAACCAGAATATTACATACAAACTAGATTAATCAGAAACCAGGGGGGGTTATTATGTGCTAGCTTTGCAGTCCATTTTACGGTGAGTGTAAAGGACAGAGCTATGGCAGTTATATAGCTCTATCCTTTTCTCTGAGCGTAAACAGAACTGCATCGCTCTGGCATAATAACCCTCCAGTCTAGGGTTAATAAGAAGCTTCGCAGAGAACCAATTTATTGTTATTATTCATAATATTTTCGAAGTTGGCTTAGATGGATAAAAATGTCCAAAATGTAAAAACAGTCAACAGAAACTGTTTTGAATAATTTGGATCGGTTGGCTTAGATAATAATGTAATTAAGTATTTACTAAGTATGTGCTCTTTATATTGATAACTCTCGCCTTCATCTTTGGGTAATTACGACCTTTTTTACCAACTGATCACCGACGCGTCCTGGAATGACATCTTTGAAGCCAGTAATGTAAATGTCGCCGTAGATCTCTTTTATAACATAATTTATGGTATTTTTGATACGTGCATGCCTAGGAAGAGAAGGTCTTATAAGCCCAGCAGATGTTATCCGGTTTGGTTTACAGCGGATCTTATTAGGGGTCTTACACGGAAAGCTTTTCTTCATCGTGAGTGGAAACGCTCTGGTAACAGTGATGTTTATACAACATTTTCTAAGCTCAGGGCAGATATTAAACTGAAAACATCTAGAGCTTACGATGACTACATTAGCTGTATTCAGACCAAAATTATAAGTAATACTCGATCTTTTTGGCAGCATATAAGCAGTTTAAAATCCAAAGGCGGGTTCGAGAATCGGGTGGCATACAATGGGGAGCTACATGTAGGCATAGAGGCTGCTCAGGCTTTCGCAAACTTTTTCTCCAGCGTCTTTCTTCCCTGCGTACCCCTCCTCGACCATACAAGGATTGTTCAGGAAGACACGACATGTACTGCAAACTATGTTCATATCGACACGATTTCCCCTCAGGATGTAGAAGTTGGCATAGCTGGTTTAAAGCCCTAAAGCTCGTTGGGTCCTGATGGTATTCCTGCATATATCTTAAAGGGTTGTAAGGATTGGCTAGTACTGCCGTTGTCCCATATTTTTAACTTAGCTCTAAGTAATGGGGTGTATCCTAATCCGTGGAAGGTCACACGGGTGCGCCCCATTCCAAAGTCGAGTGATGGAGCTTGTGTTGAAAATTATCGTCCCATAGCCATTCTGTCTTCGATTGCCAAGTTGTTTGAATCAATCATCAACAAAGTTGTAGCCTCTCAAATAAAACCAAATCTCTGTGACTCGCAACATGGTTTTAGGCCGAGGCGATCAGTTGAAACAAATCTGTTGACCCTGGTTGATTCCATTTCTGAGCATTTGGACAAAGGAATACAAGTTGACGTGTTGTACTTTGACTTTAAAAAAGCGTTTGATTGCGTGGATAATGACATACTTTTAAGTAAGTTATGTAATATCGGCTTCTCACCCAAATTGCTCCGGTTCTTTGCCAGTTATTTACGTGACAGGCAGCAGTACGTTCAGCACGGATCCTTTGTTTCAAATTCCTACCGCACCCGTTCTGGAGTCAGCCAGGGTTCAATTCTAGGCCCGTTTCTATTCGGCATTATGATAAACGACTTGGCTTCTGTCCCTAGATATGCCAGGTGCCTCCTCTATGCTGACGACTTGAAGCTCGTTAATGGCGTGCAACAACCCTCTGATTGCGAATCGCTACAAGAGGACATCAATCGGGTCTATCAATGGAGCATTGATAATAAACTTCATTTCAACGCCAAAAAGTGTTCCGTGATGTCTTTTAGCCGTGCTCATGGTTTTCATTCGGCAAAATACCTGCTGGGAACGGAACCTATTGTACGCGTCGACTCTATCAGGGACTTAGGTGTCATTTTTGATACGCACCTCAACTTTCATATCAAGACTCTAGCTTCCGACTGCTACCGGCGGTTGGGATTTGTTATCCGCAATGCCCGTGAGTTTAACAATCTCCATGCCATTAAGCTTGTTTATACCGCTCTAGTCAGGAGCAAACTTGAGGCAGCTTCTATCGTGTGGAACCCCCACGAGGTCACTTACGCCTTGCTTCTGGAGAAGATCCAAAAGGCGTTTTTGCGATTTTTATATAAAAAAACTTACGGTTACTATCCGTTTCTTTACCCAACAAAGTTTTTACTTGGCTCCTTGGGTTTTAATTCCCTGGTGGTGAGGCGTAATTATGGGCTCTTGACCGCTGTCTGTCGAATAATGCGTGGAGATTCGGACTGCCCGGAACTGGTAACGCAACTGGTTCGCCTACTTGTGCCTTCAGTGTCTCAATCCAAGTTTAACTTTCGGCCGCGCAACCGCAACCTGTTGGCAGTTCCGAGGGCACGCACTGTATCGTACAGGAATTCACCACTTGTTCGCGCCCTACAATATCTGAATGCGCTTCTCGCCTCAGCACCTGACTGCGATATTTTTGCAAGTAGTTGGAATATTATATGTGGTGAATGTATGAGGTTCTGTGAGGCGATGGATGACAGTCCGTCTTCAGTTAATTGTTCATAATGCTATTGTTGTTATCTGTTGTGCAACATGTTATAGTTAATATTTGTGTTTCGTTGCATTGTATGAATTTCACAGTGCCTTAGTACCAAAATACTGTGAAAATGTTTAATATAAAATAAATAAATAAATAAATAAATCTTTTTAAATCAAGTATTAAGATTTATAAGCAAACGATTGCTTTCGCAAAGTTTTTTTTTTTCATTCATACTGGGTGATTTTGGGGTCATGATCCGGAATGGCCAAAAGTGAATAAGATGGTCATACTCAACAACTTTTCCGATGGGACCAACCACGAAATCGACAAAAAAACCAGCTGTACCGTACATTAACTCTCAATTAATTCATCGTTATTGTATGGAACAGCTGGTTTTTTTTGGCGATTTCGTGGTTGGTCCCATCGGAAAAGTTATACAGTATGCCTATCTTATTCACTTTTGGCCATCCGGATCATGACCCCAAAATCACCCAGTATATCAAGATACTACTTTTTACTATTTAAATACAGGTACTTCAAAATACTTTAAACATTTTGTATGTTTGTAGATAATAAAGGAAAACCGGTATCCATGCTCTAAAGACAACATTGCAGCACTGCATTTTTTCAGATTCATCAATTTTTTAACAATTTGTTTTAGAAATAAGCGTTCAGTTTAAGGCAAAGTTTTAAACTTGCCTGCTCTGCTCATCCTATATTTTTAACAGACTCCGAAAAAGGTTCTAAATTCGACTATTTGTATTTTTTGTGTGTTTGTTACGCGATTACTCCGTCAATTATTTGTGCATCGATTTTGAAAATTCTTTAGTCAGGGTTCTGTACCTTTAAAGGAAAAAACGCAACCATTATAGGATCACTCTGCTATCCGTCCGTTAGACCGTTCGTCTGTCCTTTTATCTCGAGAACGCTTGGAGGTATCGAGATGAAATTAACACCATATACTCAAGTGTATAGGTATATACGGGATCCTATCATTTCATAACCAATGTTTCACAAATGATTCATTTTTCAAAAATATCATTTGACAAACCGCGTTTTTTTCCGAAACTGTAAATGATTCTGGATTTATTTCAACACCATCGTGTAGAACCCTATAGGTTAGGTTAGTTTTATGAAAATCCTGAAATATTTGTAGCAGAAATAAAAAGCGGGTTGGCAAATGGATAGGTTGCGGAATGATGCATTTGTCAAAGATTTGTCGGCGCAAAGGCAGAGAAACGTACATACAGGTATAAAAAAAACAAACTTCTAAGTTAACGTTAAAATAAATACGGCCGTTTATGCCACAAAATACGGATATTTCGACACTCGCAAAGGAATCAAAATTTAAACAGTTCTTCACATAGACCTAGAATCCTGAAATTCGCCAAAAAGGAAGGTGGTACAGCGAAAAGGAAAAAACAAAAAACGTAAATTTGATGCTCAATTACAAAACAAAAAATTGCGATTGCTAACTTAATTACAGTTGGTTAACTAATCAAGACCTATGTCGATGTATGGAGACAACCATTTTTTCCACGGCAAAGACAAGTTTGTTCCTCAATACCATTTAACATTCTCATAAGTTTGCGTGATAGGCATACAATGTATGCCATACATTATAGCTTCTTTTTAAACGGGAATAGGTCAGTCAAACTGAAATCGGCAGTCCCACAATATTTTTAACCAAAAGCCTGCTTCAGTTTGACTGGACATTTAAGTAGTTTTTTGGGTTTTTGAAGGTTTTTTTTTTATGTTTAAAAACATTTTATTTTCTTAATGTTTTTATTTTCATATTACAAGAATCAATGCCATATATTTTTTACTGCTGTTAAAATAATATACAGACATTATGAAGGCAAAACTTGGTTTTACAAGTTTTTTATTAACTTTCAAAGTATGTATGTACAGATGTATTGCATAATTGTTTTCCTTCTTATTTTCGTCGGTCTCAGTAACCGTAACCTTTTTCGTTATCGAAAGATATGTAATATTTTAGTTACGTATGTGACAATTTTTTCAAATAAAGAATAAACCCTGATTCGATAATTTTTAATATTGCATGCATTTGTTGTTATATACATACATAACATCACGCCTTAATTCCCAGAGTGGGGTAGGCAGAGCTACAGAAATATCAACAAATCTAAAAAGACTTGTTGCTAATTCTGTAACCACATTTTGTTGTTATATTTTAGTAATATTTTCAATTATATATTAACCGTTTGACTTAGTGTAATTAACAATTTATTTATAGTCATAAATAGCGGAGCGAAACCTTTAATCATTATCATCATTATCATTATCAGCCGGAAGACGTCCACTGCTGGACAACAGCCTTCCCCAAGGTTTTCCACAACGACCGGTCCTCTGCTGCTGTCATTTAGCGGTTTCTCGCGACCTTTATCAGGTTCTGATCGTCAGTCCACCTTGTGGAAGGCCTGCCGACACTTCGTCTCCCGGTTCGCGGTCGCGACGCTAGGACCTTTCCGCTCCAACGACCATCGGTTCTACCAGCAATGTGCCCCGCCCACTGCCACTTAAGGAAACCTTTAATACAAAAAACAAACAAACAAACAAAAATACCTTTTACTGTATTATTTATATTACAGTTCAATCTATTCATGTTTCACTGTCACAATAATTTTAAACAACCGCCGATGAAGAAATATTGCCCTTTATCTTTGCAACGGTTCACAGTAGCATTTTTTTTTTTAATTATATTTCAATACCAGTTGTAAAAATTACGAGTCTTTTTAAAGTGTATTTGTACGGTAGGCCATTCGACCGAATAGGTAGTTAACGGAACACTGACACGGCGGGGGACCACTTAGTACATGAAATAATATAAAATACTCGTACCCCAGCTACTTACCGGTCCCCGACGTGTCAGTTTAGTTAGTGTCAGTGTTCCGTGAACTACCTATTTATCAAACAATCAGCCCTTACTCATACGTGACGACGCTTGGATCAAAATATCCTACCTACTTATAAGTAAAATTATAGGGTTACTACTAATTATTTTTTACTTTTTAGAGGTTTTTTATAGACTGTTTCGAGTCAGGGTTTTTTTAATTAATAATCGTAGCATAGATCAGATAAATGATCAGGTCTTAAAATTAGCAAAGAATACACTGTTTAAATCACAAAAACCGTTGTAATAAATAATTATACTATTGTACTGTATGGTGAAAGTGGTGATATGCACTGCATATCTTTGGCCATCAAATTTCTTACTCCAATGCATTGAGACGCTTCGATACAGGCGTTATTCCGGGAACACCAGACACATCCGTATTCTGAAGGGATCTTCCTACACGTCGCACAATTATGAGCCATAAATTTACACCTATACTTAAACACCTTTATTTTGTTTGAGTACGGCTTATACCCTTCCCAGAATATCCTTAAGTGACCACGGTCGACATCCGAGTCAAAATTGTACTTGTCGCATATTATTTTCCCGTCTACATAAGTCGCTGGTATATACACCATACTATTTTGCATATTAATTTGGCAATGCAGATCGTTTTGAATCAAATCTGGATCGGGAAAGCTTAGAAGTACTTGTACTTGGTGACTTGTGCCAGCTGGTATAAGTATCGTACCGTCGTGCTCGATAACTGGGCACGTGGAACGTCTCTGTAACTCTTTGTAATGCACAAGGTTTTTCTCCATGCATCCATAATTGTGGAACCATTTACATCCGTTCTCTGAGTCCTTTGCGCATTTTCGACAAAACTTATGACTGGCGCAATGAATGTTGCGCTGTTTTAACTCAAAACTCAAATTACAACTATTATTTCTTTTATAGAAAATTGATTTTATATCTTTTGCGTGTTTCTTCGTTTCATCAGGTATCATTTTTTCATGGTTAGCCGATTGGATGACTGGAGAATTAACGTTAAAGTTTTGACCTCTTGGTACGAAGTTATCACTTGTTTCAGTTTCTTCTGATGCCATGATTAAAAATATGAATATAATTTCGTGTGTGAAAAACATGGCTCTAACAACACGATACATGTTAAATGCTTGCTAAGCCAAATAGGCAGATTAAAATGTTTAGCCAGCGATGACTGTGTCCTCTCTAGTGATTTTTTTGATCGCATTTGATTCTTATATGTGTAAGATTTAGTTTATGTTACATTGTTCTTTCATGTTATGAATAGGACATCATAACTTTAAGCAGGGCGTGGGATCTTTGCACTAACCGGCCAAGCTGGCCAAGGTTAGTAAATAGCAAATTCATAACCTATCAAATTTATTCATAATATTATGTGATAAAAATAATAATAATAATAATAATAATAATAATAATAATATCACGGGACAATCTCACACAAATTGATCTAGTCCCAAACTAAGCTCTAGGCTTGTGCTATGGGTACTAGACAACGATAAACTTACTTATATAGAGAAATATATACTTAAATACATAGAAAACATCCAAGACTCAGGAACAAATACTCGTGCTCATCACACAAATATCTGCCCTTACCGGGATTTGAACCCAGGACCCGTAGCTTCGAAGGCAGGGTCACTCCCAACTAGGCTAGCGTGTCGTCGAAATATAAAGATAAAGTTGTTTACTCAGTAAGTAGGCCGCACGGGTACTTTTACACGTCAAAATTCTACCACCGCTTCCCAAGAAGAGACCACTGCTGAGAAGAAACGCCGCAATAAGCTCAACAGTGAGTGGCAGATAAGTATTAAAACGTGAAATAAACAAACACACGGTGGCCTAGTTGGGGCTGACCCTGCCTGTGAAGTCAGCGGTAAGGACAGATATTTGCGTGATAAGCGCGACTATTAGTTCCTGAGTCTTGGATGTTTTCTATGTATAAACGTATGTATTTCTCTATATAAATATGTTTATCGTTATCTAGTACCCATAGTACAAGCCAAGCTTAGTTTGGGACTAGGTCAATTTGTGTGAGATTGTCCCCTGATATTTATTTATTTAAATCTTAATAATGGTACCGGTGTAGTATTCCGTCGCTCCGTTCGTAATGGGTTGAACAAAGTGAATACTAGCGAAGAAGAATCTTTGTTTAATGCCTTTAGTGGATAAAACAAAAACTCTTTGCAAATGTTGATCCTACCTTGAAAGTAACGTAGATATAAAAATGCTAACCCCGCTACATAAGAACATTTTTAGGAGAGTCCCAATTCACTTAAATTATCGTGATGTTGGCCACTGAATTTCCCAACTTATTTGTATTAGTGCCGTGCAGTAATTTTCTACTACTTTATTTATTAATTTACATCTAGACTCAGTTTTCTACACACGAGTATATGTATACTTTTGACTAAACCATATACACTTCACACGCTATATTTTCTCATCTCATGTTCGTGTTCAGCTACGAAGTAGGTAAACACCAGGGTTCAGCTGAAAACCAGCGCCGTGGCTCTAGCTGCAGCACATGCTGAGCTGAGTCCTTTTTGGCCTCACACTACAGCGCAACGTTTTTCGCTCCTTTCCTCACGTAAAGTGGAGATCATTAAAATATATTTAGTCGAGTAGCGTCTATTTGTTGGGAGTTTTCAAAAAAAAATGTACATCGTTAAGGACAAAAGTTAAGAAAATTTTACTTTTCCATTTCGTCACGAAAATTAGCCATACATTTACATACGTTAATTTTCGTAACGAAATGGAAAAGTTAAATTTTTGTCTTTAACGATGTACACTTTTTTTGAAAACGCCCTTATACGTTTTAAAGCTGGTTTATGTGACAGCTGTAATATTTTCTAATTAACACGTAAAGTGCCCTACACAGTTAAAAGTACAAATAATAAAAAAGCGGCCAAGTGAGAGTCGGACTCGCCCATAAGGGATACCGTAGCAGCAAGACGATTTATGACACATTAAAAAAAAACTAGTTACTAGATCTCGCTCAAACCAATTTTGGTGGAAGTTTGCATGGTAGTGTACATAATATTATATTTTTTTTAATTTTATCATTCTCTTATTTTATAAGATACAGGGAGGGGACACATTTTACCATTTAGGAAGTGTCTCTCGAGCAAACTACATATTATTAAGTTAAGAAAAAGAAACGATTATATCTCAATATCATTTTTGAAGACCTACCCATCCAGTTTGGGTTTGATAAAAAAAAAAAAACGAGTTTTAAGTCTAAGTATGGCGAAACCCAAAAATTTGATGATTTTTAATTTTTAATTTTTTAATACATGTACTTACCAAGTTTCAACAGTATTGTTCTTATAGTTTCGGAAAAAAGTGGCTGTGACATACGGACGGGCAGACAGACATGACGAATCCACAAGGATTCCGTTTATTGCCATTTGGCTATGGAACCCGAAAAACTGAAAAATATCTTACATGAAAGCGCATTATCACAAATTTTAAAGGAAAACTATCACGACTAAGTAGACATGATTGGTTCTTGAGAAACAGGCGATTAAAGTTAGGTACACCTACTAAAATCACCTAAGACGGCACCAAATTACATTAAATAGAAAATTAGATATTCCTTCTTTTTTTTGTAGTAGTACTTATCGGCTTCAGAACTTTACACTGAGCATGCTCATGCCCAATTTTTATACCTCATTTGCTTTTTTTTTTCTTATTGTTTGTTTTACTCTTTCTTAATTTCAATTCCTCAACAAAAGGCCTCCAACTCTAGCAGTGGGCCTAACACGCTGCTACGGGACAAGATTTTGACGTAGGCTCGGGACTTTAATTTGTCGATTCCATATTCCAACGTAGGAATAAAATGTTAATGTTTAAAATAAAAGTGTATTTGTGGGGTGTCTATCATTTCATCGAAACACCTTTCATCGAATATATCATTTCATCGAATTTCATTTCATCGAACGCTATTTTTTTGCTAAAACAATAATGATTTCAGGTTACCTTAAACATCTAACCTAACCTTACCTTCGAAATTAATGTTTAAGATGCCCTGAAAACATTATAGTTTCAGCAGAAAATAGCGTTTGATGAAATGATACATTCGATGTTAAGTGATGAGTTACCGTATTTGTGTAACTTGAGTCCTTTTATTACTGAACCACTTAAGCCCCGGGTGGCTGTTATTTTAATAATTTTATACAGTATGATTACTGTAAGGTAAAAGCACCAATGTTCGACACTTTTAGCTGACATGCACCAGTAATCGACAGAAGTTTTTAATGCCAAGATCATAGGGTTATAAATTGATTGTTGCAAAACAAATGAATAACTCTTATCTTCTTTGAACAAGAGTCAGTGTCGGACATTGGTCCTATGTCGAGTACTGGTGCCGTTAACACTGACAAAGAGTTTGCCTTCATTTAATTTTCAACTTTAATTTCATACACATAAAGCAATTTTCAGAATATTGTTACCCACGCCAATTTGGTAATAACTGTTTTATTTGTACCAGATTTAAGCTGAAAATTAAATGAAAGCAATCCATCTGTCAGTGGCAAACTCAAAATAATTCTACTGTAATACTATTTGACACTGGTTCCCGTGGCAGCATGTAAGGCCTACAGACAAAATGTCTCCTATCTAAAATAAGGGGTCCAAATGACACGGAACCCTAATAACTAAACCAAAAATCCCAAGTAGCCGTTTTAAGTTGGCAAGCGCATCTAGTTCGGTGAGTATTAGCGCTCAGGTAGGTACTTAGTTAGCGAACTTGTGAACACCAAGCGGATTTCAGAGCTACTGTCTCAGGTGACACATAGCCGACGGCGAACAGCTAATTTAATATACATAACAACTTTAGGGAGTGACCGCACCGATGCGTAAAATACGGTGACGTTGCGTAAACAAAAGAATGAGTCATACATGGCGTCAATAGAGAACACGCATGAAAATCAGAATCCAGTTTCTTTGATACGATTTAGGAGAAAATGAAAAAAAAAAACATTTAAATTGCTAAACACTAAGTTTTGACCGGTTTTTTTTTTAATTTAGAATCAAAACTTGTTAAAATTTTGAAACTCCTTTTTGTGTTCGGATTGATTTTTTCGGCATCCTCATTTTATGTACGTATAATATTTTAGTTCAACGATATATGTGCTTAAACGTAGGTTTTTACGAAATAAGTGCAAATTTATTTATAAGGTCATTCCTGTCATCGGTTTTTTTTGCAGGGGTCTGAAGTCAGGACTTTTTAAAGGTTCATATCTTATGAAAAAATATACGACAATTATTTGGCGTATACAGTTATTCCTCTCTTTCATAGCACTTCCCAGAGAGCGTAAGAAAAAAAAATGCATGTTCCCTATTTTGACGGACTGTAATTTAAGCACTGTTAGTTAAGCTCCGATGTTATCGCTGCATAATCTGGTATAGTACGTTATACTCGTATAAATCCATGCAAACGCAGCCTAGCTTTATTTTAATACGTATATTTAAGCAGTCGTGTAACGTCTGTTTGTTATACGTTTTTATGCTGATTTGCGTGACAGCTGTAATATTTTTCTAATTTATCTTCGGCACTTAAATTTTATGAGGCTTTATGCTTTAATGAGTAGAGAACTTTGAACACGAGAAATGTCGAAAGGAGTGTCCATAAAGCACGCACGAGAATTTTGAATGTTTCAATGAAGGTTACATAAAAATTAAATAGAGTATGCTTTGCTGTGGCTTATTAAAATTTTATTAAATTTAAAAATTATCATAGGACAATCTAACACAAATTGACCTAGGCCCAAAGTAAGCTGTAGGCTAAATACAAATAATACATCCAAAACTCCGAAACAAACACTTGTGCTCATCACACAAATCTTTGTAAATACCAGAAAACGAACCCAGGACCACTAGCTTCGCAGGCAGAGTCTCCCTACAAAACGAGGAAAGAGAAAGTAAGTAAGAAAATATTGCAAAATTCTAGCAATTACTAGGATATAGGCATTATCTATCTAAGTCCTCAGGGATGGCAACGCATTTGCGAGCCTATAGTTTTGAGAATGCAAAATGTATGTGTATCAGTCTCAGAGATTCCAGAGAGATCCCACTTACCATCAGGTGGCCTGTGTGCTCGTATGCCATCACCATGACATAAAAAAAATACTGCTTAATCACATGTTTCCCATCATCCCCATAAGCATCCACGATATACAAAATTTGAACTCCCGCACTTATACTACCAAAGGAAACGCCATAAAGTCGACGTTCTTTGACATACTATTACTATAAGGCTAGCTAATTGGCCACATGAGGATCATTGCGGAAAAGAAGCTCCGCAAGAAACTCCAGCTGAAGAATTTTTTTTCATTCAAAAAATACAATAATACTTAAAAGTGCGTACATCACAGTAAAGTAATAAATAATAAAAATTAAAACCAGCACAAATAAAATCATTACAAGTGTCAGGTGAATAACGTTAAACTAAAAATAATGAATACAGGAGAACAACACGACGAGGTCTCTACGTCAAAAGCCATAACGAGAATATTATAACTAACTGAACAGCAAGTCCTGCAAACGTGAACAGACCAGGATATGAACTATAAATTGCCTACAGATAAATAAATACGGTTCGAAAGTTTGAACAATTAAAAATAATATACGATCTTATTGCATTAACTGTTCTCGCAGTCTGTGCCCAAGTCGGAGCTACGTAATGAAAAAGTTTTGTATCACAGCAGGAACTAGGGACGCCTGTAATCTGTTACACTCCGTGCTTGACAGGGGAAGTGCACTTAGGTATGCACTTTTTCTTTTATTGTCACCAAGCTAGAGTTCATATTGTTGTGTTCCAGTGAAACTACTAGCATAGAGGCATTATATTTTAGTCCTCTTGATTGGCATAGCAGTTTTAGTATTGCAGTCTTCAGAATGCAAATGTTTATGAGTCACAGATCTTACTAAAAATGTTGTGCCTGGAACTAGTGTTAAATACGTCCAACAGGAACTAGGTGTGAAAAAAGGAGTTATTATAATAAAATTATTAAAATGACAGCCACCCGGGGTTTAAGTTGGTTAGTAATAAAAGGACTCAAGTCACACAAAACACACTTTTATTTTAAACCTTAAGTCTGTGCTCTTACGTTGGAGTATGGAATTAACGGATTAAAGTCCCGAGCCTACTCGTATGTCAAAATCTTGTCTTGTTGCAGTATGTTAGGCCTGACTGTGTGCTCGTTTGCCTTCTTCTTTCTATAAAAAAACGATTTTCGCTCGTCTATGACATCATTGGGGAAGAAAAGAATTAGTTTATGATATCTTAAACGTCGTGTAGGTTAACAGAAACAGAAATTACCTTTTTTCCGTGATCAATTTCAAGTTATAAACGGAACCCTACATTGCGCTGGCTTTTTTATTTACTTAAGCTTTATCTTATCTCACAGATATGCCCCTTTCTTATGCCCTTCGCCCCCATTAGGATCTTTTGTGCAATCACCCTCTTACACACTCAGCTGTTCGAATTTGCAGGTTTCCACATGATTTTTTTCCTTCACGGTAAGAGCATCGGGTAATGTCATTAAGTCAGAAAATTTCAGCGGTACATGGCGATCGCGGGAGTTCAAACTCGGTACCTTATGATCACGAGTTGAGCCCCTACTAGGCCACCGACGCTATAAAGGCCTATTGTAAAATGCGTTCCTCAAAATCAATATCATTATTTTACCTACCAGTGTCAAACGCTCACTTTATTTAGCATCATTATCATCATCAGCTGCAAGACGTCTAGTGCTAGACAAAGGCCTTCCCCGAGGTTTACCACAACGATCCATCCTCTGCTGTTGTCATCCAGCGGTTTTCCGTGACCATAACCAGATCGTCAGTCCACCTTGTGGAAGGACTGCCGACACTTCGTCTCCCGGTTCGCGGTCACCACTCTAAAACCTGTCCGCTCCGAGCTAAATTCCAGTGAAATATTTTCACGTCACTTGTAATACCTGATTATAGGAATGGGAGCTTAAAAACTAGAATCCTGACGTTTGGGGAGACTATAATTTTCCCTACAGGACCATAATATTTGGGTTAAACTTGTCAATTCTCAAGATCTAATACTAGTTCCCAATATTCAGAGCGTGGTAGAACTTGCCACCATAAATTCTAAGATTTTTCTCGATTCTCGCAATAACTTTTGGCCTTTCAATTTGCCAACAACAGACGCCATTGCAAATTTTGTTGGAGCCGTCACACGGACACATTGGCAACATGTGTTGAAGTGAGAATATTATTAAATTTTCGATACAGCGAAGATTAGAAATGGTGAAGACGGCTTACACTTCGAATTCAAAATCGAGGTTGTCAAGGCTTTTAAGGGAAAGCAGTTTTAGTTGGGGAGCCGGCGAGGAATTTTGATACATGATTTGTTTATATTTCATATTGATAGGGTGAATCTCAAGACTATATTCCTAAAACCTCAAATGCATTGCCAACCATGATGACTAAGATGGCGTGCCTCTATGCTAGTCATTTCACTGGTTGTCTTATCCCCACACCGGAAAACAACAATACGAACATTGTTGCTTGGCGGTATGTTAATAGGTGATGGTGGTATCGATCCGGATGGACCTTGCACAGGGTCCTATTCGTTCCACTACTATATTGATAGTTCGTCAGCCGATATTGGAGTATGGATTTATCGTATTAGAATACAGACCCAAATCCACTCTACACTTTGTTATTGGTAACCTGAGGATTATCGACACTTGCCGATCGATCGATGTTGAACTTTCGTGTGAAAATTGTTAGCGCGTGCTGAACAACTGTTTTAAAGCCAGCAGTGGGAATAATCCCGGAAAGCATGAATCGTTTAATATGTGTGGTCCATTGAATTTCAACGATAGACCGACTGAGTTGGAACTGCAGGTAAGTAAACTATTGATGATGACGATGATAAGTATTTATAATCCTGGATCCTTTTAATTTTTTAGTGATAAAAACATAAAACCGAGAGTCCTTTATGAAGTTTTTTGCACTTTAGTCCTGGGCCTCTATTCAAGTGCGTTAAAACGATATCGTGTTTGACACGTTTAAGAATCGTTTATGTCACAGTCGCCATTATTGTAAATGATATAAGAGTTATCAAAACGTTGACAATACGGAAACAGGTCAAAAACGACATCGTTATTACCTTGTAGAATTCCAGCCTTCGAACCTTCCCTGATTTAAGTATTGTTACCGTTTTTAGCTAGAACAAAGTTGAATTCAGCGGTAAATATTATGTACTTTACAAAGTACACTAGATTTTTACGGATGAGCTTATTTGCTTGTCAGGACTTAAAGTAAACGACCATTTTGTTGTTTATAAAGGATGCGGAGATCCAGGATAGTAAACAACAACCAAGACTCAAAAACTAATGCTTGCGCTCATCGCACAAATATTTACCCTGACTGGGAATTGAACCCAGGGTTACTACTAACAAGCCTAATTGCGACGTGAATTATTCACGTTTTGACAACTGTTCTTCTTCTATTTGATTACGATATAAATCCAAGATAGGCTCAAACCATGTTGCATAGAGGCCCTACATAATCACGGAAAAAAAAACTAATCATTTAACCCATACATACGTAATATTTAAACGTAATAATGCTTTACATAATGTGGGAAAATCGACCAATTTCTTTACTAAAGTGCGGGTAATATTATAAAAGGATTCAAGGTAAACGGTTGCGAGGCATTTTCTTTGTTTTCATATAATTTCCCTTCGGTCTGATAACATTGCGTAGGTTTTAGAAAAACTGAGCATTATTACAGGTCAATAAAGAATATTTATGGCAGTTTACAAACGTGATTTCTGGTTGGATCTGCATCCATCCAAACTAATATTATAAAATGTGAAAGTAACTCTGTCTGTCTGTTTGTTACGCTTTCACGGATAAACCGCTGAACCGATTTAGATGAAATACGAGAGATAGTTTGAGTCCCGGGGAAGGACATCGGATAGTTTTTATCCCGGAAAATGTTAGTTTCCGAGAGTAGCGGTAAACGTCTTCCACGCGGACAAAAGTTAGTAATATTATAAACGTGAAAGTAACTTTGTTTGTTACTCTTTTTGTTTAAGCCGATGAACTATTTTCGATGAAATTTGGTATAGAGATAGCTTAAAACCATATAAAGGACATAGGGTACTTTTTACCATGACTTCCCCGCGGACGAAGTCATGAAGGCTTAAGACTGTTGAAGTAAGGAACCCTAATAGTTCGGTAAATCTGTATGAATTAAGGAACATGCTCTTTAAGTAAAGACTTTTATTAACAATCAAAGTTTTCAACCTCGGAGCGCTTGGAGTAACTACAAAAATTTAGATGTTTTTTCAGTCTTTATTAAATATACTGTCCTAAATTTTGGGTTTTACATCGAAGGGCATTGGGTAAGTATCAAAAAAAAATGTTTTTTTGTCACTAACAAAAAAAAATGTTCTTTTTAAAGATTTTCTTAGAATGGTTTAGAGGACCTCTAAATACACATAAATATATAATATGACGTGTGATGACTAAAAGTACGCACTTAAAAGTAATATATTGTATTTTGAATATATCTACCATAATATTAAAAAAACACTCAGACCCCATTATAATTATTATTATAGTGACCCAATTCAAAATTTCAGCTTTCAGTGTTCACGTCATAAATTTATTACTATAGAGTCCTAATTCGAAATTTTAAATTTGTGAATTAGGTCACTATTGTTCTAAAGATGCGATATAAAATGATAAAAATATGCTTATTCATTCACCTAAAATCTACCAGCACTTCCCATAAAGGACTCTATACTGCTGAGAAGAAACGCCGCAAGAAACGGCTTCGGAACCCTACACTGAGCATGGTCCGACATGCTCATGCCCGGTTGATGACAAAATGATTACTGCCTGTATCCAAGTGCAAGTTAGATATGTGGAATATAAGGTACCTGTTTCAGGCGAGTAAACCGCCACGATTAATAAGTAATTAATTTGATATCGGAATAAATAATTGTTCTATATTTTTGACTTTTATTGGCGATTTTTACAAATGGCAAACCGTAATTCACGACATGACGATTACGTAGATGCTTTAACTTAATTAGCACAATGTGATACATTGCTTGCTGAATTTTTTAGTCAGAAAAAATTAAATACAACAAATGTTGCTGTTTGAAAATTACAAAATATATACACACATACATAATTAACTTATTATTAATCTAGACTGATTTTTTTTGTCAACCCACTTGCAATATATTTTTTAATAATAATATTAAATAAATAAACATCAGGAGACAATCTCACACAAATTGACCTAGTCCCAAACTAAGCTCTAGGCTTGTACTATGGGTACTGGACAACGATAAAGATACTTATTTAGAGAAATACATACCTAAATACATAGAAAACATCCAAGAATCAGGTACAAAATATTCGCGCCCACCATACAAATATCTGCCCTTACCGGGATTTGAACCCAGGACCGCTGGCTTCAGAGGCAGGGTCACTACCAACTAAGCCAACGTGTCGTAATTTACTAACATATTTAATGTAATGTAAAATTATCAAATCAAATCAAATCAAAATGTTTATTTGCTAAATACAGTTTCTTAAGTAGTACACATTACCTATTATAAAAGTCCAGTGTATTCAGCCTAAAGTTAAATTCAAAGATAAAAATATAAAATTTTAATACAATAAAAAAATAATTCAATTGTCAAAAGAAAAAGAAAGAAGAAAAAAAAAACTCCAATATTACGCACCAATGTTACGCTCGACGCACCAATATTAACTAGTTAAGTGAATGTCGTTTTATACACGGTTCTTATACTATTAAAGCAATGTATCCCGAATGTCGACAGTCTCCTTTACTAGTCACTAATGGGCGTCCTTTCATCAAGCAATAATAAGGTCCATTACTCACTAATACTGCATTAGGAAGTTATCGTTCTCTATAATAACGCAGCGAATCTCTCGAGCCTTTGTACCTCAAATCCGGCTTTCACACTAATGTGTATATTTATAAACGCTATCCTGTATGGCGTAGACATACGGCAATGCATTGCGGACGGATCCGTTAGTAAAGTTGGTCATTGACGGTCAGAGGCCCTTAGCCAAGATGCGTTCGCTAACTAGCGTTTCTATTCGTTTTGTTTTTAAACCAAACGCGTCACTGGTAGATAACGTGATTTTTCGTATGACTTGATCTACCGTGACGCAATTGGTTTAGCCTCAGTTGATCGCATTGTCCTACCAAAGTTGACCGTGAGTGTTAAATGGATTTTCAACGATAAGGAGTAAACAATGTCTTAAATCTTAGTATCTTGTCTAGGGGAGACGGTTTCTGTAGGAGAACATAATATCGACTTTTTTATTTTTTTTATTTAATGCTGTCTTGCACCGTGACGTGTAAGTATTATTATTATTTTATTTATTTGCTCTTGTGATTATTAGAAGTTTAGACAAGTTTTCCTGCTTAACTAAGCGTGTTATTTTTATATAATGCTAGGTTAAGTTCTTTCATTGTCATAAGCAATATAAAAAAAAAGTACTAACTGCTGAGTTTCTAGCGGCGTTTCTTGTCAGCAGTGGTCTCCTCTTGGGAAGCGCTGATAGAATTTTGACATGTTAAAGTACCCGTGCGGGTTACTTACGGAATAAACAACTTTTATTTTATTCATAAAATAAAAGTTAAAATGTGTGGTTGCCGGGTTAGAATAGTGCCACTCCATGTCTTCCCGTGGATGTCGTAAGAGGCGACTAAGGGAATAAGGGCTTGTACTACTGTAAGGCGATGGGCTTGCAACCTGTCACTAATACACTAGTAATGTTCTTGGCCTGATTGTGCAAAATTTGGTTACAGAATTATCAACAAGTCTTTTTAGAGTTGTTGGTATTTCTGTAGCTCTGCCTACCCCACTCTGGGAATAAAGGCGTGATGTTATGTATGTATGTATTTTATTCATAATTAGTTTCACTGTGACTACAGAATTTGTGCGGCGGTGCGTGGTCACCGTTTTACGCCGCGGTCACCGTTAATGGACAAACCATTGGAATCCCTTAAAGGGATAAGTTCACCTTTGTTCATACCTTTTGTGTTTCTATTTTACTTTGTTATTTTCTGTTTGTGCAATTAAGAAAAGTTTACATACGTACATGATATCGTGTAGTAGGCTTTATTTTAGTGTCCGTCCGAATGTTTGATTACGATTAGATTGCATTCAATTGGACTGACCGTCAGTGACCACCTTTAGGGAACTGGTTTACGGTCAACTTTTCATAGCAATCTGTGGCTGGCAAGTATAACTTCTTACTCTTACTTTGTATGTTAGAGCAAGAAGCCCATAGTTTCTATGCGGATATTGCTGTAAAAATGGCGTGAAAATACAAGCTGTCTTACACGCCCCTTAAGGTTTCAAACGTTACTGCCTACTTAAAAATGAATGTGATATGGTTAACGCTGCTAAATTGTACGTTGTGTTATATTTTGCTTTAATACATTTGAACCCATCCTTCGGTACTTTTGTAGTTGCTAAAAAACCTATTCCTCTAAATGGTCTTTAGATAACCACTATACATATTTTTAAATATAATGTGTCCCAATTATGATGAAATTTACAAAGGAATCAATTTGTCCCCTTAAATGTCGAAGAATTTAAACATATTATAAAGCATAATAATAGTACTATGTTCAAATTCTTTGACAATGTTTGGAATGCATTATTTCGTTTTGTTTTCAGCTGAAAAGGCGCATGATTTGACCCAAACACACTATCACGGGTTAGCTGGAATGATTCTTACTGTATATAATTATATTTAAAAAAAACAGGGGACAATCTCATACAAATTGACCTAGTCCTAAACTAAGCTCTAGGCTTGTACTATGGGTACTAGACAACGATAAACATACTTACATGGAAAAGTACATAGAAAACATCCAAGCCTCAGGAACAAATATTCGTGCACATCACACAAATATCTGGCCTTACCGGGATTTGAACCCAGGAGGCAGGGTCACTGCAAACTAAGCCAACGTGTCGTCGTATAATAAGTGTTATTCTCTTTTGTACCTAAAGTTTTATAATAGCGTGTAAAAACGTCGCAGTTCTAAACATAACAGCTGGCTCTGTGTTTCCGCTGTAGTTTAACCGAGGATGGGGGAATGATAAAATTGTATCGGAAAATGGCTAATGTAGCGTGAGGGTGCATTTTTATACGAGTATGCACCCGCCGCCTAGCCACTTCAGGAAATGGCGCGTTTGTATTACATTATTTGGGGTTTCCATGCATTTTTAACTCCCAACAAAAAATTTGGGGTGCTATAAGTTTAACATGTGTATCTAAAGCTAATTTATTTGACATGGATCATGGTTGATATCGAACATGACAGAAGCGCGTGAGGCTGACCCCACGTGCTTTTCTGTTGAGTGCACAAGAGAAAAAACTCTTTTACCGAACTATTAATTAATAATAAATAGATTTGACGCATTCGCACTACACGCGCAAACTAACTTGAAAAATTATACATACTCGTAAGTATATTGCCGGTGGCTGTTCCGTGAATCACAGTGTTGGATCCACGGAAGATCAACGTCGAGACAGTCCTGAGTTCGCTTTTCGCAATCTGTTATATTATAAAACATAATTAAAATTCTGCATGTCAAGCTAGTTTAAGCGTTCTTAAGTTTTTAATTTTCTTCAATAATTTTACAGAATATTAGCTTTAAGAAATTTTTTTTTTGAATTCTTTTTTTCTAATTGTCTTCGCGTATGATCTATTATGGACTTATTTCTCTAATAAATCCAGTGGAGCTTGTATAAATAACGTAATATTGGCCAAATGCACCTTAACAGGAGTGAATCCATTATTAAAAATAGAATTAGAATAGATGATTGATATCAGCTCTGAAATATCGCCATTAAATTGTGGATAATTTATTTGTTTAATAGTTAAAACCACCTATTTTTACAAAAACGCATTTAATCGTTAGAGCGATTTACTAGCGACTGGTGTTTGACCGCAACTCCGTCCGCGTAGAAGTCATTCTATTTCATGTTCAATTTAGCGATAAAAGTACCCTACGTCCATGTCCAAGCTATAAAATATCTACGGACCAAATTTTACAGCGAATTGGTAAAAAGAAATAAAAGTTAGGATGCGTGCAGCATTCCTTTTTGCAATATGCTTTCATAAAACGTGACTTGAAAAGAATATCGAAGAAACAAAAAGCTTTATAAATAGTTGGCTACTAATACACTAAGTAAATACAGTTACCATACTGAAATTGTCGTAAGATCATAAGAATGATAGATGCCAAACTGACGTTACTGGGCGTTTTCCAAAAAAAGAGTAAATCGTTAAAGACAATTTTAAGAAAATTTTACTTTTTCCATTTTGTCACGAAAATTAACGTATCTAAATGTATGGCTAATTTTCGTGACGAAATGGAAAAAGTAAAATTTTCTTAACTTGGTCCTTAACGATGTACACTTTTTTTGGAAAACGCCCTACTACAATAAAAGTACCTTAAGGGTGAATTGCAAACATATTGTATCCCTTTTTGCTAGATTAACCATACGATTGTATGACTAATTTTGGTTTCACAAAGGAAAAATAATTTGTTTCAATTAAACATTGACATCAATTAAGTCCTTAACTATGTACACTATTTTTGTAATTCACCCTTAACCTTAAATTCTTGACCTTATGATCTACGAGTTTGAGTATTTAAGTAATCTGCTTTTTAGATTTGTTTACATTTTCTTAGCATTATTTCGCCATTTGATTGGATAGAATGACAATTTTTCTTAAATAAATTATAAAGTTGCATTCCGTCATAAAGATGACATGTCATTTTAATCATCTAAGGAAAATTTCAGTATCGTTCTTATAGCTTTTGAATATATCTTAACAATGATTTATCGTGATGATATTTAAGTTATTAAGGTACGTAACAAATGGACTTTTATTACTCTGCCACTATCATTCACTTAATATTATTATGAGCCCATAATGTCCCACTGCTGGGCAAAGGCCTCTCTCCCCTCTTCCTTATTCAATCTTGAGCGGTTTCCCTCCAGTTCTTGTCCCATGCTCCCAACTCATCACTCCATCTCTTCCTGGGGCGGCCACGCTTTCTCACTTTTCTTTGCTTTTCTTTTTTCATTAATTTACCTTAGTTAATTTCAGTTAAACGTCCGCGGCTGGTCCTGCCTTCTCTAAAGTCTGATTTTTATTCTCACGGTACCTAAATTCAGGGAACTCAATATATGATTTAGTAAGGAATATCAAAGATACCACTTTGAATCGTGATATTCGAAATGAATTTAAGAAAAAAGTGAGATCAAAATTACACAAGTTTGTTAAATGAAACCGCATGCGTTTTTTACACTAAGGTAGTTTTGAATCTCTAATGTTAGTAAAACGACTACCGTCTCACATGAAGTGACCCGCAACTTAATCACTCGGGTGTTTCAAGACATTGATAACAGTGTAATAACTAAATTATATATTTTCTTTTTAAAATGTATGTAACAAAGTGTTAATGTTAAAACAAAGTTTGCCATCAACATTTTTTTAAATCCTGATTAATATATTTTATATAGAAAGTTGATCTCTTTTAAATATGAAAAATTTAAAAATCTCGAATGCAGCACTTCCCTCCTAAGCCAATAAGCAGTACTTATCTCAAATTTAACAGCCAAGGCAGTTTCATTCCTATTTTTTTAGTAATAAGGTTGCATTTGCTACAGGAGTTTTGTCTGAGATACTGCCATTTGTGTTAGCAGGGCAGACCAAAATGTCCTTAGTGGTGTTATTTTACTTTTTTTTCGTGGGAATAATATCAGACTTTAAAGACCTTCAGCATGGGCATCTATCATTTCATCGAAACACATTTCATCAAATGTGTATATTCTGCTGAAATCATAATGTTTTCAGGGTATCTTAAACATCGAACCTAACCTAACCTACGTAATTAATGTTAAAGTTACCCTGAAAACATTATGGTTTCAGCAGAAAATAGCGTTCGATGAAATGAAATTCGATATGTATGGGTGTTACAGAAAACTCACATAAACGGAAGCGAAGCGAGGGCGGGTCGCGAGTAAAATATATAACTTAATAATTATGTATCATATGTCCAGTTTGAAACATAAAACCTTTCCGCTCAAACGATCATGTGTTGAATGAGCCAGTTGCCCGATCCAATACTACTCAAGGTTTGCCAATTGCAAAGTTTCGACCACGACCTCCTCGGAAGAATATGACCAGACGCGGACTTTTTTATCCCCTAATCGAAAAAACTGCGAAAGACCACGATATATTTTACCCGTGTTTAGTCGTTACCGCTTTTTTCCGAAACAGGATATTTCAGGATTTGTTTCGAGCGACGTGTAGAACCCTTTACTCGTAGGTTAGGTTAGGTTCGCTTTATAAAATTCCTGAAATATTTATAGTTTCAGACAAAAAAGCGATTTGACAAACAATGTGTTTGTGAAACGTTTTTTTAAATGAAAACCCATTTCACCTTTTACATCTCCTCATGTTCATTTGATCTTGTCTAGAAAATCCAAGCAATACTCTTGCATTTTCCCTTTTGGACGATCTTAAGTTTGCTTATCGGGGCTCATCTCAGTTCAAATATGAAAAAATATAAAAGTAAGTATTAGTTGCATTTTGATGCAAAGGAAGTTCAAAATGTCTCCTGCACAACAAGCAGTAAAGAAAAGACTATATCGTTTGCGTATCGCTAAAAGTTTAAAGACTTAATGAATATCGTCATTGCTTTGTTGTATCCTTGTATCAAGTTATATCTTCTGCCTTAATAATATTTTTACCAAATAAAATAATGAAGGATTATTTATTTTCCGTACGAAAGAAATGCGGGATGTTTTTCTTCATATTATTAGTAATCTAATGTAGAGTACGCATACCTACGGTCGACTGGAGCCATATTGGTTTTGTGGAAATATTATTAATAGTACTTTTTACTTTATCATTATATAAAGAAACGACAGCGAGTATCAAATGTTTTTGAAATAAATATTAAGCATTATAGTTATTAGTTATTACACTTACTTGGATACATAAACATACGACATCATTTTATATAATAAAATTAACAAATTATTTTATATACGTTTGTATTTACTTGCCTATTTCTAATTGGCGTATAAAATTGGGATGATGAAATTAAAATTTACTTAATTATTAAGTAAATTTTGTTTCAAACACATAGTAAAATACAATGAAAGTTGAAGCATTTTCCAGATTAAGTTAAAGGAAAATCTTATGATTTCTAATCTGAAAGTTTATGTAACTAATGCGTTTGTGGTACATAATCTCATGACAATTGTTGCACAAGTTCGTATTTATCCTACTTTATATATATTCATATACCTATGTATTTAGAATTTATGTATTATGTAGCAATTTGAGAAAGAAAATACTTATGGAGTAGGTTAGATAAAACTACGAAACTAAAAATGTCGTATTATTAACTACCTCTGTGTGTTATTAAAGCCATATATGGAGACCGATTTGAATCCGTATTCTGTTATTTAAATATCTGTAAATCTTAATTTATAAACCCTCTATTCTATTCTCGTAAGAGTAGAATCGATTAAGTTGTTTATTTTAGGTTGATTTATTCAAAGAAACAAACAAAATAAAAATATAGGTATGTACTTAACTTTTAAGAGAGTGAAGGAGCTCGAAAGTTTGTAGGTATTCAAGTTATTTATTACTCAAGTTCAGTTGATTAAAAGTTGGTATGTAATAGTGCCCAAAACAGTCGTACATACAAGCGTCACATTGGGCGAAATTATAACGCAAGCCCTAAAGACAACCCACAAATAATAAAAACTGGCTAAGTGTGAGTTGGGCAGCACGTTAGCTTCGAAGTGCGAGTCTGACTCGCATTTAACTGTTTTTTAGGATTCCGTAGTCAAACTAGGAACCCTTATAGTTACGCCATGTCCGTCCGTCCGAAGCCTAGCGCAGAGACTCTTAGTACTAGAAAGCTGTAATTAGGTATGAATATGCATATTAGTTAGAACACCTCCCCTACACGTAACGTGGGAATGTTTTCTCGTCTACTTTATAGCGTGGGGTGTCGTTAAATAGGTATTTGAAAAATATTATGGTTTGTAAAAATAGTTTTTCGATTAAGTAATCCGTTTATGAAATATTAAGTTGTGAAGCGCTAATTTTTATTAGACTCAAGTGCCTAAAAACTACAAATAATAAAAATCTGAAAAAAAACTTAAATGAAAGAGCATATAACGAATTTGAAAGGAAAACTATCATGACTAAGAAAACATCATTGGTTCTTGAGATACATGCGTTTAAAGTGTTTAAACCTACTAAACTCATCTAAGATGGCGCCAATTGAATTTAAATAGTATATTAGTTATTACTTGTTCATTTTTATTTATTCGTACTCACAGAATACGAAGAAAAGCAATGATATTTTATTACGAAAATTGGACAATAAGCCATAAAAATATAAACTAATTTTGAAAGCAATTTTTACTCAGCTTTGTTAAACTGAATACGTATTCCGTCAGAAAACGGAGAACCGCGAGCAATGCAAACAAGTGTGTTAGCTAACATGGAACCTTATTTATTTAGCAAAAAAATACAAACAGGAAATTGCCTTTGTTTCCAGAATCGATTCCCAATTTCAATGTTTTAATAAAATTTATTCGCATTGCGCCGCGCCTGCCGACTATTCATTTAGCCAGTTTTTGTTTTGACTAGCGAAATATCACAATTTCTAGTTTAAATTTGCTTTGCAACGACAAAGTCAATTTTTCATGTATCCACTGTTGTTTTTTTTTTGCGGAAACATTCGGGAGACCGCGCTCTGCGACCGGGCGAAATTAATTTGAAAAATAAAACTACAGCCTCTGTTTTTTGTGGTTTAAAATTTCTCGGTTAATTGATTATTTCGTCCATCCGATCTATATTGAGAGCTGGGTGGGTCACTTAATTAAAAATTGGGTTCAAATTTCGGTATAAGACCTCGGATTGAGTTTAAAAGGTTCCGCAATACGACAGTTTTCATCGAATTGGGTAAAATGACAAGGGAATTGCTCATTAACATTTGAGGGTTATTTTTTTATGGAATTGGCAAACGAACACACACTACACAGGCCATCTGATTGGTAAGTAGGATCTGTGACCCATACGCAAACGCCATTCGCAGTCTCAAGACAACAATCTTAGGGCTACAATCCTAAGACTACATTTGCTTTGCCAACCCTGAGGACTGAGATGGATTGCTTTTATGGTAGTCATTTCATCGGGTTGTATTATAGCCACACAACAATCCAAACACTGCTGCTTGGCTTGCTTGGGTAAGAATGGTAGCGATCCGGACGGAACTTGTACAAGGTCCTACCACTACTAAAACCTATTGCGATGTATCTTTAGCTAAGGTGATCCTCGCGCGGGGTGCGTCCGGATCGCTACCACCATCATATCCTTCAACCTACCGCCAAGCAGCAGTGTTTGCAATGTTAAGTTTCGGTTTGGGGATGAGACCACGTAGAAAAAGCATAGCAAACTTTATGGTGACGCATTTGCTATTTTAGAAATTGCAGTATTGAGAACATTGTCTTAAGAATGCAAACATCTATAAAGGCGACTACAATGTTTACGGTGCAATTGTGAAATGCAAAAAATATTTAATAAGCACTGAAATCATTTAAATAGAAAATAAAACCAACGTGATTTTTTGAAATAGTTTTTGTTTGTAATAACGGTGACCCACAAACCCTTACCCGGTTTTAAAGTAAACATTGACATGGCCAATATTCTCGGCTATCCCCAAAATAAGGTGGCGTATGAAATTTTCCACGCAAAGTAAATGATTTGTTGACAAGCATAGAGAAATTGTAGCAAATGTCCCATTTTCCCGAAAGGATTGTCCCAGGTGCTGCCCGCGGCGCTATCGGAAAATTCCACGGGATAATCCAGTTTAGGGACACGGAATATCTATACAAAGAAAATGTTTTTGCAATTTAGTACGATGTTGTTGTTTTAAGGTAAATTTGTAAGACTACGGTATTCGCCTTACCGCCTACTTTCTAAACTTTACAGATATTTTTTCTGAGGATCATGATGGAATTGGATAAAATACCTAGCTATGATAAATTATATCAAACAAAGGGGTCCATATTGACTCATATAAATTGTTCTTCCGATTTTTTATACAAATAAAGATTTGTGGATATTTATACCCATAATTTCTCCTAAAAAATTTGCTTAATTGTTTTTTTCCATATTTTTTATGTATAATCATCGCAACGCCTAAAGTGAATTTTACTGAAATCGTTCTAACCTAACCTTACCTAACCTTATTTACCAGTTAAATATTTTTAAAATCCTGAAAATAAACCGATGTATGATTGATATTGATTATGATGAGTGATCATTATGATGTTAAATGGTATGAGAAATGTGTTTATGAAGAGTGATCATTATGATGTAAAATGGTATGAGAAATGTTTTTATGAAGAGTGATCATTATGATGTAAAATGGTATGAGAAATGTTTTTATGATGAGTGATCATTATGATGTAAAATGGTATGAGAAATGTTTTTATGAAGAGTGATCATTATGATGTAAAATGGTATGAGAAATGTTTTTATGAAGAGTGATCATTATGATGTAAAATGGTATGAGAAATGTGTTTATGAAGAGTGATCATTATGATGTAAAATGGTATGAGAAATGTTTTTATGAAGAGTGATCATTATGATGTAAAATGGTATGAGAAATGTTTTTATGAAGAGTGATCATAATGATGTTAAATGGTATGAGAAATGTGTTTATGAAGAGTAATCATTATGATGTTAAATGGTATGAGAAATGTGTTTATGAAGAGTATCATTATGATGTAAAATGGTATGAGAAATGTGTTTATGAAGAGTGATCATAATGATGTTAAATGGTATGAGAAATGTGTTTATGAAGAGTAATCATTATGATGTTAAATGGTATGAGAAATGTGTTTATGAAGAGTGATCATTATGATGTAAAATGGTATGAGAAATGTGTTTATGAAGAGTGATCATTATGATGTAAAATGGTATGAGAAATGTTTTTATGAAGAGTGATCATTATGATGTAAAATGGTATGAGAAATGTTTTTATGAAGAGTGATCATTATGATGTAAAATGGTATGAGAAATGTTTTTATGAAGAGTGATCATAATGATGTTAAATGGTATGAGAAATGTGTTTATGAAGAGTAATCATTATGATGTTAAATGGTATGAGAAATGTGTTTATGAAGAGTGATCATTATGATGTTACAATCGATCGATCAATCGATCTCCGAATTTATTTCAGAAATCTAAAATAATGACTAAATTGATTATCGTCTCACAAGAATAGAATCTGGCGTTTGTAATATGAAAGTATTATACTAACTACCTTTGTGTCTAAACAAAACGAGATAATGAGGCCAATTCGAATCAGGTGTTTTCTATTTTTCCATATCAGTAACAAAAATTTATAAAGCCAAATTTACATCTAATCTTATGACTTCTATCTAAATATCTAAATATTTATTTAACTTGCTTTTTCAATTATCTACAGAAACCTTACAATTAGATAAAATAATAAAGTAAACGTACGACAAATACTAATTTAATGATGAAACAAATTGCAAAACTTCCGTATGAACAGAACTAATGCACATTTCTTTTAAAAACTGATTGAACCAGCCAGGCAGAATTATCCGCACAGCGAATAAAATGCCAATACATCAGTCCAGCCTGGACAACTGTCAAGAGCTAAATTAAGCTGTCAATCATTTCGCGCAAACTGGTGAACAACATATTGAAAACATCCACCATGTTGAGTCACCTGTGTCAGTTGTTATTGGATAAAATAGTCGCCCGCCTCATCTCTGATTTGTGAGAATTATGACCATATTGGTGACCCCTAATTAGAGAACTGATTACTCGTAAACGGCCAAAAATCTTACTGATCGCTACCACTATCTCATCCTTTAAACAACCGCCAAGCATGTTCGCATGGAGATAACCGGTGTAATTACTAGCAGAAAGGCATTATATTTGCGGTCTTAAAGTTCAATTCTTAAGAATGCAAATGCCTATCGGTCACAGATTCCAATAACCAGCCCCTTATTTCACCATCCTGATAATGACTGGTGACAGGTGATATTTCAGTGTTGCAATACCATGTACCATAACAATACCATGGAAAAGAAATTTCATTTCCCTGATAGACCAGCTACGTACCGACAACTATTCTCAAGTTGCTGGTGTTCATGGGCGGTGGTGATTACTTCCCATCAGCTAACCCGCAAGCTCGTTGCCTTCAATCTGTTATAAAAAAAATACCTTCCAGAAGATTCGTAAGAAGGTCGTAAGATAATAAAGTTATGTTTTGCAACAAAGGGACGCTGTTGTATCGCCAAAATAATTTAAGGGTTCTTTTTTTATGGCACTGAGAAGGCAAACGAGCACACAGGCCACCTGGTGGTAAGTGGCGACTGTGACCCATAGACATTCGCATTCACAAGACTACAATCCTAAGACTACAAATGCGTTGCCAACCCTGAGGACTAAGATGGAATGCCTCTGCTAGTTATTTCACTGGCTGTCTTATCCCCAAACCGGAACACAACAATGCGAACACTACTGTTTGGCGGTAGATTAATGGATAAGATGGTGGTAGCGATCCGGACGGACCCTTCACAAGGTCCTACTACCCGCAAAACACAAATAAATAGGGTACAAATTATGCATTTTTTAATTTCCTTTGTTAATTTGTAAGTCATTAATTTAAAGTATGTCGAAGTATAAGAAAGTATTAAATAGAGTCAAATAGGGAGCCACAGACGCCCTTAAATATGTATTATATACATGACAGGATATTTTTTTCTGATACTTAGAGGCTGGACAGTCATGCCAATAAACTTACCTATATGACCCCTTTTTAGCATCAGGGGTGAAACATTACGAGTTAAGTGTAAGGTAAGGAAGCGCTCCTTGCAAAAGTAGCCATTATCAAACAGCTGATTAGGGTTACATAGTTAACGATTGCCCCCACCAATCATGCTTAATACATGAGTTCAAATTTGAGCTCGATCAGGCGTCTGACGCACGGTGCCTCTCAGACTGCACTACCTTAGGATTAATCAATCATAATAAAGTGTAAGATAGTTCATAATCTAAAATTAAAGCCGACTTTAAGAGGCTGTTAAGCAAAAAAAATCCATACAAAATGCGATAACGTTTTATCCCCTTAAACGTTGTCCGATTTTTACGATTTCTTTATATGTTATAGATATTATAAAAAACTGTGCCTGTAAGTACGTTTTTTTTTCGAGGAAAATATTTATTGGAATAAAAATAAAATAAAAAACAAAAGCGGAAAATAGTGGAAATCGGATTAGATTGAGGGGGTGAGAAACGTTATCGCCCGTAACTAAATTTCTATGGATTATTTTTGACAGCTACGCGATTTAGGCGTCGCTTCACAATCCTCTTAATCATAACATCAAGTGAAGGTAGGCTGAAGTGGCTTGTGCAGGGTCTGTCCGGATCACTACCACCATCTTTATCCATTAACCACCGCCAAACAGCAGTGTTCGCGTTGTTGAACATGGTCCGAAATGCTCCTGCCCGATTTTTTTGCTATTAATATGAATAAATACGCGAAAGTATAGAAACAGACATGCAAGTTTTGTAAGCTTCGTTTTAGACATAAACCAAGTATGTTTGAGACGCCTATTTCTTATTTGTAATACAATACTGCTAACCAAAACAAATGGCAGTATAATAGCTTGAAGTCCATGTGCCAGTGCCATTATTCTACTGGGTATATCAGTATTGCTTTTGGCTTGTAATGGTATTTTTTTAACTCTGTCGCCACTACTGCCAAGCAAATAAGAACTATCGTTACGTTGACATTGACAGAATACATTGCTAAGGACGTTTTAAGTGTAGTGAACTCGCTGTGAATTTTAGTGCTGTACCCAACTGAAGGAAGCGTATGTTAAGTGAGTCATAATATATTATGTATGCACCGGATCACAAAGCAATTAGACTAATCAGGCCGCTTGCAGTTGCATTTGGTGTAATTTATACGAACGATAAAATTATCATAACCTTACTTAAAGCGAAGTAGCATAAATCTATACATACCTATAAATGTTATGTGATCTGGGGTGTTGTTATGAGCTATGCAGTTCATTCCACGGCGGGGGTAAAGGACAGAGCTATGTCATTGCTCTAGCACTGCGAAGCTCTGTCCTTTACGCTAGCTGTAAAATAAACTGTATCGCTATGTTATAATAACCTCCCTGACTGACTTTTAGACTACGCACAAACTAAATCACTGCACATTATCAACCTGAAATTAAAAAAAAAAAACAGAAATTTCAATCTACGAAGACCCGATTCGTTATTTCAATTGACGTTTCAAAGTTGCGTCTCTTATGCAGTCACAACGCAATGTAGAACCGATACTCAATCGATGGCATACCATGGTAATCTATATGAAATACGCAGCGGTAACGTATCGAGTGGCCTGGCTCTTTGATATCTAATGAGGACCTCTGATCTTTATAACATCCAAAATTGACAATTTAGGTAAGTACATTTCCATACGGTGCGTAGCGACGTCTCTTGCGATAGTAGTTTTAGTGGTGGTAGGACCCTGTGCAGGGTCCGTCTGGATCGCTACCACCATCTTATCCATTAACCACCCGCCAAGCAACAGTGTTCGCATTGTTGTGTTCTGGTGTGGGGATAAGACAACCGGTGAAATTACTAGCATAGAGGCATTCCATCTTAGTCCTCAGGGTTGGCAACGCATTTGAGGTGTTAGGATTATGGTCTTGAGAATTCAAATGTCTATGGGTCTCAGATTTCACTTACCATCAGGTGGCCTGAGTGCTCGTGTGCCTACTCCTTAAAAAAAAAAAAAAGTATCGATATGATATTGCGTTGTGACGATGCAACGCACAGGCTTGATCTTGTGGTGCTTCTGTCGTGTCGTTAAAACTGCGAAATGCCTTTCCATTTTTCAGTTTTTAGTGACACCCGCGGTGCCCCTTTTAGCACACCCTACAGAATGCTGCGGAGCTGTGACACTGTTTCGGCCGACAAAAACTAACGTCAATCACCAAAGAAATATCAAAACCTCGACGTACTGATTCACGCAACGCCCTCCGCGATATGTAAGCACTAAAAAACAAGTTTATTTTTACTTAACCGTAAAAATATCATCAGCATGTATATGTTTGCACTGGTTTTCTGCCTTTTCGCCGACAAATCTTTGATACATGCATCGTTTCGCAACCTATTCATTTGCCAACCCGCTTTTTTTTTTCTGTAACTACATATATTTCAGTATTTTTATAAAACTAACCTAACCTATAGGGTTCTACATGATGGTCTTGAAATAAATACAGAATAATTTACATTTTCGGAAAAAAACGCGGGTTGTCAAATGATATGTTTGTGAAATGAATCATTTGTGAAACGTTGGTTATGAAATGATAGGATCCCGTTTAAACTATATACGAAAACTTCTTTGAAAATGGTCCAAGATAATGATGTTTACAGGAGTAAAATCCTTCCAAAAGTAACAGAGATCAAAGGGCAAATACAAGCCACTGGACTTCAATTTGTAAAATGTAGATGATTATTCAGTTGAATGGTTTCTTGAACACCAATTTGAAACGCTAACTTTTTAATTAGATTTTATTTATTTTGCAAATACACGTGTCGTTTCGTACGTTGTTACACCCATAACTCTATAGTAGCATGATAATTTAAATACATACATACATAACATCACGCCTTCATTCCCTGAGTGGGGTAGGCAGAGCTACAGAAATACCAACAACTCTAAAAAGACATGTTAATAATTCTGTAACCACATTTTGCACAAGTAGGCTGAGATATTTACTAGTGTATTAGTGACAGGTTGCAAGCCCATCGCCTAACAATACTAGAAGCCTTTATTCCCTTAGTCGCCTCTTACGACATCCTCGGGAAGACTTGGAGTAGCACTATTCTAACCCGGAAACCACACGGGCAAAATAATAATAATTTAAATAAATGATAATATTGTACCTTCAGACAGTTAATTCGATGGAATAAAACCTGTCTCCTTTCAGCGTAAAGGGGATTATTTCAGCGGGGAAATAAAAGGGAATGTCAAAAGAGGGATTTCTTTTAGCCCTTTTTGCGGGCAAATGAGCCGTAATATGATGTCAGCATTCAGACGTTTTCCAGATTTTATTCGCTATAGGTTCATATAATAATCAAATAATAAAATGGGAAACGGGATAGTAAACGATGATTGACATCCTAGGATTTAATATCAGGAGATAGGAGTTGAGTAACAATTGATAACCATACAAATGACTTTTTTGGAGACGTATTTGTACTCTTGTCTTTGTTTTTTTTTTATTTAGTACTAGCGACCCGCCAGCGGCTTTGCCCGATGCAATATTTTTTTTTATTAAAAAAGAAAAAAATGTTTTTTAGTAAAAAATATCCTATGTTACATTTAGTAACTCCCAGAATATGTGTACAAAATTTCATGATGATTCGCCAAGTAGTTTTTGCGTGAAAGCGTAACAAACATCCACGCATTCACATTTATAATATTAGTAATTTACACACGTCAAATATGTCTCAGGATCAAAAACATTCCGACATCATTTTATCTTTAGACGTTTTTGTTTTGTGTTTTTTAGCTTTTAAAATATTTATTACTTAATACAATTTTAATGAGTGGATGTTCTAAATGGGTGTCGTAGTGTATTTTTAAACTACTTTCAATAGACTAAAGACAATGTTGGGTTTATAAGCATAATAATGTCAGACAATTCGGGCTGAAGTGTTTGACTATTTAAATTTATTTTGACTTTTAATATATAGAACAATAATGCTCAAATTCTAACCACGGCATAGGGCGCCAAACGGCACTGCTAGGCTATAATGAGGTTTAGGCGGTAGAAGTACCTATTTATAAATATTGCTTACAGAAACTACGATGAATTAAAAAAAACAAAAGTCAAAGTTGAAGTTTAATTGCTTATTTTTGTTGCGACCAACATTTTAACGACTTATGTGCTTAGCTGTTAACGCCTTGAAATCGACCCTTAGCCCTCTCATAAATAAGGGGAAAATTACCAAGTTTCAAAGTACAATTAGAATTGTGTTACATTGTAAGGCCCAGTGTACTGTATATTTTATTGAGCATAAAGTTCAGTTTTTATCTGTTACAATGTTGAAAATAGCATTTGAGAGCAAAGGTTGGGATCAGATTCAAATTTCTATTAGGATAAACAAATTAGATAAAAAACCGTCTCCGGGTTTTTATGCTTGATTGTAAAAAAACGCTTGACTTTTAATAATTTTTAATCCACTACAAAGTTTCGTCATGTCCGTCCATAATGTCACAGGCGTTTTACTCAAAAACTACAAGATGTATGTTTTGACGACATGCTAGCCTAGTTGGCAGTGACCCTGCCTTCGAAGCCAGGGGTCCTGGGTTCAAATCCCGGTAAGGGCAGATATTTGTGTGATGAACGCGAGTATTTGTTCCTGAGTCTTGGATGTTTTCTATGTATTTAAGTATATATTTCTCTATATAAGTAAGTTTATCGTTGTCTAGTACCCATGGAACAAGCCTAGAGCTTAGTTTGGGACTAGGTCAATTTGTGTGACATTGTCCTGTGATATTTATTTATTTATTTATATTAATGAAATTTGGAGTATTATAGGTATTTTGTATAAGCAGCTATTTAGTTTGATAGTTATATTGATAGGGTAAGCAGTCCATACAATGTTCAAGAGGATGTATTTTTTATACGTTATTGTTTTTGCAACTTGGTTTATTCGAATTTTGTGAACCGATTGTAATGACGATGTTCTTTTTTATAAGTATCGTATAATGTCAAGGGTAGTTTTTTATAATTTAAAGGTAGAAAATAGGGTATAAAACTGCATATATCGCGATATGTTCGCCAATTACTAGGACTCGGTTCACACAAAACAAAACTATAGCGTGTTTGTAATCAATTTCCTTTCCCCCATGTAGTTAGTTGTCTAAAACCAACAGCACCATAAAACCTTCAGCAAATGACTCCTTCAACTTATTAGCCCAAGCGTTTCTATCTGCTTCCATCTATCCTATCCTGCATTAGTTACTCTACGTTTCAGCCCTAAAGTAAGCAATTACGCACAAGGGAATCGTTAAAACGGGGATAGGACCAAGATAATTAAAGTTGGCCACATTTGGAAGGCTATTTGTGACCGGGGGTCAACAAGTTCCCTTAATAATTAGGTAGATGCGCTATAAGCAGGTTTAACAAAATCCGTTGGAAATGGCAGGAAGGTGTTCCTAAATTAAATGAGGATGTAGCGTTTTAAACAGTTGATGATTAAGGGTTTTGTATGTATGTATGTAAACACGCTATAAGTCTCTGCACACTTTTGTATCTTGTTGCTTTTAAGACTTTGAAAGATTAGTGCAGGATTTCAAACATGACGTTAGTGACTAAGCTCTAAAATGTGAAGCTACTTATAAGGCCGACCGTAGACACAAAATAGATAATGACTAAAACAGTAAAACTTTGAGCGATTGAGAAATAATTGGCAACGAATAGCCAAATAATTACAAACCTAAAACAATTTTCGTTGGGAAGTTGGGGTCATGCTGAGACATGCTGATAAGAGTTCGAATGATTTCATTGTCCAATGTAAGGATATTGATCGGGATTACCAATTGGTTCTGAAAAAGTTTATTCCAAGGGTCATACACACTCTTAAAAACAAAAGTTGTCTCTCCTGTGGTCAATAGTTAAGAGCTTGTATGCATATAAGGTTACGTTTTTATATTATAGGTCTAAAGCAGTCCTGACGGTGTTTTTGCGGGAATGGGCTTAGCCAAAAAAATTGGCCTTAAAAACGTTAACTTTCGGTGTGTCCACAGGAAAGACGGTAACCTCAATCTGTGTATGCCTTTATTCATTTTAGTGTTACATTATTTTAGACAAACTTCTTGCGTCTCTTCCCTTAGTGACTGTATTCTGCTAGAACTTTAATAGCATCTATTTCACATGAAAAAACCATATTGCTTTTGACTTGTTATCATATTGTCAACATTACGATAGCTCTTATATAATTGACAGTAATGGCGGCCGAGTTAAAAACAATACGATAACACGTTAAAAGCAATATTATCTTTTTACCCAAGAAATTAGAGAGGCCCAGGTAAAGACGTCTCATACTTTCAATTTGATTCTTGTTTTACTGTATTAATTCTCCATAGCCCATACAATTGGGAACATGCATATTTTTCTTACGCTCTCTGGAGAGTACTATAAAAGCGAAGAATAACTGTATACGCGAAATAATTGTCATGTAATTTTTTCATTACATATGAAAACCCCTGCAAAAACACTATACAAAATCGACGACAGGAATGACGTCACAGCTGTTGACTCAAAATATAAGGACCTTATAAAGAAATTTGCATTTATTTCGTTTATTACTATGTTTAAGCCAATATCGTTGCATTATAATATTACGTAAACAAAATGAGAATATCGAAAAAAACAATGTAAACATTAAAAGAAGTTTTAATTTTTTTACGAGTTTTGATTCTATATAAAATCTTAGTAAATGGGTATAAACTTAGTGTAGTGCATTTTATATGCTTTCTTTTACATTTTCTCCTAAATCGTATCAAAGAAACTCAATTCTGATTTTCATGCATGTTCTCTATTCCCTTAACCTTGGCTAACAAATGAATTCCCATGACTAACTTTTTTTAATTCGCTTTGTATAACTGTACCATCAACCAACTATTTAACCAATTCCATTTGAAAATTGGAATTGCTCTCGAAAATTCATCCATTAAATCCACAAGAGCAAATTTACAAAATGAATTATATTGGACAATTGGAACCACAACAACTAAGGGCTGAAGCTAAAGCCTCCTACCCTCAAAATGGCGAAATCCTAATTCAAAACACAATGGGGCAGTCTGACCACGGCCAACCCCTCGTTCTATAAGCCACAATGCCAAGGGTCCATTGTCATTATTTGTCGTGGTTTTTGGCGTCTGTTTTTGACTTGACCAGCACAGAGTTTTAATGGGGCAATGATTCTTGGAAACTTTCCTCTGCACGTTTCGCGATATATTAAATTTGTGAGATATTAGCTTTGCCCAGGCTTTGTTTTATGAAAAGCGAACCAGTTTTGCGCCCGTGTAAATAAAAGTGTTTATTCAAACCGGCAGTTAACAGAGTTTATTATTCGAAAACAACGCAACTGTTAAAATTATTTTGATGAATGAAAGTTTAAACTATGAATAGGAAGTTCATTGTTATAGTTAGGGTATGTTACACAATGTTTAGATTTAGCATAAAAATACTACTTATAATAAACCGGGCAAGAGCATGTCAGACCATACTCAGTGTAGGGTTTCGAAGCCGTTAACTACTACAAACATGAAGATCAAGAAGTAATATCTAATTTACTATTTATTTATTTATTTATTTATTTATTTATTAAATAAGGTACACCAACAACAAACATATTAACAAAATTACAATAAAATAAATTTGAACATAAATAAATAAATAAATTTAAAAAAAAAAAAAAAAATTTATTTTTTTTATTTTTATTTAATTTTAAATTTATTTTTTATTTATTTTTTTTTTTTTTTATTTTTTTTAAATAAATTTAAATGCAATTGATTCATTTAAGTAGGTATAGACACTTTAATCGCCTGTATCTTAAGAACCAATGATGTCTTCTTAGTCGTGATAGTTTCTCTTTAAAGTTCGTTATATTCTCTTTCGTTTAAGATTTTTTTCAGATTATTGGTATTTGTAGTTTTGGCTGTAGGGGGGGGGGCACTTGACTCTAACAAAAAATAGCGCTAGCGTATTGAAAAATACATCCCCACGATACGTGAAGGGGAGGTACCCAAAAACATTTTTTTTTCAATATTTTATTTTACCACTCTGTAGGCGTGACTAATATAATATGTATTCATGCCGAATGACAACTTCCTAGTACTAAGAGTATCTGAGCTGCGCGGACGGACGGACGGACATGGCAACTATATGGGTTCATAGTTTGACTACGGAACCCTAAAAAGGACAGCTAAAAATGATCTCTCAGATAGTGTGATCAGAAGGTTGTGAAACACGCCCTTGTAAAATTTTATGTTGCAAAATTCAATTAGTATTATTCATAAATCCTACTAATATTATAAATGCGAAAGTTTATATGGATTGTTATTCTTTCATGCTGCAACGGCTGAACCGATTAAGATGAAGTTTGATATAAACTATAATAATTACAGTTTCCTCTTCATTTTACGTTTTTTTGTGTTAAGTGTCACTTTCCGTCTCTTCACCAAGCGGCCCAAAGGAAGACTAGCGCTGCGCTGGCTTCACGGCTAGCTAATGCTGAGTTGGGACCGTTTCGCAACCATTGCTCTGTCTAGTTCTTTTTGTATGTAATGTAATTTTGTATTGATGCGAATAGATGTCTCTAAATCTTCATCTTTATCCCAATAAAAAAAAGTTCCCGAGGGACAAACGATAGAAGCTAGAACTTATTGTTTTTTTATCGTAATGCGTCATGTTTTGGGCCACAGGTTCGCCAAAGTTGACGTCGTGACCGTTGCTGGTAGACTGCTACGAAATGGCGAGAACACGACATTTTTCTGCTAGAAGCAGAGACCGGCTCGCTGTCCTAAGGGTTTTCGAATGGGTTTTTATATGGATTTTACTTAGAAAAGCCGTATCGCTTAAAAGCCGTTTGATTCGCTTTTAAAAACCACTATCCCATTCAAGGGGTTTCGAATGGGTTTTATAAGGGTTTTACTTAGAAAAGCCGTTCGATATGCTTCTTAAACCGGTTTTTATACACTTAGGCAGCGTTTCCACCAAAGCTGTGCGACGTAGTGAACTGGTGTACAAGGAAAAAAACCACCAATAGAATTCCTAGCCTCACTCAGCGTAGCTCTCCTATTGGTTGTTCTTTTCCTCGCATACCACTCCGCTATCTTGCAAAGCTTACGAGACAACTTAAACTTGCGGCGGACCTGTTTATCGATGTGGATAAAATATCCGTCACTTTCTGCCCAGTATGTAAGTGCGAGAGTGACGGATGCTTTACCCACCGTGATAAAGGCGACCATAATACGAGCGAGAACCCAAGTTGTATTTGGACCAACGCTCAGACCCCTTTGGATCACTGAGCAACCAAACTGAACGAATCACTCTGTAACCATTGACACACAAAACAAGTCAGTGCAAATAAAGCGTCCCCTTACATGCAAATGCGTGGATTTAGTGACATTTCGTTAAGCGCGCGGGCCAAATCGCCTCTTCTCGATATCGGTTGCTTATTCAATCGCGTCGATTTGAGCGAGTGGGCGAAAATACAGTTGGGTGCACCGAACAATTTACAATTCACTTGCCGCTCGGTTCAGACTCCAGTGCCGTGCAATTGAGGACAAGTTAAGTGCACAGATATCTTGATCTAGAAAGGTTTTATCGTAACAATAATTGTAATAAAATAAAGTAATCAGGATATTTTGTGCTGTAAAGGGCTTTAAGGGCCCACGGAGGCTTGAAATCTTAACGTCTGTGTATCTGTTCTTTTGAAAAATTTGATCATATTCTCTTGAGACTGTTAACCATGAAAACAAGATTAGAAACAAAATCCTCGATAGTTTTATTTTTCAAACATGACACCTATTTCGCATATTTATAGTTGAATCTTCGAAATGCTTTAATGATGATTTTGATGAGTTGATTATTTATAATTTTTTACTCCTGTCAAACCGTTTTTTAAATAAATTGTGTGGTTTTAAAGTAAACAGCATTTATTTGAACTAGAAGCTGCAATCAAGACACGCACAAACTATCTTTGTCTCACGGTCTTCGCACGGAAGGACATGAAGCCATTTCTTTTTATTATTGTGTGAGCATGGTGCCATAAATTATGTGGCCGCTTAATTACAAAAGAAGCCCTGAAACAATTGAAAAGTTCATTTTAATAGCGATGTAAATATTTTCCGCATTCCAATAAAAGTTCCAAGGACACCCCATTTATTTTAACACGTATCTAAATTAGTGTTCATTATTTTAATTGCACGCCATTACAATCGTATGAAATGTATTTTAGCCGAGCGTTTTCGGAGTTCCACACAGAAATGTTGTAACCAAGTGTCGTAAAGTGCAGGAGAAACGCGACCGTATCAGAAGGGATCAAGAAATAATGTTTAATATCAAGTATTTCTTGTCACTAGCATTCGATTGTGGAGACCATTGTGGTCTTTTGACTTACTTTGCTGACTTTGTTTCAACTGTTTCAAGTTTGGTTCAAGCCTGATTTGCAATGTATTTGTGTTTATCTAGAGTATTATTTGGACCACACCTCATTTTTTCAAATCACATATTTTTTCAACTATTTGGATAAGGACGACACCTGAGGGCTTATTGTCTAACGCACTTGCAATCACGATCGTTTTCATTTTGAAAATCGAACGCTCGTCTGCATACAATATGAAAACAATTGCTCCACTTTGAAGCCGGCTGCGATTGCGAGTGCGTTAGACAATAGCCCCTCTGAATACATCATAATTAGATTAAATTAATGAAATAGCTAACTTTTTGTGTAAAACTTACTACGTTGACGTCTTCATAGTTTTAATTGATATTTCGTCGTCTTACTTACTCAAACTCATATCTGCATATTTTTTTTGCGGTTGGTAATTTCATTTTCGTTCAGAAATGCTTAGAGGCAATAAGTTTACCAACGGCAAACAAAATATGCAGATATGAGTTTGAGTAAGTAAGACGACGATTTACTTGATAGTTTGTGTTTTATTTTGAATTTATAGTATTTTTTTAACTTGGCCGTCATTCTTGTTTAGTAAATAAGAATCTCGTATCGTTGACATTACAATAACATGTCAAAAGCAATATGGTTTTATCGAGTTTTAATTATTTAGCAGCAATATATGGTTTACGTAGTTTTAGGCCATCTTGTTTTTATTATCGCAAGCATCTAGGTAACATTATGATAGCTCTTATTAAACTTACACGTAAGAGTTACAACTTCTTTTACTTACTAAATCCTCGCGAAAGCTCGCAGGAAAAATTCTGATTGTATAATGATACAATCAGAATTCGAAACAATTTCGGAGAAATACATGAGATGACCTACATTTTTTTTTCGTGACGCACGTATTGTGTGAAATTCATTGTTTTCGCGCACATTGTAAGCAAGTGGGAGGCAAACATTCTAAGTTTTGTAAAGGCCAAGAATAATACAAGCATACGTCACGTTTTTGAATTTTCGAATCGCCTTTGTTTTGCGTAAGTACTTTTATGGAATCTATTCGTAACAACAGATTCATTTCACTCAAGGTGTATTATTTTCTGTTTCTATGGACTCGATATGTAGGTATACAACGTGTCACAAAATAATCCGTAAAAAAGAAATGACGAAAGTAGTGTCAACCCTAGTATACTGTATAGGTAAGATACTGAATTGACGTTATTTAATACTTTTGTAATTTCTTTTTTGCGGATTATTTTGTAACACGTTATATATACATATACCGGGTATGTCCTGTAATAGGAGCAATAAATTGAGGGATCGTTTCTAATCTATAAACGTAATCTATAAACGTAGCAACATATTTGTTCTACAACTTTAAAAAAATATGTAATTAAATATTTGTGATTTTTTCGAACAAACTTAATAGCATTTTTAATGTACTCCATCCAATAGTCTAGTTGACATGTACTGTCCGCCTACAAACTTCGTAGTTGTCGCAATACATTGCTTGCTTGGAAAATCTAAACTCATTAATATTTGGTTAACAATAAGTTTTTTTCAAAAGTTGTAGAATTAATGTTGTTACGTTTGTGGTGTGGAAACGATCATTCAATTTATTGCTTCTATTACAGGCCACACCCGGTATGTATATATCTATTAAGTTGACGTAAGTGGTTGACGTGATCTGTTATGAGCTTACGTCAAACCTTTATTTTTATTCGATAATCGAAAATCGCTAACTTAGCGTCAGGCCTCTTCACCAGGGGCCTCTATATTATGCGTAGGATACTGTGTTTTTTTACATTATATTAGCACCTATCGCTTGTCATAATACTATGTAAAGTTGTTATCAATTGAAAGGGACAAAAATGCAAACAAAACCAACCAATTTATGGATCACATTTTTAATGATTTAAACACTTGACCATTACTTGCATATTAAGCTTAAGATTAAATAACTAATAGTTTAACTATTTTTACATATTAAAATTCTTGATAAAAATTAACAACATGTGTGTCAAACTGTACCTAACTTGTTTACATCTTCGCTCTTCTATTGATACCGAACTCACCTGTCAATTGTTATTGGAAAGCATTGATTTCTAGATTCAACTCTCCACTGTTGAATGTTTTGTATTTTTAGGGCTAAAATTCTACACGGTATAATCTTATTCCTTTTGGCATAATTTTGTATTGGCAACGTTTTAATATCTTTTATTTACTTGACAATAATGGAGCCGAGTTAAAGATAAAAAGCTCAGCCCTAACTTCCTCGCTATGTTAAATTATGAGCTGCTAATGTAAATCGACATATCGCACCTTCGGTAGAACAAGGGCAAAATATACAATGTGACTAAAGGGGCAATTATGCCCTTGTACACTAGAACAAAGGGCACAATGTACAATTTGACTAAAGGGGCAATTATGCCCTTGTTCTACCGAAGGTGCGATATTATTATAGAAAATCCATCCCAAAAACTGTAAAACATGATGCAAAAATAGTTGTAACAACTCGCAAAACTACTGTACTTTGAACTTAGGCAGTAACAGATTCAGCAAACCCATTGGGTCTCATTAACATAGCAAGCGTGGGCTCTTACATATAGTTCTTGTATCTCGCTGAGACGTGCTATTCAAATAACGACTCTACAGTAAAACATATAAGAATGGGAACAGACCAGCGTCGCATGGAAGAACGATAACACTTCTTCTAAGCTAACATGCAAATATGGTCTCTTTACAAAAACTTTAAGAGGATTTGTGTTTGGCTTTGACATTGGAAAGTTGGTGTTACGAGGGAAACTATTCGATGTTGGAGCCCATTGTTATGTTCAACTTCATTCTCGTCTTGGTCGTAGTTTTCATAAGCTATTTACTTAACTTTACATGTTGTGAGTTCGGACAGAATAAAATCTTTCACGTCGTTTGAAGCATGAAAATACAGATTTAGTGATTACAATAGATATTAAACAACTATTAAAACCGATCAGCAATAGATAATTGGGGGTTATTATGACATAACTATGCAGTGGTACTATACAAGTTGCATTCGACAATCGTTAGCGATTATGTTTCGATTGAAAAATATATGGGATTGACGTAAGTGTCACGTTACTATCTCGGTGGCTTACGTCAATTCCATTCATTTATCAATCGAAACATAATCGCTAACGATTGTCGAATGCAACTTGTCTAGCACCAAGTTCTGTTTACGCCCAGAGAAAAGGACAGAGCTATAATAGTTATATAGCTCTGTGCTTTTCTCTGAGCGTAAACAGAACTGCATAGTCATGTCATAACTATCCTCTAGATAACTTTATATTATTTTGTAGCTGAGTCGTGGCAAATGTCAAATGACTTCAGCCGGCCGAGCTGTCCAGCCGGCTGAACTTATTGCCTCTAAGTATTACTAAATGAAAATGAAATTACCAACAGCAGAAGAATATGCAGATAAGAGTTTGAGTAAGTAAAATTAAGATTTGCCACGACTCAACTTCAGACAATAATGTTATCTGTTATCTGGTGGCGAGGCAGGCAAGGCACCGGCGAGTGCGGGTAAGCTGCACGTAGAATAAGGCGCAAGGGTTGCAGGGCATCCTGGATGGAAGTATAAGACCGAACTAATTTAGAATAGAATAGAAAAGAGAAAAGTTAATTCAACGAATACATCAACGGAAGGGTGAATAGCAAAAAAGATACATACATACCATTTTACCATTTCCAGAGTGGGGTAGGAAGAGCTAGAGAAATACCAAAAACTCCAAAAAGACTTATTGCTATTGTGTAACCATATTTTGCAGAAACAAGCTAAGATGTTTACCCGCTGGTAAACAAATCGATTCTCTGCCTTTTGGCCGATAACTTTTTGACAAATGCATCGTTTATTTGCCAACCCGCTTTTTTTTCCGTAACTACAAATACTTCAGGATTTTTATAAAACTAACCTAACTACACGATAGTCCTGAAATAAATCCAGAATTATTTATAGTGTCGGAAGAAAACGCGGGTTGTCAAATGACATGTTTGTGAAATGAATCATTTGTGAAACATTGGTTATGAAATGATAGGATACCAAAAAATTCACAACAACCACCAACACAACATGCAACCTGTCACTTATACACTTATAAGTGACAGGTTGCAAGTCCATCGCCTAACAGTACTAGAAACCTCATTCCCTTAAACGCCTCTTACGACATCCACGGGAAGACATGGAGTGGCACTATAGAATAGTGCCACTCCATCCGGCAACCACTCGAGGGCTAGTAGAAAAGATACAACATGATATAACTAGTTCTTATCTCCTAATAAGGAACACTATTAGAATAAAAAATACAATTATGATAATGTATGCCAAATGGAAATGGTCTCTACTCAGTAGTGTTCATTTGAACACTAGATCCACGAACGACTGAAAGAATCAAGTTAAAACGGTGTATAAATAATGACCATGCTAATTATTTCACTGGCTGTCATGCCTCCACACTGAAACACAGCAGCATATGTACGTTCTACCTTTATTTACACCATTTTGTTTTATTTTAAAACCTCCCTGCAATAAGAGACTCATATTTCCAGTAACACGCCTGGCGGTAAATTTAACTCAAGGAAAATTCAGAGTTTGTTGATATTTTCCTTTCTCTTGAGATAAAGTACTAACACATTGCTTTTACTCGGCAACATATTCAATAAAACTGGGATGTTTCTTTTACGAAACAGCATAACATTCACGGTGGTTTTCGTGAATAGTATTAGGTAAGTATATAAAGGGGATTTAAGTTTCGAATTTTGATCGAAAATATCGAATTTTCTCAACTTAGAGAAGCTCAATCTATGCCCTCTTATTGTCTGCGTTTGTTATGGTGCTTAGTTACCATAAACTGAAATAAAAACATTAAAAACCTCTCTACAAAGATCTGTTTCTTTAAAAGTAAATTAACCTACAAAGCAAACATTACGTTCACTTTACGTACACACGTATAATAATAGTTACATATAAAATAATAATTGTTTATCTTATTTATTTACTGTTAACGTCATCAAAAATCAATCAATCAAGTAAAAAATAGAATGTAAAAAATATACATTTTCACCTCAGCACCTCAAAAAGGATGGTTTTGCTGTTTAAAGTCAGTGAGAAAAAGTCGATTTTGTTGCGAGCGTGAGTAAAAGTAACATTTTAATTTTTGTTCACCATATAAAGGCGGCACGCGGGCGGCTTGGATATGTCATTTTATTTTTACAATGTTCTTTTTAGGGTTCCGTAGCCAAATGGCAAAAAATGGAACCCTTATAGATTCGTCATATCTGTCTGTCTGTCCGTCCGTATGTCACAGTCACTTTTTTCCGAAACTAGGGTGAATTGCAGAAAAAATGTACCTTTTAGTTTAATTGGTGTCCCGTGAAAACACGGTGGATTTAAAATTATATCATGAGAAGAAAAGACGATGTAATTATTTTTCTTAAAGTATGAGAATTCTTAAAATTCAGATAAAATTATTTTTATTTTTATTCTGTGTTATTTATATAGATTTAAATAAAAAACAATCCTGCGATACGCGAGTACTTCATATATTATGGTCATGTCCCAATTCCGAGTGTGTTTTTATCTAGGAAATTTGTTACGATTTATATTAATTCTTATAAAGCATAACTGTAAACTATTCAGTCCTTTTTAGTTAATCTTTAAGTTCCGTACAAATCTATTCAATTTTATTGTAAATAGTTATGAAATTTTAATATTAATTTACCTGTCCCAACTTACTGGACTTTCGTTACTCAGCTTTAGTTACGGAGCATTTAATCCCAAAAAAAGTTTTAAATATCTTAGTAGAATTACTTTTTATCAATCTGGATACACCTTGACATCTATAAAACTATTGAACACAGCGACACCCATTTTGTTTTCAACGAAGTGGCACGCGGATTGCCAGTCTAGTGTATAAAATCTAAAAAATCTCATGGTGATAAACGGCGATTTTCTCGGGTAAAAGTTTCATTTTCGTACACCACTTTATTCATTACCGTGTAGTTTTACTCTGCTTCTTAAGAATTTACAAAGTTCTAGAACAATGCATTACACGTTTGAAGGGAAATATATTTTTTAGGTTAAGATTTCTCATATTATCATTCTCAGTTTCGTTATTTTTCGTTATGTAACGAAACTGAGAAACTGTAAAGCCTATTTCATACAATAAAACTATATAGACAATACTGGTGTGTAAGTTTGTTTCAGTCGAAAAGTCTGCCACGGTACAAACCATCCATACTAACATTATGAATGTGGTGTGTCTGTCTGTCTGTTACCTCTTCACGCTTTAACCGCTGAACCGATTTAGATGAAATTTGGTATGGAGATAGCTTGAGTCCCGGGGAAGGACATAGGCTACCTTTTTATCCCGGAAAATTAGACAGATCCCGAGGGAGCAGCGATAAACGACTTCTACGCGGACGGAGTCGCGGGCAAAAGCTAGTACCATCAAATGGGGCTATTTGGTACTAAGTAATCACAAGCTTTTAGTTGATATATTTCTTGTCATGGCTATGATAGAACTGTAAAACTCGGTGTCAGGCTAATTTTTCAGTTCTGCCATTGCCATGACACAATTATAGCAACTAAAAGCTTAATAATTACTCGATTCCAAATAGCCCCGTGATTCCCAAATAGCCCCATTTTACGGTACATAATATGTGTTTGCATATACATATACACTAGGTCAATTTGTGTGAGATTGTCCTGTGATTATTATTATTATTATTATTATTATTATTATTATATGGACTGTAATGTTTTTTTGCCTTTGTCAATTCCCTAACCGATTTTTTTGGAGTTTTTCGTGTATTCTTTTTTGTAAAGATATGGCTGGCTGTAGCTATTGATTCAATAACACGACTAAAAAACACTATTGTTTACAGTAGAACATGGCTCCAATGACAAATGCTGAAAGGCAAAAGAAGTACAGAGAACGTTTAAAACAAAACCCTGCAAAATATGAGGAGTTACGATTAAAACATTTAGATAGAGTAAAAAAATCAAAAAGAAATGGAATAAAAAATCAATGGAATAAATAATTCTGCGAATGAAACCACAAGATATCACTAGTATTCTTCCATGTGTCCGACGCTTTATTTTATCAGTTTCGTTACACCAATTATCAATTTCGTTTACTCTCAGGTTAGTTACGAAATTCAAAAGGTACATTTTTTCTGCAATTCACCCACTATAAGAACTACACTGTTGAAACTTGGTAAGTAGATGTGTTCTGTGAACCGCATTAAGATTATCACACAAAAATAGAAAAAAAAAACATAAATTTTGGGGGTTCCCCATACTTAGAACTGAAATTCAAAAAAAAATTTTCATCAAACCCATACGTGTGGGGTATCTATGGATAGGTCTTCAAAATTGATATTGACTGACTAACATACTTTTTCTAAACTGAACAGTTTGCGCGAGAGACACTTCCAAAGTGTTGAAATGTGTGTCCCCCCCCCCCTGTAACTTCTAAAATAAGAGAATGATAGAACTAAAAAAATATATGATGTACATTACCATGCAAACTTCCACCGAAAATTGGTTTGAACGAGATCTAGTAAGTAGTTTTTTTTTAATACGTCATAAAAACATTGATCAAAGCTACAACGAAATTTATATTATGTTACTATATGGGCGAGTCCGACTCGCACTTGGCCGCTTTTTTATTTTAAGGTTATATTTTCTCGCTGCTGAGGTAAAAAATTGTATGTTGTATGTTGTTGTATGTAATTGTAAATTGTAATTGTACGAGACCAAAGTTAGTTACATCTCGTATCGTTGAATCCCTCGCTGCACTCAGGATAACCTAGAATCAAAATAAAATAGAATTCTAGAATCCTTCACTTGCTCGGGATTCAAAATTAACACTCGCAGCTAAAACCAACTTTGCTCTCTTGCTGCCCAAATAAATATTATTCAATAAACACAACAAGACACAAAAAAAAAAAACAGGGAAGTAAAAAGACAAAGTTGTATGGTGTCTTCGTGGCAGTGAACCGGGTACTGGCTCAGCATAATGCTGAGGTGCTAGGCACCAGCAGCGCTGATATTCAGCCAGCACCGAGTGTGACAGACGGACGGAACGTTGCACAAACAAAAACTAATTTTACTTAAGCAGATTCGATTATTTTCCATTTGTAATGACATTGCACATACTACAGATATTTCATTGAAGATGCCATTATTGGGGGTAGGACAGCATAGCGGCCATAGCTATTTTTTTTTTAGTTAAGTCACAAATAAAAATCAAATTGAAGTTTTTATACTGCATGGGTGATTTTAGGATCATGATCCGGAATGGCCGAAAGTGAATAAGATGGTCATACTGAACAACTTTTCCGATGGGACCAACCACGAAATCGCCAAAAAAAACAGCTGTTCCATACATTAACGGTGAATTAATTGAGAGTTAATGTATGGAACGGCTGGTTTTTTTGGCGATTTCGTGGTTGGTCCCATCGGAAAGGTTGTTCAGTATGACCATCTTATTCATTTTTGGCCATTCCGGATCATGACCCCAAAATCACTCAGTACATACATAAAAACATTGCGACGTATTATTAACACTTAGAAAATGCTAGTTCAGGTCAAATCAATGCTTATATTTTGGAATTTATTTTATCTAGCAATTAGATTGATTTGTTATTTTAACTTTCAAATAATTCAAAAACTACACAGTGATTTACACCCGTATTTAAGACAAAAAAGTAATTATGTACTTGAGTAATAGTAATTTCAAAAGTCGTACCAAAATCGTTCCTTAAATCATTACTTTTACTTATGTAATTACCTACTTTTCTTATCTATAAATACGGGTGTTCGTATCAAAGAAAAGCATTGCTTAGTGAGACGTATCTTTGAATAGGAATGAACAACGGAGTGACCAGTGACATTGTTCCTTGGATTTGATTTGACCTAACAACCCTTTACAAATTAATATACTTCTAAATTTTACAATGTAATTAATACTCACTATTTCTAACCGTAATCTATCTTTTTAAATCTCTCGGAACGAAGCCAAAACATACGTTTGCTCAAAGTGTTCCTAATTTAAACAAAAAAATAGCGGAGCATCAGCCTAAGCATCGCAGTTTAAAAAGGATTACCATTCATTAGCGCCGGTCCCATTCCCAATGTTTCGAATCAATTTACCTTTAAAACTAAACTTTATAGGTCGTTAATGGAAACAGATAGCCCTGTAACCCTTGAACTTAGTGTTATTGGGACTAGGAATTTCCGTACAGGCTTTGTGCCAAAGAGGACAACAATCACGGTATATGGTAAGCGAGCGTGCATATTTTACAAACTACTATGTATGCTTTTAGTATGTCGCTTTGCCGACCTTTTTTACCGTAAGGTTTTAGTTTTTTTGTTATTTAACTTGAAAAAAATGGAACAAAAAAACAAGACAGCGCATTCTATCACGATATCGCAAATAAATGATAATTATTTTATTTCATATAAAAACAATTTAATTTTCTAAGCATCACAATCAAGCTACTTTAAGGCAGTTTTAAGTTACTACCAACAGCTAACTGCCTCGTCAAATGCTTTACCAGATTTGTGGGGTTATTTCAGTTCTCTTTAAAATGATTGGTAAAGACCGGCTTTTCGAAAGAAATGTTTAATAAAGTATTGAGATTTGCTAATCCAGTTTTCACTTTGAAAAATTATTAAAAACTTATAAATCAAAGAACTGACAATCAATACCAACTTTAGCCTAATATGTCTTAGCCAGCGCCTTTGGGTTGGCAAGTGAAACTAGTTGACAAGATACGGCACACGTCTTAAAACGTCTTAACTTCGAAACCTCGACCCTTAGGGGCTAAAATTTGAAACCTTATCTTTTTTTTATATTTAGGAGTAGGCACACGAGCACTCAGGCCACCTGTGAATTGTCAAGAGTATAATCCTAAGACCTCAAATGCGTTGCCAACCCTGAGGACGAAGATGGAATGCCTCTATGCTAGTAATTTCACCGGTTGTCTTATTCCCACACCAGAACACAACAGTAGCGATCCGGACGGACCCTGCACAGGGTCCTACCACCACTAGTTCTTTCACGCTATCTCTCTCACACTAACCACTACTACCGTTCTTATTCATCCATCCTGCATAACCCTTCTATCGGCTGCGCGCAGTCCAGCAAACCGTGCAGCAGCCTATAAGCGCTTAGGCTGTTCTCTTTCCACTTTGTAGCTGAGACCAATTAATCCAATACAGTTGGCCGTGTCATTAGCCCGTGGTGGAAGTAACAGGCGATTCCACTAAGTTATGAGTATGGCTCCACCGAAACACACCTGCTCCTAAAGGAGTTTGGGTAATGCAGCATAGTTGAGCTATGGCGACGTAAAGAGCATGTCGACGACGTCGCAGGTTAATTTTCTGAAGTGTATTTGATGTTCAGTGCCACGGAACACGATTTCGGGATCGTTTTCTATGGGCATTGTGAAACTTGGTACTAAACAAGTTTAAACAAATTCATTGTAAAAATTGTTATAAAGATCTGTGGCCCTAGTCAAGATGTATTGCGTGAATGTTATAGTTATCGAAAATGTATAGGATTAACGTAAGAAGGTGCGGTTTGCCATAAGGCTAAGCTTAGCCTTAATACAAACACTCAACTTGCCGGTAAATAATGTTATTAAAATAACTTAGTCGCGGATTCCGACGATAAGGGCAACATCATCAAATGACAACATTTGTCTGGCTGTTTGTAATTTTCCAAGGCTTCCTTACTTATAAGAAAGTTGAAAATTATTAAAATGTCACTTTAGTCCTAAGAAATTATGTCAGTTTTGAGCGTGAGAAGAGAAAAATTCAACACATTTTATTCTTAATCCTAGTTCACTGCTGAACCGGGTCTTGTCGCTATTTATTTTTACGTTCAAAGGAAAACTACTGAATCTTGTAGCAACAGAAGTACTTACGTAGTCAATCGGTAAACGGTTAGTATTGTTAACTTTGTATAGCACAAACTCCCAAGGGTCCAAGAGCGAACCTTGCGGCATACCAGCTTTAGTAGCGTGAAATCAAGATAATTGACTTCGAATTAAGTGAATAGTGTAGTGTGAAATTAGTGGTGGTAGGACCCTGTGCAGGGTCCGTCCGGATCACTACCACCATTTTATCCATTAACCACCCGCCAAGCAACAGTGTTCGCATTGTTGTGTTCCAGTGTAGGGAAAAGACAACCAGTGAAATTACTAGCATAGAGGCATTCCATCTTAGTCCTCAGGATTGGCAACGCATTTGAGGTCTTAGGATTATACTCGTAGTAATAAGAATTCAAATGAGTATGGGTCTCAGATTCAACTTAACATCAGCCTTTAACATAAAAAATAAACCTAAATATCCCACATTAACGTGTGGAACTACAAAAGATATCAACGCATCCGAATACTGAGCATGTTTCCAAAACACAAAAATACCTAATACTCGTAACTAACCGAAAGGCTTGAACTCTACAGTTTTTAAATATGTCTACAAAAAATTGAAAATAAAGTTTTTACATGCATCTAATAATATCTCAAGAAGGTATGATTCATAAAAAAGAAAAGAAAAATTTGTAACACGTGTATACAAGTAGCATCTACGTTACCAACTAGTATATTATAATTATTATTACGTAATCGAGTTCTAGTTTTAGCTTTATATTGTTATAGCTACTAAAGGTTATCAAAAAGATGAGCCACCTAATTTAAAGGCGTCACCGTCGTCTGTAGACGTTACAAATGCCAGTGGCATAAAAATAGTAGCTTCCTTTAAGTGAGTATTCCTTTTAAGCTTCGTTTTAAGGAGGATTTGTCAAGCGCAGAGAAAACACCTGGAAATGAGTTTGTTTTATAATTTTATAGCACGAAGAATAAAGAGTAAAAAAACTATAGTAGTTGGTTTTAATGTTTACTGGTAAACAAATAAATTCTAAAAAGCACTTCTCGTGATAGAGGTTATAAAACACACCTTGAGACCCAGATTGCCCTTTATTTTCTGACTGGGCTATCCTTGAATCTCCGACACCATTTCATAGATTTTTTTACTTCACCGAATTTCCATTTCATCGGCAGGCATAACCACGTGCAAGAGTTATCATTTTCTGGTCACCGGTCTAAGCGCACCTAACCTACGTAACCCATTCTAAAGATAACCTAATAACAATAAGGTTTGAGTAGAAATTTGCGGTAAATGAAATGAAATTCGGTGGAACGTCACATTTGATGAAAAAGTATCCGTGTTTCAAAGGAATCCTATTCTTAATTCCTTTGCTGAGTTTCACGTCGTTCTAAAAAACTCATTTGACAGCTGTCAGCGCAGTACAAAATATAACCTCGAACACATGTCATCAAGAGGGCGCTGAGCGTCCAGTAACGCCCTCATTAGTATAAGATCGAAGAGCGGTTTTTCGTTGTACAAATAAAACACATAAAATATGACAAAGTTTAATAACTTTTAACCTTCGTGTAGTCAACTTAACGGAAAAAGGTCGCCACTTTTTCCGTTAAGTTACTTACTCATAATTCAACTGTTGCCAAGTTATATCACACCCCATAATTTGTGTACTCATAAAAACCGCTCTTCGATTTCAAGACAATACTTTAGTTACTTAATTAGAAAACACAGTAATAGTAATGTGGGTGCCACTGGACCCTCGGCGTCCTCTTAATATGAAATCTATAATACAATTATATTACAATTGGGGAAGTAACGGATAAGACATAAAAATAAAATTAATAATTGTGTACGTGCTTAATTATTTAATCAATTCTCTGCACGTTTTATATTTTAAGATGCCTAACATCCATCTAAAAATATAATAAAATAATTTATATGGTCCATTAAAATTGAAACTTATCAAGTTGTGAATGTCGCATTTAAATGGTAACCTAAATTTTAATAACGCTGTCACTTGTAACTGATACCCTATTAAATGTTCCAAGTCCTTGGCGGCGTCTTCCGAAGGTCGAGGGGTATTCAGGTCGCTCTGACCTGATAATTAGAGGGAGTTTGATAAAATAATATTTAAAAATCAAATAAACGATACTTTAAAGATTATGAGATTATTAGTCAGTTTAAGGCGGACCTAATGCCTAATGGCATTCTCTACCAGTCGACCAAATAACCAATGAGTAATTTACATTATTCAGTAAGTGCACAGAAAAAAAAGACTGATAAAACTAAAAACTTAACATAATTATCCTATCTATTGCTAATACTTAAATATTACAATACATATATACGTCATATACTCGTACATATAATACTCATACTAATATATTACTTATATAATACAAAAATATAAAAAATTAATATACCTATCAAAACAAAAGCGGAGAATAAAACGTGATGAGATAAGCTAAATGTCTTGATATTTAATGTTTTCATATTCATATCAAAGATTTTCTAACGTCGCTTGACTTCAATAAAACTGGGACTTTTAACCAGTTCATATAAACACAATGGCTCTGTAGTTTGTCAAGTCCCATACTAGTAACAAATTGCATGATAAAATTGTGCATCAAATTTCCATCATAAACCAGGATTTAAAACTCATTCCCGCCTCTCATTTTGTGAAGGGGTTCTGAAGTTTATTATTTATTCGTTTTCTGCATCACTTAGCGCAAACCAAAAAGCAAGCTGATAATTATTACTTTAACTAAGAACTTTCGCAATATTATTGATTTTCTATTTAAAAAAAAACCTATTATATCCCTTTCAAAACAACGATGCTACAGACAGATACACAGATACGAGTTCACACGTTAAAAAACGGGGGTTTAAAAAAGTTAGAAAAATTCCATTATTTAAATCAAAATATCAGAGCTATTGAAATAAATTTTTCACTGAAGCACAATTGGAACTTTAGAAAAAGAAAAGCAAGAAGGAAACACAACAATAACACATATAGGAACAATAACACATATAGAAGCGTCCCCACTGAGAGCATTCGCGTGTGATATTCGAGCGGTGTGGACGTTGAACCGAGCGTTACTACGTCCACACCACTTGAATATTCTACACCGAATGCTCATTACAAGCGAATGCTCTCAATAAGGAAGCTCCTTAAAGTAATATGAAAGAAGGAAAACAGACAGCAGAAAAGTGATAGCTGTCGCGAAACGACGAAACTCAGCATGTGCCGGCTGTGAAGTCAACGCTGTTCTTCCGTTGGGACCGCTTTTAAAACACGGAAGGTGACACAGATATAAATAATACTACGGTTAATTTAAGAAACAAATAAAACAATTTACCTATCAACACGCCTTCATTCTCAGAGTGCGTAGGCAGAGCTACAGAAATACCAACAATTCTAAAAAGACTTGTTATCAACCACCACATCTTGCACAAGTAGGCTTGTACCAGTGTAGTATTAATGACAGGTTGCAAGCCCATCGCGTAACAGTACTACATGCCCTTACTCCCTTAGTCGCCTGTTACGACATCCATTGGAACATATGGAGTGGCACTATTCTAACCCGGCAACCAACAATAATAATATACCTAGTTTAATAACAATAAGACAACAGAAAAACGAAACGAGTGTGTCAGTGGTTTACAAGAATCACAGATAAGAGCAGGCAGCTCAGGTGGCAGCCACAGGAACTAACACTATTAATTACGCAAAGTTCTAGAACACTTAGAACGTCTTGCAGACGTTTTCTACAAAAAGTATCTTACAAACTCGCAGTTTTAACGTAAATCTTTCACTACGTTTTCAGAATTAAACCCTGAAAGTTGCTCTGGAGCTAACTATTAAAAATCTGTCGAAGCTGACGCCAGACCGGGCAGCAATTACTGCCAATCATCTGGGTGCAACATCTATTTTTAAAGCATTATTCCTCGACGGAAAAACTGAAATTTAAGTTCTTTTTAAGTGACGTTGAAAAGTTAAAGAATAGATTTTTTATAGAGATAGGTAACAACACGAGTGAGAATAAATTTACGTTAAAATGTGTATTTTTTAGGGTTCTGTACCTAAAGGGCAAAAAAGACTCCGCTGTCCGTTTGTCTGTTTGTCTGTTTGTCACCAGACTGTGTCACATAAACCGCGATAGGTAGACAGTTGAAATTTTGACAGATGATGTATTTTTGTTGTGTAGGCCCGTGTGGTTGCCGGGTTAGAATAGTGCCATTCCATGTCTTCCCGTGGATGTCGTAAGAGTCGACTAAGGGAATGAGGGCTTCTAGTACTGTTAGGCGATGGGCTTGCAACCTGTCACTAATACACTGGTAAACATCTTAGCCTGTTGGTGCAACATGTGGTTACAGAATTACCAACAACTCTTTTTGTAGCTGTTGGTATTTTTGTAGCTCTGCCTACCCCACTCTGGGAATGAAGGCGTGATAGTATGTATGTATGTATGTATTTTTGTTGGCGCTACAACACCACATATTTACTAAAAATTGCATAAAATAAATTTAATGTTTTAGTGGGGCTCCCATACAACAAACGTATTTTTTTGCCATCATTGCTCGTTATTAATAACGGGTACCGACGCGTGGACGCTTGAAATAACTTGTTAGTTGTATATTTCACTATAAAAATAAATAATTCACTTGTAATAATATAATTCAGGGGGGCTCCCATACAAAAAACAAATTTTGTATTTGTCTAATGTTGTATAGATAAAGTACGGAACCCTTCGTGCGCTAGTCTGACTCGCACTTGGCCGGTTTTTTTATTTATTTCATGTCATGGAGCAGGCAAACGCACTGGCCACCCGAGTTGTACTTCCTGTTTATACAGGGTAATTTTTTTAACAGTGCACAAATTTTAACATATGATTTTGTAATGTTTATATAATATATTACGACACTAAAACGAGTTATTTTTTATATATTTTTTTGCAAATTATCTCTCTTTTACGTTCTCGTGTGGACACAAAGTCACACTAGAAATGATGACATGGGTTGCCAAGCTGTAGGTATGCGATACACTGTATTAATATTGGAAATTTGAAATTTCATTTATTAACTTACTTAACAACACTCCCCTCTCCTCGCACCCCGCATTAGTGGGTCCATGGATGAATATCGTTAAGTTTGTGGAATCCTTGAATCGGCAATATCTCATATATTTTTTAAGCTAGAGTAAAAATAACACAACATGTGTTATTGATTAACAACTGCGAGGCAAATATAAAAAATTGTGCACCTATTAAACAATTACCCTGTATGTAATATTATTGATCCTCTTATTTAATCTGGTACTTATTCATTTGGATTAATCATCACCAGCCGAAACAAGTCCTCTGTTGGACATGGGACTTCCCTAAACATCTGCATCATTACTTTTGTATTTTTCACCTCCAAAAGCCAAATATTTCACGAGCACTATGCATCATCCAATAATGACACCTTATTTTGCCGGAAATGTCCACACCGATAAACTTACAGAGAAAGCAAGATAGATACAATATCCATCTTGCTTTCTCTATAAGTTTATCGGTGTGGAGTGAAGCTATCTAAAAAGCATTATAAATACAAGCGTTTCCGATAGAAGTTGTCGTTGAATTATTCCTTACTTCTGTACCTGTTATTAATATTGTAAGAGAAATCTTCATACATCATGAGTGAATAAAGTAATTCCTAATAGTTCAATGTATAACAATCGATTAAGCCCAAAGTTAATTATGGTTCGCTATGACAAAGTGAGTAAAGGCACCACATTTGTGACATTCAAGTATTGACGAACACGTAACTCCTTTAACATAATTCTATTTATAGCGTCATAAGGTTCAAAAGTGGCAAAGGAGTCCCTTGGTCGAATATAACTATACTAACGTACAGTAAAACCACAGTATATTACCTAGCAGGGGGGGTCTATATTGTCTGCCATAAAATTAAAGTTCCTTTTTCATCATAATTAGTGTGTTAGAGGTATATTTAATTTTGGAGTTCCCATTTTCTCAAGTCAAATTTGTTGAAAGTCATAATTAGCATAAAGGTCAGTAATAATTGCATTTATAAATAAAAAAAATACCTGATGGTTGCAAGAATGTCATAATAGCAGTAATATTTAACCCCGCCAAATTTTAACTATAGTTTCTAGAGCCTATTTGGAGCAGGGATTGTAAAACCCGTATTATTTAATACCTGTATTTACATTGTCAAATTATTACCGCTAAAAAATAATACCTATATTCGAATTAGAGGTATTGTTGTCATTCCGCTTTTGTTTTTATCGCTATGTATTCACTATTAGCAGTATTAAATACCTGTATTCAATACCGCTATTCATTGTACCTGATAAGTGAGATGTCAATTAGACTTTAATGATCTGTAATTTCAGACTTGTCTAAGGCGAGTCAAAGTTTTTTGTAAGAGCACCGAAAACATTTACATATAAAAATGAACGAGAATATTGACAATGACAGGTATTACTGGTTATGGTTTATAAACTTGAATACCGGTATTCGTTATACCGCTAATCAGAGCTTTAGCGGTATAAATAGTGAAAGTCAATTATAACCGGTAATACCTCATTTAAAACCGGTAGTCAGAATACCGGTAACGATCCCTGATTTGGAGTATTATAATGTGGTGTTACATGAAGTTGGACTTCATGTCCGTATCGGAAATTATACTTCATAAAGTATAATTTCCGAGTTTTTTTTTTAAACGATTCCATAGTTCATTTAATTTGAACTTTGTCACCTAAATCATTATTTACTAAGAAACTGATTAAATTAATTAGTTATACGTTGATGATATTGCTACTTACAACATGAATCTTTCTAGTAAATAATGTTTTAGGTTAAGGTGACAGAGTTCAAATTAAAATTAACTATGGAATTATTTTTTGAATAATGTAAATCTCGGAAATTATGCTTTATTGGACTTCATGTTATACCACATTAAATAAATCCAAATAGGCTCTAGAACAGATGGTTAAAATTTGGCGGGTTACTTGTTGCCACCCTGTATATTAGAAACCTATTCAAATCGGTACATAGAAGAATTCAGAAACAAAATACTGTAAATGAAAAAATATTTTAAGAAGCCGCCTCCACATTATTTTAAAAGTTAGCTCATGACATTCTATTGTTTGATCTCTAATTGAATTAGTACACACCGTGTTGTTGTAACTATATAATCGAAGAAACAATATTTAAGTCCTACAAACAATTAACTTATTTATGAATAAATACATATTAGTGATACTCGTATCGTATAACGACTCCATTACGACACTAGACTAGTATTTTTTTTCAAAGATGCTAATTTAAAAATATATATAAATAATAATAATAATAAATATCACGGGACAATCTTACACAAATTGACCTAGTCCTAAACTAAGCTCTAGGCTTGTACTATGGGTACTAGACAACGATAAACATACTAAGATAGAGAAATAAATACTTAAATACATATAAAACATCCAAGACTCAGGAAAAAATACTCGTGCTTATCACATAAATATCTGCCCTTACCGGGATTTGAACCCGGGACTGCCGGCTTCGGAGGCAGGGTCACTCCCAACTAGGCCAACGCGTTGTAAATATCAAGGGACAATGTCACACAAATTGACCAAGTCCCAAACTAAGCTATAGGCTTGTACTATGGGTACTAGACAACGATAAACAAAGTTGTTTCAAAGTTTGTACATTTCTGGCTCCACCACCCTAATACTCATGAAAAAATACTAGGACACTTTGTAGCCATTATAGTCGCAGTCTTATCTAACTGGGGCACAGTTACATAAGACAGTTAGATAAGACTGCGACTATAATGGTTAAGGAAAGATCTGGCTACAAAGTGTCCTAGGTATTTTGCTTGAGTATTAGGCTCATCGAATCAGAAATGGACATTTGCATGGTATTGTTGTGTTCCGGTGTGGGGATAAGTCAACCGGTGAAATTACTAGCATAGAGGCTTTCCTTCTTAATCCTCAGGGTTGGTAACACATTAATTTGAGATTTGAGAATTCAAATGTCTATGGGTCTCAGATTCCACCTATTAGGTGGGCTGAATGAAAGGCGCTTGATTATTATTTAACAGAAGATATAATTATTCATTTTGGAACAATCAATTTAAGACCGTATAATCTTTGCATTAAGAGTTGTGTCCATTATTGGTACCGTCAGGTTAAAGTCCACACTGGTGCCAACTCCATAAGTGTCTTTGGATGAAACGATGTTATAGTTTTTTATCGCAATCAATAAGGATCGTTGACAAGTCTACTAGAGCTAGAACTGGGGGCAATTTTTAAGCTCACCGAAGATAATTGACTAACTTTAAAATCAATTTGTGCAGCGATTTAATCTACGAGCAGGCCCACCTTTACATATAAAGCCACCTTTAAATGTATATAGCCTTGATATGATAAAGGCGTAATGATATCAAATCCAAAAGGTGGGCCCGCTCGTAGAATAATTCGCTGCACAAATTGATTTTAAAGTTAGTCATTATTCGAGCATTTCTGAATTTTTTTACCACTTTGAGTGACATCTCTAGATAAAAAAAAAAATAGGTACCTAGTAGGTAGAGAACATCAAACTATGCAATAGTTAAATAATGTTCTAATGTGTCCCAAAATATTTGTGTTAAAAGTTCCCTTTGAGTTACCAAATACGTATGAATATCGGTAACACAAAAGGAACTTTACATACAAATATATTGGGACATATTAGAATATTATTTAAATATGTAAATGTTTGATGTTCTCTACCTATCTGCCTTTTTTTTTAATCTGGAGTTGTCACTCAAAGTGGCAACATTTTTGAGAATGACTCATCCGTCGATGAGCTTCAAAAATCGCCCCCCCCCGACCTAGATTTAGTGGATGCAAATAGCATTCAAGTTTAGAGATATAATTAGGCTGAGGCTCTATTCTACCCTGTATAACAATATTTCTTTCAACATGCTAAATGTAATATGGTTTTACCATGTTGAATGGAAGCTCAGGTAGGCTGTGTACCCGTTTATCTTCGTATATATCCAGTGATCGGGGAAAATGGTTCAAATCTTTAACAAAACCTACATTATAGTTATAAAACTATTATCCTTATGGTTCATAAACAGATTTAGGTTAGTGTCTTTTACGTGGACATGCCAGAAGTTAACGTTTTTAAGGCCTAATTTTCTGGCTATGCCCATTCCCATTTAAACGGCTTCAGGACTGCTTTAGACCTATCATATAAAAACAAAAATTTTATGCAGAAAAGCTTTTAACTATTGACCACAGGAAAGGCAACTTTTGTTTTTAAGAGTGTATGTATGACCCTTATACCAAATCCGAGACTCTAATATAGAGTTAAATTGAACACTAATCTGCTAATAATATTCTTATTTTTCAATAATATTCTTATTTCTAGTTAGCTTTACAAGTTTTTTTAAAGTTTTGCACTGTTTTCCCCGATCACTGTATATATCTAGTCCATCCATGACATTTCAACTGCGGTCTCACGAAACATTAGTTAATGAGAGGTACTCTGTCAATTGGAACCTCGTCAAGCGGGTAATACGAAATCAGGTGATCCGTAATCTCCAATGTCAACTTGCCTTTACATAACCCCTGATCTTATCCCTAAAAGGATTAGTGGCAGTAAGGAAATCCATATTAATCCAGTTTGTCAGTTTGTTACTCATTCACACTGCAACGGCTTGACGGATTTTAATAAAAATTGAAATAGAGATAGCTTATACCCTGGATTAAAAAAAAGGCTACTGTTCTTCTCGAAAAATTTAAAACTTCCCGAGGGAATAATGATCACAAAAAAAAAACAGAATACGGAACAGGGCCTTTATTCAGGTGCGTTAAAACGATATCGTGTTTGACACGTTTAAGAATCGTTTATGTCACAGTCGCCATTATTGTAAATGACATAAGAGTTATCAAAACGTTGACAATACGGACACAGGTCCAAAACGATATCGTTATAACGCAGTTGAATAGAGGCCCTGTACATTTAAATCATAGGCATATAACAGGTGGTCTTACCGGTAAATACCGATCTCTAATGTGTCTGTAATCTTTATCCTTACTAATATTATAAATGTGAAAGAGTGGATGTTTGTTACGCTTTCACGCAAAAACTTTTTGACGAATCATCATGAAACTTTGTACACATATTCTGGAAGGTACTAGAAGTAACATATTATACTTCTCATAAAAATCTTTTTTTTTTATCAAATATAAAAATAAAATTGTCAAGAAAAAAAAATTGCAGTGGGCGGAACCGCTGGCGGGTCGCTATTATAATATAAATGTGAAAGTAACTTTATCTGTTTATTACGCTTTCACGGCTGAACCAGTGAACCGATTTCGATGAAATTTGGTATTCATATATCTTAAGACCCGAGAAAGTGCATAGGGTACATTTTTAATGCGAGCAGTGAGCAAAAACGACTTCTGCGTAGATAGGGGGTAATATTTTTCAATAAGTAAATCTCGGATATTTTTTTAATTTCTTGCAATAATGGTTTTATAATAAAAGTGTAAAGGGTTTGGTCTTAGAGTTATAACAAGAGAAAAGTCAATTGGTATAAGATAAAAGTACATAATTATTATGATTATTAAATAAATCTCACGTTTCAAAAATTCCCTTCGATATTTCACTTCTGTGGCGTATAAGCTCTGTGCAAACCCAAACCGCATATTACAAAATATCGATCGGTCAGAACCAATTACTGGAGATCTAGCAAAGTGAATGCGAACTTCCATTTGCGGTATTTAGTTGAGGATTCTTAACTTTTTGATATAGGTGACCAAATTAAACAAAAATTCAGCGCCTTCAAAATAATTCGGGGTAAAGTCGGACAGACTCTGTTAGAGTGTAGGACGACACGTTGGCCTAGTTGGTAGTGACCCCGTCTATGAAGCTAGTGGTCACGGGTTCGAATCCCGGTAAGGGCAGATATTTGTGTGATGAGCACGAGTATTTTTTCCTGAGTTTTGGATGTTTTCCATGTATTTTAGAATATATTTTTCTATATAAGTGTGTTTATCGTTGTCTACTACCCATAGTACAAGCCTAGAGTTTAGTTTTTTACTAGGCCAATTTGTGTGACATTGTCTGGTGATATTTATTTATTTAAGTGAAAGGAAATTACAGACATGTAGGTGGTTTTATGTGTTATTTCATTTTAAAATCGGCAAAATATTATAAATTTAATGAAATCATAAGAAGTGTCAAAAAAAAGGTTACTGTGACTTTTTGGCTCAGAGTTTTATCTTGACGGAAGCGTTTTGTTGACATTGAAAAATAATTATATCATGCCTGACAAAATGGGGTTTATGGAAATTTTTGGTTTTACCATTAATGGGAATGAAATGTGTGCCTAGTAATAATTACTAACTTTTCGACAAGGCTTGGATTTTTTCACGCACACGTGGGTACATGTTTACTCGATGCACAAATTGCACAATCTATCACTTTTCACAATCTCTCAAGGGTTAGCTGGAAGAGATCCCTTAAAAGGATAAGTTCGCCTTTGTACATCTTTTCTATTATTATTTTGGTTTTTCTTTTTTTATACAAAATGGGTTTTCTCTTGACCCCAGTCGAGACTAGAAAATCAGGACAGGGTCGACGATGAAGCGAGCTTACCCAGAAGGTACCTATTTCTTTTGTACAATAAAGTGTTTACATACATACATTTGGACATATAAGTACGAGTAGCAGCACACTTTGGTACTGTGGGAGTGCTGTTAAATTAAACTTTGAATCATGTTTACATTATATTTATTTGAACTTGCTTATTGATATAAAAATAATGCTATGCATAACATGAGGTTTTGTCTAAGTCTGTTTTTGCATCGCATATATTTCTATAATTGCTATTCCCACGGGTTCTTTTAACTTTTCCAGGATGAAAAGTAGCGTATGTGTTAATCAGGGTATAAGCTATCTATTTCAAAATTTCATCGAAATCCGTCCAGGAGCGTGAAGGACACTTTAGTTCGTTAAGGGCCCGTATTATGATCGCGTTTATCGCAGCGGTCAAAGCATCCGTCACTCTCACACTGTACATGTCAGAATGTGACAAACGTTTTAAATATCCACGTTTAGTCACGCGATAAACACGGCCATAAGCTCCCAATTTAAATTTTCAAGCAATATTATGATAAAATAATCGAGTTCACATAATTGTGGCAAAAGTCGGTCCTGTTAATGTTTTACTGTTATAGTTATGAATGAGTATTTACAACCAATAGGGTTGGTCCGATAACGCGTTTTAACTCGAGTTGACCATTCATTGGGTTTAACTGGCAGATAAGCGGTGGTGTATTATTATTTCGTTGTTTGTGGATTTTTTATTACAATTTTATGCGTTCAAATGAAGATTGCTGTTAACAGATTGGAGAAATGCACTGGGTAAGGGAATTAGCCTTGGGGGAGGCCTATGTCCAGCAGTGGACGTCTTTCGGCTGATATGATGATGATGATGAAGGGAATTAGCAATTTAAATAATTTATGTGGTTTGTCCAAAAGTGAACTGATAAGTTTCAAAAGTTTGTATGGACTTATCTAGGACAATGGTTGGTAATAAAAGATGGGCTCAACTCGTTGGTAAGACGACATTATGTAAAACGGTTAGAAAAAGGTGCATGACTGCACAAGATAGGAAAATATACCGTAGCGGAAGTGGTCTAAAATGCGGCTTTTTTAATCCATTTCCGTTGAGGTATTTTCCAAAATACAAGGTATTTATGTAAGAATGCTTCAGAGTTATCTTTCAATAGTCATATGGACATTAAAACGTGAATATAAACTGCATTCGCAATAATAATAGGGTGAATGCTAAAAATATTGTACATAGTTAAGGCTAATCGGTTTAATTGAAACAAAATATTTTATCTTTGTGTAATGAAGATTAACCATAAAATTGTATGACTAATTTTCTTTACACAAAAGAAAAATATGGTTTCAATTAAACTTTGACATTAATTAGGTTTTTAACCATGTACAATATTTTTGCAATTCACCCAATAATCAAATTTAGATGTTTTTCAGACTCTAAATTGAAATAAGGTACGGTCAAACAAGTACTTTAGTAAGTACCTTATCGCAGCTATTGATATGGGTTATACACTGATTTAGGTTACCGTCTTTCCCGTGGACACACCGAAAGTTAACGTTTTTAAGGCCTAATTTTCTTGCTAAGCCCATTCCCGCAAAAACACCGGCAGGACTGCTTTTAGACCTATCATTTAAAAACATAACTCATGCACACAAGCTCTTAAGTATTGACCACAGGAGAGACAACTTTTGTTTTTAAGAGTGTATATGACCCATAAATTAAAACCAAAACAGGTTTTTTTTTACTGTACAGCTCTGCTACTTCGTACAGAAACATTACGACAAAAAGTGAAATTGTGTTAGTGACATGCATCTTGTCCATTCCCCAAATCTTACGCCCAGGTGATAATTCATTGACTAGCTTAGAAGCGACATTACATACAAAGGGATCCACAATCTACCAATCTTCGTGTAGACCCACGGTGATAGGCAATTTAATCAGTCTCATTGTAGTTAATCCATTAATTGCCAAGCTTGAGGCACGTCTTACACCCCTATGCCGAGACGTCCGCCGAACGCCGCTCGGCATGCGTGGCATACAGCCAATGATAATTTACCCACTAATGGTATACGTGGCATCTATTCTGTCATGGAAATAGGTTACGCCAAGCTGTGTTAATGGCATCCAAGAGGAATTTATTCAACTCTGCACGCGCTTTTTCGTAAAACAAAAACTTTTTAACAATTTATAAGTTGCTTCCTTAAGATATCTTCGAGTTTCATAAGGTATATCTGTATCATATTTATTATACATTATTATTTAGTATATTATACAGTCTAAAATATAAAAAACTGCACTCCTTTTTGGTTGGCAAATGTTTAATAAAACATTTTTTTTAGTCATAGTAGTCACACCAGCACAACTAGTGAGATTTAAGACGCATAAACATTCGCAATTTCAAGAATACAATCTGAAGACTGCAGATGCATTGCGACTTGCAAGCCCTGCCTGAGAACTTATATGAAATGCTTCTATGCTTGACATTCACCGGTCGTCTTATCCCCACACCGCATCAGATCAATATATGTACACACTGTAAATTTGACATGCAAAGGTTTACAAACTACGGGACTAGCGGATAAATAAATGAATATAACAATGTTATGAAGTCCATTGAACAAATATAGATTACAATTCCTTATGCCTAAAACAACAAATAACCAATGAATTTATGTTATGTATTTTCTAACAATGCCACTAACAACAATATTAAACTATCAATTTACTGTGTTCCACGAATTGTTGTTCTAGAAGGAATTTGAGCAATTCCCTACAGGTAACCTCTCAGGCCAAATCAGCTGAAATTATAGCAAAAACAAGGCAATTTTGTGTTAATCTAGTTTAAGTGAAAACGCCGTGACAACTTGCGCGTTAATTATTATTATTATAGTGAAGGTTAATTGCAAAATTATTTACCCAATTGTCGAAGGACAAAATTATTTACCCAATTGTCAATTGTTACCTATATTTATGGGTAATCGTTCCCTCAAAGAAACTGTACATAAGTTTATTTTAACAAAACACGTGCTGCGTAACCTCTTTGCTAATTATTTGTAAACTTTTTTGTTGGTAAGTAATAATAACTTCGTTCCAACAGAGCTTTCAACGACACTATTTTTTTTTCTGAGTCATCGTTACTCAACGGAATTTAAACAAGCGGAATAGTTGTCGCTACTCATCGATAAGCGTAGATAAGCTTTTAGTAGAAGCAAAACAAACGTAATTTACGGCCGGTTCGTCAGTCAGATGTCGTTTCATCCCCCTTTCCCACCAAAAAATTGTGTGAAATGTTTGACCCCTTTGTAAAGCTGCGTCTGTCATATCTGTAACATTGCAGCCATGCAACAAATGCTCGTACTGTATTGCGATCTTTTTGGATAGGTAGCTTAATTTACCGAGATAGTCTGCCGCCGTGTTAAATGAATATTGGTGAAGCGGTTAATTAATTATTAGCTTCTAGTAACCCGCCGTCGCTTCGCGTCTGTTTGTGATTTTTCTGTACACGTGCATAAACCAGAACTTATACATAACAACTTTCCGTGAAAATTTGTCAAAAGAACTGATGGTCATCACCGCATCAAAATGCGTTGCAAAGTTTAGAAGGAGTTAGCGGATCAGACACAGACGCAAAAAGCGACTTTTTTTATAACATCAAATAAAAATAAATTGGTCACAATCATTGTGTTTAACAACAAGGAAAGGTTTGGGACTTTCTAGTAAGTACCTATGGCAAAACTTGTGACAGAAGATCTTCCAGCATCAAGCTTAAGAGTACACAAACAATCAACCATGTAAAAGATAAAGGAAGAAATAGATGACAGTTGAAAAAAAATACGTATTGCGATTTTGATTAAATTTCTTATCGGACCAACTATTTGACTCAGGGTTGATTTCACGAACATTGAATTTATACAAGCGTAACAACGATTTACTCGATGGTTAACTTTAATTTTATAAGGGGTACAACAAGTACTGAAGGCATATAAGGAGCCTTAAAAAAGCGTCAGATTTATACCTGTCTCGAAACAATAAGTTAAAAACGAAAATAGAATAGAGTCCAGTTCTTGCTAAAACAGCCGTACACACCAAGGTGCTGTCAACTCGTGTAAACTGGTCACTAACCTGACCACCATGGTCGTTGTTTTAGCCTTCTGCAAAAATAAATATAGTTTATACCTGCAACAAAGTGCAGCAGTGTACGAGCATGATATTTTATCGTATAAACTCTCTTTTTGGCACACTGAATCTCAATAAGACTGTGCATAATTATGAGCATTCTATACGTTGCCTTATATTTAATCGCTCCTTCTTTACCTTTAGTTCTTATTCCAAGTTCAATTTCGTATAACCACGCTAATCTGTGGATATTTTACTCTCGCATAGTTACTCTGTGACGTCAAACGAATGAATGGAATGAAGGCGTTACGCTTCCAAGTAAGATAGAGAGTTTGGGCTGTGCTTGAGTAAGTAATGGCGATGCGTGTTATAAGATTCGTTCGGGTTATATTATAATTGACTTGTCAGTGACACGTGGCCATCACGTGGCATTATACCATATAAACTAAGAATAGCAGTTTACTTAGCAAAAATTGGCAGTATAAGACTTTACTGTAGTATAGAGGTTTTATTCTTTGGTAAAATGTTGGTGAACGGTTTATCCGTAGGGTTTGGTGTAATCGACCTTAAGTAGGTATTATGGTCAATAAGTAACGGTCGGTGCTTCCCAATATAACCCTGCCTCATTATCAATGTCGACCCAAATCCAAAATGTCCGATTTAAGCAAATTCAAATAATTTAAAGCGGGAAATTTGAAATTCAAATATGGCCGCAGTTTTACCGAAAACCTCTCTCGTACTTTTCCAATTCACTATTGCAACTAATTAAAACTTTACTTTAATCCGAGATTCCCATTATACTTTCAGAAATGGCGGCGGGTTATCCTAGAATTGTTGCTGGGGGAAGTGCCGAGGAACCTATCACACCGTTTAACGTGTCTGTTATGTAAAGAACTAAAGATCTACCGGGTTAAACACGCTATGATTTCAGTTAACATGTTTTTTCATGCCAGTTCAAATCTCACAATTAACTTTTAACAAGTTACTACTATCGGAATGGGCTGAAATTTTGGAATACTAAGCAATAACAATGCAATTATGATCGAGTTCAAGAGGTGCCATAAAAAACTACGTCGTATAATGTCGGAAGGTGCTGAATTTGGACACGTGAGTGTGATCTCGAGAAGCTATGGAAAAGATAGAATTTGTAACAAAATAATGAAATACATACTCACACTCACACACACACGCTTACACACACACACACACACACACACACACACACACACACACACACGCACACACCACGTGTGCACATAATAACGCATATCACAAGAAACCTGTCCACCCTAAAATGAGTACAAGAGACTTCGGTGTAACCTATCAACATACTAGGACATCGAAAACAGTGACTTAAATGGCTTCCTTTGTCCCGAATTCGCTGGCTTATTTTGCCTGTAGACACCGGAATAATGAATGAGAATAGAGCTGATACCCTGGGACCAGGCACTTCAGCTTAATCGAGTTTATTTGCGTCTGGATTGATTAAAATAGTAGTGTGTTGTAATTGATTTAAGAGTTTAAGAGCCTGTTAACTTGTGAATCGACGGCGGTAGGCAAAAAACAACCTTATTATGATACTTAGTAAAAGTATATTTTCAGTAATTGACCTATACAAAATAATTCAAGACATGACACCATTACAATTCAGCCCTGCTAAGACAAATTGCAGTATCTCAGACAAAACTCCTGTAGCAAAGGCGACCTTATTACTAAAGGGATAGGATTGAATCTGCTTTGATTATTGAATTTGATATACTGCCTATTTGCTTCTAAGGGTAGGATTAATGTAGGTATACATGGTGTAATCGTTAAGTGTAGTCGTAGCCAAGCGATAATTCCGTAACTTAACAGATATCCAAAAACTTGAAACTGATATCGAAAGTAAGTTACCCAATGATAAAAATCACATAACGAACTTTTTAAATAAAATTAGTTAAATTAAAAATATTAAGTGTTCACGCTCCCATACACGTACCTACCACATTCCTTGAGGCTGTATTTCCCTACCGTAAGAGATAAAACTGTTAAAAATATGTAACGAAATCGAGTGGTTAAAAGTGGAAAAAATGTAGTATAGAAGTTGTTAAAAACATACTAATAAAGATGTTACTGGATACACTGCCTTAGGGCAAGCTTTCCCAAAAGTTTTCAATAGGTAAGTAGTTAATTACTATTTTTTCTTTAGGTGCATAACAATTTAAGTGACGCATGAATGCCATACCATCAAACTGTACTGTCAATTTGGCGAAGTAATTGTTTAATTATAAAGGTTATCTTTGAACAATAATTTAAAAAAAAAGATTCGTAATTTAACGAAAAAACTGTAATAAAATAATAGAACCGTCATTTACAAAATAAAATTATTCATGAATCATACTAATGAATGATAATAGTGAAATGACTAGGCATTTTAAACTAAAGACCTTTTTGGAATCAAAATGTGATACAAAAACAACGGGCAAGTGCGAGTCGGACTGTTGCACGATGGGTTCCGGCCCATTATCTATACAACCACGGTGTCTGTATTAATATCGAGCAAAAAACCGGAAATAAATACGTTTCTTGGCTGGGAGCTTAGCTCCCTCAAATATTTTTTATATTTTTATTAAATTGTATACATTTAAAGTAAATATTCAATTAAATATTCCGTGAATATTCCAAGCGTGTTGCCGTTATGAGTATCGAGCAAAAATCGGCAAAAAAAAAACACGTTTGTTGTATGGGAGCCCCCTTACAAATGTATTTTATTTTAATTTAATTAATTATTCTTAAAGTGAATAAACAACTAAATATTCTGTGAATATTTCAAGCATTCACCTGTTGCCGTTATTAATATAGAACAAAAAACGGCAAAAAACCAAGTTTATTTTAAGTCTTAGTAATAGGGTTCCCATATTACCCTTTGGGTACGGAACCCTAAAGAGACAAATTGTCACCGAAATGTCACTACTCGTATCAGGGGTCCTTAAAAATCAATATGGTTTCGAAAAAAAGATAAATAAAAATGCGTACATAAACGGTAAGCCAACTCTGGCATAATAAAAACATTCGCCAAGTGAGATACACAAACTTATACGATTAAATGTCTTCTCAGTTTGATATAGTAATTAAAATCTCAACTATTCCATTACAAGGAACGCCATTAAGGAGTAAAGTTGCGAACTATTTGCTGCACTTCCTTGAGCGAAACTTCAGTTTGAAATTGCAGTCATTTGCATACAATTCATCATGAAAACGTGCATTTATACCCTTATTGCTCGTTTTGCGAATGTCTATTTGTTCGTTTCTTATTTGCGGTTCGACGCCTTGACTGAATGACGTGTAATTGATACAGAGATTTTTTTTTAAACTCCGAGATGAACATGGCTTTTTTTCTGTAAAATCCCGAAGGAATAACAGTGTGCGACTTCTATTTGCGGGCAACAGCTACGAGTATATTATATAATGAACCTACGGTCATGTGCAAGTTTTTTTTTTGTTTTAGTTTCGAAAACATAGAAAGTCAGGGTGTTGTAGGAAACAAGGCGGTTAAGTGTGGGCATATCTAGATAGTGTGTTACACATTGTTGTGTTCGGATTCGGAAAAAAAAAACGAATTTTCTTCTTGTTTAAATTGTATATAACAAAGCCGCTTTTCGCGTGTGTCTTTCTGCTTGTTGTTGGCAACACATAAAACAGAAAATGACTAATTTTATTACACTAGCAACTCTGCCTCTCCCTCCACAAGCCATCAAGCTAGCCGGGTCGTGTCTCCTGAATTCTGAATATTAAAGTTAAAATAAATAGTGCGCAAGCCCACGCCCACGCTTCGAAGGCCTGTCTATATTATACGCTAATTTCTCCTAAACCGCGCAACGGATTTTAATGCAGTTTTTACCATCAGTTAGAGAACCCTCTAACTGACTCTATTCATAAACGTATTAACCAGACCATTTTTTAGTTCAAGTATGTTTTGTCCATTTGTGTCCGATACAAATGTCACAGTGATATGATATATTATCCTTAGATAAAGTATATATATTTAACCGACTTCTAAAGGAGGAGGCTATACGTTCCATTGTATTTGCATTTTGTGTGATAGAATATATTTCCGAGTTAGTTCCATTGACACCAAATCTGAATCTGATGTCGATCGGTGTTCATATCAGTGAGGAATTGAGGGAACTCCTCAAATATTGTAGGCAAACATATAGCGATTTTAGTATTTTTAGTAACAAGTCTAGCATTTGCATTTAGAAAGTATTGCTTGGGGAAGTGGAACTGATGATGATAACCACAGATGGCCATCGGAACTCCTCAACGGTACCTATTTCAAGGGTGGAGATCAAATATCTCGATTAAGATAGTGGAGCGACTACAACGAAGAATATTTACTTCTTGAAATAATAATTACCTATTATGACTATGACTTTCCGGCGGCGTTGCTTGCGGCACGCTTGAAACTTTAAGTTTCATATCAAGTAATAAGTGGGACTGCAACTAAAAAAAAATGCCTTCACAAACGCAAAAATTATGGTTAGTCCAACTGAAGTCGGCGAACACAATATTTTGACAAAAAAGCCGACTTCAGTTTGACTAACCTATTAGGTAGGTGCCTAAAATTTAAAAAGATATTTTTTGCATTTTTGAAGGCGGTTTTTTGTTTTTAAATCTTTTAAGCGGAGCTAACCCCATGTGGGTCAGTTTAGTCTACCAGAGTAAATACTCTTTAACCGAACAAATTGTTCTCGCGTGTGATTTCCATGGACTTATTTCTTTAATAAGTTCATAGTGATGATTATAATATAAAACTCGTTACTGGGAAAATATACCTTATTAAAAAGGACTGAAAGTCATTAATTAAGAAGAAACATAAATATGTTTTAGCTATTGTGCGTGTATGGGTAAAGTTGAGCTTAAATACAAATAAGAAGATAGTATTTATGAAACAGTGATTCACAAACTTATCCCAATTCCACTCTCGTTATAAAACCCAACCGATTCAAAGTGCTCTTACAGTCTTAGTAGCTCAGATAAGTGGGGTAGCCTTTAAATTTAATTATGCCTCTTGTTTGCGACCCCGAGTTTCGCGAGCTCACAAACTTAAGTTGTTAAACGTGAACGTGCCTGCCCCGTCAGTTCTAGATACAATACAGTCGGCCTTAGGTATAAGTTCGTGCACACTATTGTACCTTGTCGCATTCATGCCTTTGACAGATTAGTGCAGCAGTTCACATGTGACGTTAAAGTGGCAAAGTACTAAAGTTTGCAGGGACTTATTAAATAAAAAATTACAAAATATTTGATACATTCGATGATGTGAAATTCGATAAAATGATGAGTTATCCATAAATTGAACGTAGTGACATGTAATAGCGACTTCATTACGTAGTATAAAACAAAGTCGCTTCCCGCTCTCTGTCTGTCCCTATGTATGCTCAGATCATTGAAACTACGCTACGGATTTTGATGCGGTTTTTTAATATATAGAGGAAGGTTTATATTATAAATAAATAAAATAGGGGAAAATGTCACACAAATTTACCTAGTCCTAAACTAAGCTCTAGGCTTGTACTATGGGTACTAGACAACGATAAACATACTTATATAGAGAAATACATACTTAAATATGTAGAAAACATCCAAGACTCAGGAACAAATATTCACGGTCATCACACAAATATACGCACTTACCGAGATTTGAACCCAGGACCGCTGGCTTCGGAGGCAGGGTCACTCCCAACTACGCCACCATGTCGTATTATGTATTACTAGCGACCAGCCCTCGCTTCGCTCCGGATTAAAGTATTATACATATAAACCTTCCTCTTCAATCACTCTATTTATTAAAGAAAACCGCATCAAAATCCGTTGCGTAGTTTTAAAGATTTAAGCATACATAGGGATATAGGGACAGAAAAAGTGACTTTGTTTTATACTATGTAGTGATATAACCCGCGCGGGTCGCTAGTAAACAATAAAAACTGGAAATCAGAGCCAATAGGTTGGATATGCATTTTTGATACTTTACAGGACGACCAAAAGTAACTTTAAAGCTTTTATTACTGACTTACTGTATAAAAATTAAGAAAACTAGTAGTTAGAGAAAGAGCATATAACTGCAAGTATTTTCTGCCGTACAAATTCTTTCTTACGCTATCAATAACAATGCATTTCAAATTTAATTATCAAAAAGGTGTTACATCCGACCTTTAATTATTATGGCATAAAGTTATGCTGTGGTCGGATATTAACATCCGATATTTGGCTGTAAGAAAATTCCTCTTATGTTCAAATCAGACTTTATGGCTCGAAATGAAATGGAATATATTCAATGTTATGAGAACATCAGACATTTTGGTCCGGGGATATTTGACCACTACATACAAAATTCAATTTCGGCAATCGTCGGGCGTATGTTTGCTTTCTGTCTCTTTCCATTGAACAATAAAAAATATCGTTATCTCTTCTTTGTTGTGGATATTGTGGGGATTCCCCGAACCAAAAGGTCTGATGTTCTCAAAAGACATTAACATCAGACGTTCCGTTGTAAGAAAATTTTAAAACCAATTTATCTTATGTGAACATCAGACCTACTTTTAAAGCCATACTGGAGCCATATTAAATAATCGGTTAATTAGTTGATTAAAAAGTTAATCGGTTAATGCCCATCTCTGGCCGCAATACGTACATCGCAATGACGACTGTTATTAAACAATTATTAAATGGCGGGAAATGGCTCGTTTTATCTAAAAGGTTAATCTGATAGTTAAAATATTTTGGTTAAGTTTTATAACACCTTTAACCTAGTTGATGGTGGACACTCACACACACACAAACTGGTGAGTTTATTTTAAAAGCTTGCGTTCCCGGGATTGATTTCCGTTATGGATATATAAATTCTTTTCTCTTGATTTTGCCATGTATTTCATTATATTTTTATTTATTTATTACAGTACCAAAAAGGCTAGAGCTTAGTTTCAGGGCAAGTCAATTTATGTAGAATTGTTACCTTTAGTAGTCTCAAATAAGTAGGAAAGCCTTTATAATAACAAATTTTATGATAATAAACTCGAAATTACGATCTACCAAATCTGGCAGAATGAAGAAACAAGTTGAATGTCTCCCATAATATTCCAGCAAATACATAACTTTCCGAGAGCAGAGTCCTTATTTCTACGGTTTCCCTTGATAATTAATTTACCGTGTATTGGGATAAAGAGGAAAGTAAATAATAATACATATCAGGGGATAATCCCACAAGTATTAATCTAGACCCTAACTAACTAGCTTTAGGCCTATAAACTTGACAACGATAACAATACATATCCCATATATTATGTATCTGTAGAGAAATACAGGCATATTTAAATACATAAAAAACATCCAACACTCAGGAACTAACTTTATTGCGCTCGTAATCATAACAAAATCATAATCACACGTGGAATCGAACCCATGACTGCTAAGCCTCGTAGACATGGTCACTACTGAATAGGCTACTAAAGTAGTCAAAGTCTGCTTAGCAGTGGGTATATCGAGTTCTTAAAAAAAAACAGTGTTGTCAAGGAAGACACATTAAAGATTTTTCACGTCAGCACCTCAAAAAGGGTCGTTTTGCTGTTTAAAAACAGTGAGCAAATTTCGATTTTGCTGCGAGCGTGAGACAACTTTTTAATTTTTGTTCCGTGGCCGTGGTGCGGCGCACGGACGGTTGGGAATGTTGTTTTATTTTTACCATGTTGTTTTTTTTACCTTATGGTAGTTTATGTGACTGTTACGTAATAACATCACATGAGTGTTTTAATGCCTAATTATGTACAGTTACAATCTACATACATGTATTATTATAAAAAACAAAACAAGCTAAACTATTTTTTGCGACAAGACAAATACAACTGTTAATCGAAAATTAACATGTTTTCAATATTTTACTTGTTACCGTAGGCTTCAATATTAGGGCCTTTAAAATCAGTAGGGTCGTCTGTCAGACCTTTATAATCATAGACCAACGATCATTCAATGTGAAACTGTTTAGCCTATAGTTCATTCACTCTTACTTCATTCGCTCTCTCCTAATCACGCTCGGACAGCGAACGGACGTGCAAAAATTCATCAGTTGATAATCAGTCAAGTTTTCATCTAGAATAAGCTATTAGTATACTTAAGGAATAACACAGATTGTGATAGTATATTAAAGTCTATGTCATAATCAAGTCAGCGGTCATATTATTTCAACGCCACATAACCCCCAGCACCAAAGCACGAGCTTCCGACGAGGTCAACAGCAACACCTACGAGAGCTGCAGAACGACGCTTCGAACCCGCCGCCGGCGGTTCTCGTAGAGATCACCATCAACAGCGTAATCATCGCACATTTTTGGTGGCCCATGAGGGGAAGGTTTCAAATTCAGACCGGGGAATCAAACCCAAGAAGGGTAAATATTGCTACCCGTACCTACGAATCAAGGTCGCGGTAAGCAAACTCGCGTTGAAGCTCATTCAAGGTCGAGGATCGCAGGTGCCGATCCATCAATATATTGTAATCAATATACTTCACACGGATACCTACTACAGCAGATTATTCTGGAAGAAATCAGTGGTAGTGTCATGGTTCAGTGTTGGTGCGGTTTCATTATACTAACATTTGGTATTATCAATTCAATTTCAAGTCAAGGTCAGCATTTCATTTCATCGGTGCATAATTTGGATAGCCATTTTATTTCGTAACGGAAAGGGCAGTCGCAGAGGGCGCTCGCTTCGTTTCAAGTTCATTTCGGTCATTCAACAGTTCATTCAATCTTACGAACACTAAGTGATTATTGTTAATTCATGTAAGTACATTTCATTCACTCACTGGTCATTCGGATCAATCAATCGTACCTAATAGCTAGTCTGTGGTGAACCTATACTTCAGTCAGTCGGTCAGTCGGTCAATGTCAAGTGTCACCGACTGAATTATAGGTTAATAGGTCACCGCTTGTTTGTTAATTGTTAACGGATTATACTTCAACTAAATTTAAAGTAACTAATCTAAAGTGTCACTGTTTATTGCGTGCGATAATCGTTAAGGTATTCAAAATGTCATCGCGCACTGTAAAGAATCAGTTTCGTTCGCGATATCGGATGCTGATAGACTTCGCAGGCACAATCACCGATGTCAGCAGTTCTATCGCAGCATCAGTGGCTAAAAGGCACTTCGACACGTATTACAGGGATTTGGTTACAGCATACGAATCATTGTTGGGTTTCTCGGACAATGATGTGTCGGAAGACGATATGGCGTTGTTCGAGGCGCAGTTTACGGAAGTAAACAAATTATTAATCAAATTAGAGCAGGCGTCGTCGGAGTCAAAGGCCGAGATGTCAACATCACGCAAGGTCACGTCCAATCAGGTAATGGCAAAGTTACCACTCATAGAACTTCCCAAGTTTTCAGGTAATTTAATGGACTGGATTCCATTTTATGATTTATTTCAATCACTGGTTCATGAGCGGGATTTATCAGACGCTGAAAAGCATTATTACCTAAGATCATCATTATCAGGTGAAGCGCTTCATATAGTTAGACAGCTTCCGGTAGACGACAAGAACTACTCTGTTGCTCTAGGACTTTTAAAGTCACGATATCAGAACACAAGGTTGTTGCTTGATACATATATTGGTAGGATAATCAACTTACCCATCATCACATCATCAAGTCATATTAGGTCAGAATTTTATGATCCACTACAGGAGGCCATTCAGGCCTTGGATAAACTCGGTCAGCCTGTTAAAGAATGGTCATATTTAATTTTATACCTGGTCTTGCAGAAGCTCCCGATTAGGCTACGTTCACTGTTTGAAGAGCGGCATGGCAAGGATACCACGACCCTGCCCACCATCTATCAACTGCTGGAGTTGATGGATGAACAGTGCAGACTTCAGTTGGCGGTACCGTCAACCCCAGAACAACAGGCCACCATCAGGAGTCCACGTCGGTCACCACCACCACGTGCGCATCAGCCTGCAAGGCAGTCACCGCAGGCATCAAAAGGGGTGCTCTCTTCCCAAGGAATCATTCGGCCTTCACATCAGGTGAATGTTTCAATTTCATCATGTTCATTCTGTTCAAATAAGGCCCATACACTGTACAAGTGTCCCGGGTTCCTTCAACTGTCACGGGGAGGGCGCAGATCATGGGCTTCAAGGACGGGGCATTGTTACAGATGTTTGAGGAAACATTATGCCAGCGAGTGTACTCATCGCAATTGGTGTTTGCATTGCAAATCTCCAGATCACAACACACTGATCTGCAATGCCGACACTAATACTCAACAGGTTCATTCAATTGTTCAATCCATGGATCAAGGATCAACTAGGGGTGAAGTGAATCAGCCATCATCATCATCATATGCGAGCCGTGTTTCGGTACATCAGGCACCAACCACGTCATCTGTGGGCAGTCAGGCCCAGGAGCGGTCTGTGCATTACCAGGAGGCACCATCAGTGCAATCCTTGGGCCAACATCAGCCGAGGCCAACCATTGGTGCCAGAGCGCAGCGAGCTCAGAACACATTCAGTTCCCTCAAGTTTGGTTTTAGGCAAAGCCCTGATAGGGAATGATATGAGGGTACTGTTGGTGCAACTCAAGGTCCATCCCATCCCATAACTATTTGCCCTACCGCAATAGTAATGGTCAGATCTGGTGATGGTACATTTGTTAAGGTCAGAGCCCTGTTGGATACAGGAGCTTGTGTTTCAATCATCAAGCAATCATTGGTTCATTATTTAAATTTGCCCCAACAGTGCAACAGTAATACTCTTTATGGAATTGGTCACCAGCCGGTTCAAACGCCAGGCACTATCGTTAAATTAGTCATCAAACCTGTCGGAACTCAATTACCAATTGTAGGTACTATGGCAATGGTTATGTTTGAATTAACAGGAAATATACCGCCATATGATATTCAACTCAGGGATCAATTAAGGTCATCAAACATTATATTTGCTGATAGCAACTTTGATAAGGCTCGAAATGTAGATATTATCCTAGGTACAGACATTCTCAATTATGTACTTGATGGTTCAAAGATATCAACTAATATTCCAGGGATAGCAGCTTATGGATCATGTTTTGGTCACGTCATTATGGGAGCGGTGCCGGGTCAACTGCCACCGACGACGGTCGCGGCACCCCACCAGTCAGCCGGCACATCAGTAGAAGACTACGGACTTCATGCAGTCAAGCTAGAGGAAGTCTTGGAAAGGTTTTGGAAGGTGGAGGAGCCCCCTTCGAAACCAGCTGTTCATCCTGAATATCTGGAATGTGAAGGGTTGTATAATTCAACTACTCAACGTATGCCAGATGGCAAATATATGGTGAGGTTGCCATTACTTTCAACAAGACCACCATTGGGTGAATCAAAGGCTTTAGCCATTCAGCGCTTGCGATCTTTAGAAAGAAAGATGGCTAAGAATTTGGTATTTGCAAATAAATACAAGGAATTCATGAAAGAGTATGAAACTCTTGGTCATATGTCAAAATCAGATTTTCAGTTCGATTCTGAACATTTCATCATACCTCACCACGGTATATTCAAAAGGGGAACGGATAAAATCCGTGTCGTATTTGACGGGAGTGGTCGTACATCAACTGGCACGTCATTAAACCAGTGTCTTCACACAGGCCAGCCACTTCAAAATGATATTACCCAAATATTATTGAATTTCAGACGTCACCAAATCGTTTTCACTACGGACATCAAGATGATGTTCAGGATGACTTGGATACACCCTGAAGATAGGAAGTACCAACTCGTCTTGTGGCGGGAGAACCCGTCAGAACAAATTCAGGTATATGAGTTAAATACTAATACTTATGGACTACGGTCAAGTCCTTTCATTTCAATTCGAACATTGTTGCAACTGGCGGACGATTGGGAGGCTAGTCACCATGAATCACCCGCTTCAAACGTCATCAGACGAGATATCTTCGTCGACGATATTCTCACGGGCGCGGACTCGTTATCAGAGGCACAACGCCTCAAGTCAGAACTTATCGCGTTAATGAAAAGCGCCGGATACGAGCTCAGGAAATGGTCATCAAATTGCAATGAATTACTGCAAGACTTGCCGCAAGAACACTGCGAGCAACCACATCAGTTCGATACTGAAGACAAAAGCTTTATTAAGGTACTAGGAATTCAATGGGATCCAGTATCAGACTCGATGTCATATCAGATCAATGTACCGCTAGGGCAACCAGTCACTAAGCGTCATATCCTTAGTACAATAGCACGCCTATATGATCCGTGTGGATATTGTGCGCCTATTGTGTTCAGATTCAAAATGTTTCTTCAATCACTTTTTTCAGATGGATTATCATGGGATGAGCCTGTTAGCCATCACCAATGTCATCAGTGGAACGAACTCATTCAGGACTTAAGCTGTTTGTCAAATTTGCAGATTCCTAGATGTGTTGCACTACCACAAACAGTTTCATATTCGCTCCACGGATTCGGAGACGCTGCGGAGGCTGGATTTGCCGCGAGCGTGTACCTCAGGACAGTGGACACGTCAGAAAACGTCATGGTACGACTACTTTTAGCTAAATCTCGAGTAGCTTCCCTGAAGTCAAAGCAAACGATACCCAAGTTGGAGCTTAGTGCCGCTCACCTAGTGTTCAAGCTACTTAATCATGTAGCAGAGTCCTATGAAAGTTCGATTCAATTTGACAGCATCAATGCTTGGTCAGACAGCACCATTGTGTTATCATGGTTAAATACAAAACCTCACATGCTGCAAACATTCGAATGCAATCGAGTTCAGGACATTCAAAACTCAAAACGTAAGATGACATGGCGTCATATCAGATCTGAATTAAATCCAGCAGATGTCGCTTCAAGAGGTATGTCAGCAAAGGAGCTCATTGGATTTAATCTATGGTGGTCACCAGACTGGTTACTTAAGGCGGAGTCACAATGGCCTTCATTACCAGTTACTATACCTCATGATTTACCTGGATTCAAGAAATTAGTCCATGTTGTCACACCGGTAGAGTCCTGGCAAGACTCTTTATTATCACGTGTCAGCTCATTTAGTAAGCTCATCAATGTTACGTCATTTGTACTTAGATTTTGTAGGAATGCCAGATTACCGAAAGAACAACGGAATCTCACGTCATCATTATCACTGGACGAGACTCGTGAAGCCACAAAACATTGGATCAGGAAAATTCAGATGGATTCGTTCAAGGACGAAATCATATTAATCAGACAAGGAAAACTGGTTTGTAAGTCATTACAGAAATTAAGTGTATTCGTGGATGACGAGCACTTCATCAGGGTCGGTGGACGACTCCGGAAATCAACATTGCCATATGGTGCAAGGCATCCATATCTGATACCTAAAGATCATCGGTGGGGTCAATTATTAATTGAATATTACCACAAATCATATTGTCATGCGGCGACGAACGCCCTAATATCCATACTCAGAAGAGAGTACTGGATCACTTCAGCCAGGCGACAAGTGTCCAAGGCTATCAGAAATTGTTTAGTTTGTTTCAGATTCAATGCATCAACTCAGCCACCATTCATGGCCGATCTGCCTGCTGATAGAGTCACAGCAGCGCGGCCATTTTCAGGCGTAGCGACGGATTTCGCTGGCCCATTTTTGGTCAAATGCAGTTTATTAAGAAACGCTAAGTCAGTCAAAGCTTACCTGTGTGTCTTTGTATGTTTAGGCACAAAGGCTGTTCATCTCGAGGTCGTCTCTTCGCTGAGCGTCGAGGCCTTCATCGCGTCATTCACGAGGTTTGTCAGTCGACGAGGGCTGCCTTCTCTTATCAGATCGGACCGAGGTACAAATTTTGTTGGTTCTAACACATATCTCAAGGAGATTAATCAGTTTTTGTTGGACAATGAGATTATCCTCAAGGAGGAGTTCAGAAAACAGAGTATTCGCTGGGAATTCAATCCGCCGGCATCGCCTCACATGGGGGGTCTATTTGAGGCTGCCGTCAAAAGCGCAAAAAACCTCCTCAAGAGAGAGGTTGGCGAAACTATTCTAACATTCGAGGAGCTGTCTACTCTATTTTCTAAGATAGAATCGATACTGAATTCACGACCTCTAGTTCCTATGTCAGAGGATCCTTGCGATTTAGAAGTTCTTACACCTGGTCATTTCATCATCGGTCAACCACTAGTCGCTTTACCAGAAGCGCACTGGAAGGAAACAAAGATGTCACGATTATCACGCTTTCAAATCACTCAGAAAATGTATCAGTCAATTTGGTCACGATGGCATGTTGAATATCTCAATACACTACAGACACGCAATAAATGGTATAGTCATGTTAACAATATAGAACTTAACGATTTAGTTCTTATCATAGATGAAAATTCACCACCTCTACAGTGGCGTAGAGGTAGAGTAATAGAATTGTTTAAAGGGTCAGATCAGGTTGTCAGATCAGTTAAATTAAAAACTCAATGTGGAGAACTTATAAGACCCGTGGTAAAATTATGTAAATTACCATTGGAAAGTGATTTCAATTGATCATTTATTTCCTATGTATATATTAGAGTTCAACCTAATATTAAGTCATGTTTAGCGGTAATGTTATGTGTCATTATTACTATAAGTAGAGTTCATTAGGGACTTCAAGTGTTCAGTGTTCAACTTCCCCGGGTGGCGGAGGAATGTTAATCGAAAATTAACATGTTTTCAATATTTTACTTGTTACCGTAGGCTTCAATATTAGGGCCTTTAAAATCAGTAGGGTCGTCTGTCAGACCTTTATAATCATAGACCAACGATCATTCAATGTGAAACTGTTTAGCCTATAGTTCATTCACTCTTACTTCATTCGCTCTCTCCTAATCACGCTCGGACAGCGAACGGACGTGCAAAAATTCATCAGTTGATAATCAGTCAAGTTTTCATCTAGAATAAGCTATTAGTATACTTAAGGAATAACACAGATTGTGATAGTATATTAAAGTCTATGTCATAATCAAGTCAGCGGTCATATTATTTCAACGCCACATAACCCCCAGCACCAAAGCACGAGCTTCCGACGAGGTCAACAGCAACACCTACGAGAGCTGCAGAACGACGCTTCGAACCCGCCGCCGGCGGTTCTCGTAGAGATCACCATCAACAGCGTAATCATCGCACAACAACGTCAAAAATGGCGGCACCCGTAGTTTTCTTTTAATTCAGTGACAAACTAGAGTCGGCCTCTAATATCATATCGTTCGATATCAAGTAACAAGCGAGATTTGTCAAAATTGTATACAATTGACATTTAATTTCGGATAAAATGTCATCTCGAGTGATATTAGAATCGAGGTCAAATAAAATTGCTTGTGTTTTTCAAAGATGTTCGAAATTTGAATGAAATAAATATCGAATTTGATGTCATTATGAAGCAATAATAACTTTTTCACAAATAAGAAATGTGTTCTAACAAAACAGTTTATCTTTATGCTAGTCGTAATTTGCGGTTTTTGAACGCATCATAGGGGGTTTATGATATGTGTGTGGATAAAGGTTATATTTTCTCGCTGCTAAGGTGAAAAATTGTATGTGCAACACAAGTTCAATGTTATTTGCGTCTCGTGTCTTTGAATCCCTCGCTGCACTCAGGATTCTAACCTAGAATCCTTCGCTTGCTCGGGATTCAAAATCAACACTCGTAGCAAAAAACAACTTTGCTCCCTTGTTGCACAAATAACTATTACGTGTTTATTATAAGGAATAGGCGGTTTATCTTAGCACGTGTTTTATATGGACGACCTGATTATTTCAAAAGTTACATAGTGATAACTAAAACATTAAAGCAATAAAATGTATCGTATTGATAAAAAGTA